>OY787674.1:10095957-10695957 GCA_963678985.1 Spisula subtruncata
AAATCGTCTAACAAACGAAAGAAATAAAATACAACAACCCCCAACTACAGATCTTTGAATTGAAAAAAGACATTGTATTATTATGATGTGCGGAGTCTAGCCTTGTTATATTGTCTCGCTAGACCAGTAATTCTGACGCTACGATGATTTTCCATGAATGTGTATATAACCTAATAATCCAATGTTGAAATACGACAGAAGCCGACAACATTTCCTTATTTTTCTGAGTTAATTTACATTTGAAGCTAATTACATTCGCATGACTCTTTTCCCCAATATAAAACAGCACTTCCTGTTGGAATCAATGTTCTGGACTTTGTTTCATCGTGCAATCGCAATTTGTTCCGGAAGGCACTGCCACATTTTGTTTTTAATACCCCAAAATATAACAAAATAAGAGACTATTATAACTGTAAAGTATTAACAATCAAGTATGGGTGTACAGAGGATGTCGAGCTTCATTTCAAATTTGCTATGACAAAGGTATGTATAAACAATAAAGAATTGATGAATAGTTTGAAAATCCTTATATCAAACTTGAATCCATTCACATCCTTTGGTTTGTTTGTATGAATATCTTTACCTGGTAATGAACCATGTTTGTAAGCGCTTCTGTCCATTGTATGTTCATATTAAGAGCCATGTTGCAGTCAGGGTGTAAATAGAGTGGCGCAGCGGTGGAATCCATTCATATCGTGTGTTCCAATTATACAGTTTTTACAAACTAGACACAAACATGTGCAACTAAAAATTCCAATGCTAAACTAAATTCACTGTCCAGACAAGGAATGAAATCTTTTGGATGCACATAAACGGCAACTTCACTGGCAAAATATCCTTTACTGGACTAGAATATCTATGATTTGTACGTTTATCGGTTTGTTTCATGGTACGGCACTCGACACATAAAGCTACTAATATTCAAATATTTCCAATCGATACAACATTTTTTAAAATAAACAATCGATTTCCAAAGAGATATACGAGAGGATAAATTTCTTTGCAAACGCGTACACAGCATGCATACTAAACAGTATGACGACATGACACTGTCAGATTATAAGGCTAAACTGGGTATATCTCAAACGTGGTTTTTTTGTTCTTTACAGCTTTCCTGATACGAAAAGCCGAATACCTAAATTGTATTATTTGGATATACGTTGTTGACACTTTAATTTGTCTATATTGGGTTAAATTAGAATTTTACTTGGAGAAAGTAGGATGTGCTTGGCGTTTGTTCTTGATGTCTCATCTATTAAAATGTCATCGGCCCAACTCCAAATCTTCCTAATCTTCCAACAAAGCACACTGGTAAAATAAAGTTCTAACTTTGTTTTGGTGTATTTGATGAGTTACGTTGAAACTTTAAGATGTACTTGTCTGACTTCCAGACAGAACGAAAGGTAAGTACAGTATGTGGCCATACTGCTTCATTTTGCGTGATCATATAATGTAATTGCGCATGTGCATGCCAAAATTATAAGTGCATAGATAAAATAATAACTATCTAGAATCTTACGACTGTTGCAGGGACAAGTGACAATCAACATATAAAGAACACGTATGAGTCCAATAATAACCCCATGCAATAAACATTTCTATGATTATGGCTTGAGTTGACCTTTATTTCACTTATTGCATGAACTAGCTCTTTGTTTTATTAAGCCCACATGTATACTTTAGCAAATTATGCAAATTTCGATTGCAAAATATAGAACTTAAAAATATTCAATAATTTCTCAAAATACTAAATGCCAACAAGAATGTGTCAATCAGACGTCTTAACGAGATTCGGACATGCACTTAGCAACGTCGATTGTGTGAGTCTTTTCATAAATAATACACTACGTGAACAAAAACGTAGCAAGTCTTCTTGTCAGTTAATGCCCCAGGTGGGTGATCGAATGGACTCCCTTACTACATGAAAGTAAGTCATTTCCTGAATACCGTTTTATTTCTGCAATTATGAAATTGATATATTGAAATAGTACTGTCGTATTATTGTTTCATTAGTAATAACATTCATCAAATTAGCAACCTATTCTTCTTAGTAAGCGTTTGGCTCACGTTATTAGTGCCATAAAAGGTATGAGAGTCACGCACAGAAGGTAAAGTCTAGCATTACAGCGGACCAATGATTCATGAATATGGATTCGAATACCAGACTTGGCATTGTTCTTTATATCGATAACCTTTGTTTCAGTTATGCTCAATTGTCAGTTGCTTTCGGAAGAATAAGGATGATAATAAACTCCTGTTAAACTGGTTAAGTGAACGGTTTGTTGTATATGAAGTCAACAAAAAAACTATGTTTACTAACAAATGTTTACACCAATACTCCCTCTTCAACTTGCGGTAAATACTGATTCCCCTGGTCAAGTAGATGTTTGATAGATCATGTCAAAGCTTCCGCTGTTCTCTTCAGTGTAAATAAGGAAGTGTTTTATATATGGCTAGGAAATATCGAATGAAATTAAGCTTTATCCATGTCGTTGTTGCTGGTAGTTGCTACGCAATAGAACAGTCTTGTACAGTCCTTCCAGAGAGCGGCCCTCTTTACATAGTGCAACATCGTCTCTATAAAAACGGTAAACATTTGCTCTACAGAGACAGTGCATATATAATTTGTTTAATATACATACATTTACCAATTCTGACCAATCCACAAAGAAACGGTTCACTTGGAAAGGAACCTTCCTGCTACGTAAATCGAATTCATGGACGGGTGTGTCCACATAATTAACTATAAATAATGCATACGTCTCTATGAAACAAAAACATAAAAGTGATACACTATCACGGACATTTCATACAATGTTTTAAGGCTTTAAAAAACCATTAAACAACATTTACGTGTTTGATTTTAGCTAAATTTTATCAAACAAGCTACTCAAACTCTCGCTGTTCTCAACAGAACCATTTTATGGACACCAATAAGCTTATTTCCGTAAATAATACTTAATGCAAAACATTATACGAGTAGTATACTTATGTATTAGAGATACAATGGATAAATGAAACTACTCTGACTACTTTCATTTGTATGGCATCTTTCTTTATACTTATAGACAGTTTGTCTGTGGAATTATATTATTCTGATGTTTACTACTTATAAATGCAGAGTCACTAGAATGCTTTCTTTTTATGTCTGGACTTTCATACAACTTTCAAATGATACGAATGGTTTATAGTTGAGTGCCCTTTTCTACATAGAACCCTCAAACTATTTCATACAATGTTTTAAGGCTTTAAACCACATGATGAAGCGAAACGGTGTGGATTAATCAAGTAACAGTATATTTTAGTTAAAACCATGTTTGGTGGTTAGTTTTACTATTTACATAGAAACATGAAATATTTATATACTTGGATAATTCCATAATGGCGTTTTAAAAGAAATGGTTATGTACACACAAAATGTACCAGCTCTGCTGTATAATTGTGCTTTTTGACAATTCAAAGCACAGGTAACTGTATCCTTGATCAAGGAATAGAAATTGGAAATCAAGTATACAAGTAGGCTTACATTGCACCTACATTGAGAGTGAGAACAAGTGTCGAAACGTGTCTCGATGCATTGGAGGGTTGATAGGACTATTTCTTGATTATTTCAGACAGACACGAAGGCAAGAATGTGAACTGTTTGTGTACTTCTAAACATAAATGTCCAGTCGGAATAGGACAAATCGACATCAACATACATATAAAGGTCTCTGTGCTTTGGAGCTTTGATTCTGGAAAGTAAGTGTACCATTAACTAGTCTGCACATATTTATATTTGGATTCGAACGTACTCTGTACTGCGTCATTTGTTGTAAAACCAACAGTGCACTAAGGCAGGTTAATTTGTCATTAATTTGTCAAAAAGTTGCATGATCTGTAATACAAAGTGAGTACGTTAGTGATAATCAAACTATATAATTATAACACGTTCCTAAGAGACAAAACATGAAGTTTCTTTCATAATATTATATTGTTACTGTATAAAGAACACACCTCATAATTTGATTTTCACACAACATTTCAGAAAGTTTTTTTTTCTAATTTACAAATAACACTAATTCTATTGTCACAAAGCTTGTGATATCAAAATACTGATTACAAGTAATTGCCACTTAATGCGAATTGAGAGAGAGAGTCAAATGCTGTGACAAAAGTGATCAATTCTGCGATGCATAGTATATGGAAAAGTAGCTGTGGATGCTTGCCTATAGATGTCCAGTCACATGGACGTCTGTCGGCATGGGATCACCATGTTATAATATTTGCAATAAAACAAGCACGGTATGGTCAATGTAGTGTTTGTCTTGACATAAAATTTACGTTTTCTTTAAACAAGCCCAATCGTTTTCTGATAGTCATGAATCTGCGTATTTATTCCACATTTTCAAAACATGCACGTTGATGTATACCAGGCGCGTATCCAAGATCCAAGATGTTAAGAGGTGTGTAGAACTATGTGCTTACAAATTAGTGGGCCATAACTTTGCAATGGACGTTCAATGTACCAGAGATATTGTTGTCTATTATCGAATTTTGGCATTCATTTCGTGGTCTGTTTATCCTCATAAAAGAAAGTGTACTAATTCTGCTGGCCACAAACCTGGATATTTACACAAGCAATAAATAGGCTTCTGTAGGTCGCCAACCGTGCATTGATACCCGTATAAACCCTGCCTGAGCTCATAAAAGTTACAAATGCCTTAACCAAGGATTGTTTAGGAGTAGGCGCAACCACATGTTTTATTTTACAATGTAAACAAAGCGCATACGGTACCTGTGCATGCCATATGCAGGCGATATACCGTCAATGATTTGAGGTAGGACAGAGCAGTCTGTTTCTGGGTTATATGTCATTGATGCACGTTTAATGAGTAACAACATACAATTAGATCATTACGCTGAGATAACTATTTGTAAAATGGTAGACTAAACAACAATTTTATAAGTTTTAATTTTGAGAACTATTACGGTTTTGCACAAGTACCCATTGGTATTATAAACTTTACTTTTCTAAACACGATTTGTTTTAAATTTGTTTTAAGAAGACAAAATCCATACATGTACTATTAATTGAACTAACATTTAAATATAAATAAGAAGTAGTTGTTAAACGGATAGGGATTTTCTTCAAGTAATTAGCAAACACATAGTTCACACTTGCTGTATACCGCAATCATATATCACGGCGGAACTACCATGGGGTATGCCGATGCGACGTATATTTTAGTCAAGTGCACATAGCTAAAGCAACCGTAATTAATTTATTCTGTCACCGAATTCTATGAGACACCCTCGACGCTCATTCATATGCTTACATAAATCGCCCATCTAACGAAGGAAATAGAATAAAACGTCCTTCAACTACAGATTTGTGATTTCAAAAAAATCATCGTATCATTATGATGTGCGGAGTCTTTATTGTAGCAGATTGTCTTGTTATAATTTCTTGCTAGACTAGTAATTCTTACGCTACGAAAATGTTCCATAAATGTGTGAGGTTTATAACCTAATAATCAAATGTTGAAATACGACAGAAGCCGACAACATTTCCTTATTTTCCTGAATCAATTTACATTTGTAGCTAATAACATTCGCATGACTCTTTTCTCCAACCTATAACAGCACTTCCTGTCGGAATCAATGTTCTGGACTTTGTTTCATCGTGCAATCGCAATTTGTTCCGGAAGGAACTGCCACATTTTGTTTTTAATACCCAAAGTACAAACAATCAAGTGTGGGTGAACAGAGGATGTCGAGCTACATTTCAAATTTGCTATGAAAAAGGTATGTATAAACAATAAAGAATTGATGTATAGTTTGAAAATACTTATATCAAACTTGAATCCATTCACATCCTTTGGTTTCTTTGTACATGTATAAATAACCTTTCCCTGGTAATGAACCATGTTTGTAAGCGCATCTTTCCCTTGTATGTTCATATTAAGAACCATGTTGTAAAACCAGCATGCAGTTAGGGTATTAATAGAGCGGCGCAGCGGTGGAATCCATTCTTAATGTGTATACCATTTACCAATTATACAGTTTTTACAAACTAGGCTTACACAAACATGTGCAACTTATAATTCCAATGCTAAAGTAGATTTACCTGTCCAGACAATAATTGAAATATTTTGGATGCACATAAACGGCAACTTCACTGGCAAAATTTCCTTTAATGGACTAGAATATCTATGATTTGTACGTTTATCGGTTTGTTTCATGGTGCGGCACTCGACACATAAAGCTACTAATATTCAAATATTTCCAATCGATACAACATTTTCTAAAATAAACAATCGATTTCCAAAGAGATATACGAGAGGATAAATTCCTTTGCAAACGCGTACACAGCATGCATACTAAACAGTATGACGAAATGACACTGTCAGATTATAAGGCTAAACTGGGTATATCTCAAACGTGGTTTTTTTGTTCTTTACAGCTTTCCTGATACGAAAAGCCGAATACTTAAATTGTATTATTTAGATATACGTTGTTGACCCTTTAATTTGTATATATTGGATAAAATTAGAATTTTACTTGGAGAAAGTAGGATGTGCTGGGCGTTTGTTCTTGAGGTCTCATCTCTTGAAATGTCATCGGCCCAACTCCAAATCTTCCAACAAACCACACTGGTATAATGTAAAGTTTTAACTTTGTTTTGGTGAGTTTGATGAGTTACGTTGAAAGATGTACGTTTCTGACTTTCAGAGAGAACGAAAGGTAAGTACCGTTGTGGCCATACTGCTTCCGTTCGCTCGATTATGTATATATATATTGCGCATGTACATTCCAAAATTATAAGTGCATAGATAAAAGAACAATAACTATCTTACGACCGTTGCAGGGATAAGTGACAATCAACCGAAAGAAAGAGTATTACTCTAATAATTATCCCATGCAATAAACCATTCTATGATTATGGCTGTAGCTGGACCTTATTTCACTTGTTGCATGAAATAGCTTTGGGCTGTTATAAAGTCCACATGTATACTATATCAAATGCATTGTATATTGTGCATATATTTGAATACACAAGTTATAACATTCAATAATTTCACATTACACGGACTAAATGTTAAAAATAATGTGTCAATCAGACGTTTAAACTAGATTCGGACATTCTCTTAGCAACGTCGATTGTTGGAATGCTTTAATAAATAATACACTTCGTAAACAAAAAGGGCAGTGATTCTTATTGTCAGTTAATGCCCCAGGTGGTTGATCGAGTGGTCTCCCTTACTACATGAAAGGAAGTCATTCCCTGAACCAATGCCGTTTTATTTTTGCAAGAATGAACATAATGTGTTGAAAATAGAACCAGATTGGGCATGCTTGTTTGTCGGTAACATTAAATTTTGCTTCATTCGTGCTTTGTTGTCAGTCGTTTCCGGAAGAGTTAGGATTATAATGAAACCCTGCTAAACAGGTTAAGTGAACGGTTTGTCGTATATAAAGACAGCAACAAACTGCGATCACTAACGAATGTATATAAAATGTTTACATCAATATTCCCCCTTTAACTTGTGGTAAATGATTACTCTCTTGGTCAAGTAGATGTTTGATAGATCATGCCAAAACTTCCGCTGTTCTCTGCAGTGTAAATAAGGAAGTATTTTGTACATGGTTAGGAAAAATCGTATGACATAAATGTTTATTTATGCCCCATTTAATTGCTGATTGTAAAGTATACGCAATAGAAACACAATAGGTACAACCTCTCCAGAACGATCCATTCAATAGAAATTTTATCTCTACGTACCTACATATCCTCTTCGTGCCGGCTGGCACATAAGTCTGCTACCAGACTTCTCCATTGCTTCCCGTGTTTGGAAAATATTTTCAACTTCTCAAAAAGTCTCCGCAGGGGATGTACTGTTTATCAATTTTGAAAATTTATAAAGAAACCGTTCATTTTGAAAGTAACCTTCCTGCTACTTGTACTCTACGTAATTCGAATTCATGGACGGGTGTTTCCACATAATTCACGATAAATAATGCATACGTCTCTATGAAATAAAAACATAAAAGTTAAACATTATCATGTATATTTCATACAATGTTTTAAGGCTTTAATAAAACCCCATGAACAATATTCGCGTGCTGGTTTTTAGTCAATTCTGTAGAACAAGCCACACAAACATTCGATATTCTTACCACAACCTCTTGATGGATATAAATAAAAAAGTTTATTTCCGTAAATAATACGTAATGCAAAACATTTTACTTATAGGTAGTATACTTATGTATTAGAAAGATACAATGGATAAATGGAACTACTTAGACTACATTCATTTTTATGTCATCTTTCTTTATTATTTGTAGACAGTTGGTCTGTGGAATAATACTCAATTAATTTGTTTCACTTACTAGAACGCTTTCTTATTGTTTCTTGACTTCCATACAACTTCAAATGATATTAATTGTTTTGTTCTATGACATATATCTTCATAGATCCCTGAAATATTCACCAATTTAATAATACTTAGATAAGCTCCATAACGGCTTTTAAAACGAAATAGTGATGGACACAAATGAATAATTCTATTAAACACACCATAATTACGTGGTAGCTATTCACCACATATAAATGCATTAAATTGTCATCTTCGTTTTAAAGATGACTTACATTTGATTTTACATTGTAGAGAGCTCTACTGTATAACTGAGCTTTTTGACATTTCAAAACACAGTTAACTGTTTCATTGACCAAGGAATAAAGTTATGAATTCTAAAGAATTTCCTGTATCTTTTGTTATTTTATTTTTATTATTCCCGAACAATGGTACATTTTTGTACTTGTGGTAAAACACGCAACAATGACAAAATTGAAATCAGGGCTGGTATTCAAAAAGAATCTTAAGAGAGAATTTGAAACTTTTGACGTAAGTAAAATAATGTGGTGCATGAGATATAAGTAATTCTTATGTTTTGTTTTTGATTATTTCAGCACTTTATATAATGCTTCAAAAATGTAAAATAGCTGACATACTTAAGGAAATTTTCCGATTTTCAGTTTTCCCTTAATAGCTTTTTTGTGTATACCACCCCAGGTATACACGTATCTGCATGGCGAGTGAGAACATATGTGTACAAACGTATTTCTATGGACTAAATATTGGTTAATTTGACTATTTCTCGGTTATTTCAGGCAGGCACGAACCCAAGAATGTGAACTGTATGTGTACGTCATCCAAACATAAATGTCCTGTTGGAATACCACAAATCGACAACAACATACATATCAAGGTCTCGATGCTGTGGAGCTTTGGTTCAGGAAAGTAAGCGTACCATTAACTAGTTTGCACCTGTATTGGGAATCGTAGCATTAGACTTATTAGCTATCACACCCCGAAATGTTGGTCCTTTATTTATTTTTATGCGACAAGGTCCCCTAAGCTTTCACACGAATTCAGCAATATAAATGTTGCCAGTCTTTTCACCTGGGCATGTATGACGTTACGTCAAAAGCTACCCGTGATGAAAAATTATTATTGCGAGAAATTGTGCACATCGATAGTAATGTATCAATAAAACAATACGCGCATTAATAATTATAACACGGTTTAAAAGATTAAAATTGACGTTTCTTTCATAATATTATCTTGTTCCTATAATATATATTATAAAGAACAAGGACGTTGGCAATATTAAGCAAATATTAGCACAAATCATGAGCTGTAAATTCAGGGAGTACGCCTCATAATTTAATTTTCAAACAGCATTTGACCAAGTCTGTTATTTTTGTCTAATTTATAAATTACACTAATTCCATTGTCACAGAGCTTGTGATATCAAAATACTGATTACAAGTAATTGTCAGATACTAGTAATATGAATTGAGAGAGAGTCAAATTCTGTGATAAAAGGATCAATCGAATGAGGTAAAACCGTTTGAGACATGAAGTAACATGGCGCATTCACAGTAAGGGGTGTTATCAAGATTAACTATCCTTGACATCAACTGCTGGATGATTTAGTATATAGCTACACTTTGAATTGAGGTAGATCTAGTCAAATTCTGTGACAAAAGGGATCAATTGATTTGGGTAAAACGCATCTTGAGACTTGTTACATGGCGCATTCACAAGGAGACGATTACTGTAAACCTAGAAACTTTCGCGGCTACAAACTTTCGCGTTTTGCCAATTGTCGGCATATTCGCGGATACAAATTTTCGCGTTTTTAAGTCTTCCGCGAACTCCGCGAACACTAAGTCGCATAGTGACAAAATTATTGATATTATAACCTGTCACATACATTGCTCGGTTCGCATATAATTGCTACTTAATTATAGTTCTCACCTTCGTTAAACCCTCTCAAACTCGTTTTGATGTTATCTATTGTATTGTTAACACAAATTGCAAACTACGCTGGAATGTTTTCACAGTTTTATTGACACTATCAGTCATTTTGTATTATGACATACCCGGTAATAAACAGCGCTATTTACACGCATGTTCATATATTGAGTGTACACGTACACGTTTTCAAGATTTTTTTTATAAATTGTTTTCATTATTGTACCGTGATCATAAAAGGCTTTATTCAGAAAAAGTACATACACTTAACATTCCATATTTTGACAAAATAGCACTTATAATACGGTCTTATAAACGTTGTACCAAAATGATGAATTTCCTTCAAAAAACGAGAAACTTTCGCGTTTTTCTTGTCCTGGACATGTTCGCGGCTATTTACTTTCGCGGATTTTTACTAACCGCGAACACCGCGAACTTAAATCGCGCGAAATAATTTCTAGGTTTACAGTACCTTAACTTGGAAGCAACTGATGAGTGTTTAGTTACTGGTGTAATTTATACTTAATTAAGTTCAAGTAGTAGATGAACGGTTATAAAAATATAGTCGAAACTACATTATGTTTTCGGAAAACACTCCGTCACAACAACATGGTTCTGGGCTAAGCGGTCTCTGCACTTCTCTAACGCATTGGAAGGCGGCATAACGTGTACCATTATCAGAGGCATTCATTATCATTTCGCTGCCTGACGTTATACTTATAGTTTTTATTACATAGAACCTCGCGTATCCTACAAGTTGTGTAAACTCATTTTATACCAAACATTAATTTTTTTCGGACAATGAACATGTCACATAAGAATTTACATTACGCCAGTTGTCAATCAATGCACTTAATCCATTTAACTCTAAATTATAATCACATGGTCCAATGCATTAACTTGAAAAACTTCGACAAACAAGCAGTTGGAGTGTTCTGTGAAATTATCAAAATTTCGAATACATGGTTCAATTCTGCGATGCATTGCCTATGTATTGAATGTATTTTGTTACTTTCAGGTGTAAAGAAGGTCAAAGATGGGGTTATGATGACCACGATATCTGGGTGGATAAAGGTTGTAGCGCTACTTTCCATGTTTTATGGTAACATCAGTGAACTTGCGGAACATGCTTGTGATAACACATAATTGTGTCTTGTATCCCTAAGTGTTTCAAATGAAATAAATTGGAAAATGAATATTATACTTATTTTGTATACATCTATCAACATACAATGTACGTATAACAAACGTTATGTATATCACAAATTGGCAATATTGAATTATCTAATGTCATATATTATTTAACTGAATTGAATTTACATATACGAACGAAACTCAAATTTAATTTGCTATTCAACACAAGGCTATTTCAAATACACCTTCACGGTAATTTTTCGACAACATCTAACATTTCACTACGGAAAAACAACGCATAGAGGCCGACCTTCACCCGTTTCCTCATATAACATTTCCCTAGTAAGCAATTACCCATAGACCAATACTTAATATATGTAAGTATCTTTATTATCAAGTATGTTTTTTATAAAACGCCAAAACCAACATGTCCAAATGTGCAAATAACGACACGGTGCCTTAGTCTGCCTAATCAAGATAGGCTTACTTTGTATAAATATTATTACTTTATTCCTGTATTTCTGTTTATTTATATTATTAAATCATACTACAACAGGAAATGGAATATTGGTGAAGAAAACCCGTCAAAGGTACTATAAGTTCACACAGCTCAATTTTCTGGATCCGAAATAAAACTTCAAAAAGAACTCAATTCACGTTGCCAATTTACGTTTGTCAATGCATAATCCCGTGACGTCAATATGAGATCGCAATGTTGTAATCGTTGCAACCAAACACACATATTATGGCCAATCGAGGGTTTGTCTAATTTCCATTTTCTTAAAATGTCCATATACTCATACATCTGCTTATCTATTCCACCAGCTTGATTTTACAAAATAAAATGAAATTTGATGTAAACCAGGCGTTTATCCAAACCCCAAGATGTTAAGAAGTGTAAAGAGGTATGGACTTACAAATTAATGCGCCATAACATTACAATTGACTTTCAATAAACCAGAGAGTATGTTGTCAATAATCGAATTCTGGAAGTCTTTTCTGTCTGTTTATCATTATGACCTTGTACTGGATCTAATTGTGGTTGAAACAAACCTGAATATTTGCTCAAGCAACAAATATGTTACTGTAGGTTGCCAAACATGCATTGCTTCCCGATATAAAGCCTGCATGAGCTTTTAAATGTTGCAAATGCCATAACCAATCATTGTTTATGTGTAGGCGCAACCACATTTTTATTTTACAATGTTAACAAAGCGCATATGTTACTTGTACATGTCCTATGCTGGCGATATGCTGTCAATGATTTGAGGTAGTACAGATCAGTCTGTTTCTGAGCTATATGAAATTGATGCACATTTAATGAGTAACAACATACAGTTGGATCATTACGCGGCAATAGTTACGAGGACTTTTAAATCCAAATTTAAGAACTGCGAGTTTTGCACAAACCCTCTTGGATATCAATTAACCCACGTTTCTAAACACGATTTCAGACATAAATCTGTACAGTTGATTGAACCAAATGTTAAATGGAAATAAAACAAGAGTATTAAACGCATTGATATGTTTTCAGGTAATTAACACACATGCATTATAAACGTATTGCATACAGTGTTTATATATATAGGAGGGTAAATATCGTGTGTATAGGCCTGTGCTACTTTTATTTTAGTTAAATGTACTCAGCTAATATAACCGCAATGCATTTATTTTGTGACAGTATTGAATGAGACATCATCGACGCTCATGCGTATGTCTAATACCAATAGCGCTTCAAATGAAAAGTGAACTTCAACGACCTTCACCTTCGGATTTTTTAATTTAAAAAAGACATCGTATCAGTATGATGTGCGGATCCTTTATTGTAGCAAATTGTCTTGTTATAATGTCTAGCTAGACCAGTAATTTATATATTTGTCGTACAACTAATTAGTTTTCATGGTTATGCATTCAATTACAGTAAGTTGATAAGCAGTATAACCGGAAATAGTAGCTTCAGAATTTCCACTTACGGAAGCTAGGCGATGAGGTATTTGCGTTAAGAGTATCCCACATCGTTATGCAATATTCTCGTGCTTTGTATAACAGGAAGCAACCGGATATGTCAAATATCAAGGTCTGTCAAACTTCAGTAAAGATATTATTTCTTACGAGGGATGCTCAATACAAAATGCAACAGTTACATAATGGGGAAAGCCTCGTGAAGAATTATATGTTTGGCATGGAAAATCATCTTATAACTAGGCATTGTCTTATTAATTTTTTACAGTAAAGTAAGTTCTATCGGAATATGACCAGATCTTTCTAAAACGGTTGCTACAAATTCGAGTATATTCTCAAGCTAAACTTCAAGTTTCCTTTACTTTTCGATCTTTGTTAAACAACGAAATACCATTGAAATGGAAGTTTGTTAAATTGATGGACATGATGAAGTTTAATACAGGACAGTTTAAAAGATCGATAGTTTGGTTTAAATCATTTAGGAAGAACTTTGGAGAGACTGTGCAGACAAAGAAAAACGAAGAACAATATAAGGACTTGATCGTGAAAAGAAATATGTAATCCATGTCAGCGTGGTTTTCATCATTATGTAATGAAGAAATGTAATTTAGATGGTCCCACTTGGCTAGTTTTTTATATTTCAAAAGTAAAAAATGTTATCACGTAGAAAACATCCTAACATCGTGCTTGGTCCAAGGTGAAACGGTTTCTGGTCAAAATACAAAAGCACAAATATGATAATCTTGGAATATTCTTCAGATACCCATTTGTGAAGTTCAGCATGACAATTACTGAACATTCTTCTCGTGTTGAATTATTTCACAAATACTACACAATGTATTAATACTGTGTGGACAATACAATCTCATGGTTCCACTAGTCGGCCACGGGGAATCATATAATGTCTTCTTTACAAAGCACATTTTACATGATTAAATCATCCATTGAATCAGACTCTTCAAATTACTAGTACTGTGACGAATTCATGATCACAAAAAGAAAAAAATACACATCAATGAAAAATCAAGGGAACTGAATGATGCACTTTAATGAAATTCATTGTTCGATTCTTCTCATATGTTTTTTTCTGTACATGGAGTTTTCATTTCAATTTGGGCGTATTTTAAATGCATTTCATTAATTTATAATCATCACCAGTTTTATTTAATAATAGGTTTTTGTTTTTTGCCTATTATCGTTAAAAAAGACACTGTATGGTTTCTTCCATACATTCATTAATACTCTTCATGAAGCAATTACTCGTTGTCCAATATAATACTTTATGTATCTGTGGTTGCATGTAACTGTAAAACGAATGTACTCATGTCATAATGTTAGTGAAAAACAATCGTCGCCAAAAATCTTGTATAAATATAGAAGTGCTCAAACAAGAATCATCTTTGAATACATTATAGAAATACCAGCGAAAAGACAATGCGGCCTCAATTTACGTTGTCAAGAACCATTTGTTAAGGTATAATCCAGTCACGTGGACGTCAGGCAACATAAGATGGCCATGTTGTAATATTTGCAATAAAACATACACGGACTACCAATAAAGGGTTTATCTGATGTAAATAAAAAACTTTCTTGAAATAAAAACCACGTTTAAGTCCAATTGATATCTGATGCTCATAAATCTGAATATTAATTCCACCTTATTGATTTTATCAAAAAAGGAAATTGATGTAAACCAGGCACCTAGTGTGTAGAACTATGTTCATCTAAATTAGTATGTCATAACGTTACACGTGACTTACAATAAACCAGATAATTTGTTGTCTATAATCGAATTCTGACATTCATTTTGTGGTCGGTTTATCCTCATAACCTTGTTCTAATTGTGCTGGAAACAAACCTGGATACTTGCACAAGCAACAAATAGACCTCGGTAGGTTGCCAACCTCTCGATGATACCCGATATAAACCCTGCATGAGCTAATAAAAGTTGCAAATGCCATAACCAAGGATTGTTTATGAGTAGGCGCAACCACATGTTTTATTTTACAATGTAAACAAAGCGCATATCTTACCTGTGCAGGACATACGCAAGCGATATGCTGTCAATGAATTGAGGTAGGACAAAGCAGTCTGTTTCTGGTTTATATGTCATTGATGCACAATTAATGAGTTACAACATACAATAAGATCATTACGCTGCAATAATTATTTGTAAATTGGTAGACTTAACAATTATTATACGTGTTAGTTTAAATTTCGAGAACTATTACGGTTGTGCACAAATACGCATGGGTATTAAAAACTTTACTTTTCTAAACACGATTTGTTTTAAAAGAAGACAAAATACAAACTATTAATTGAACTAACTACTACATGGAAATAGGATATAGTTTTTAGACGGATTGAGACTTTTGTCATGTAATTAGCAAACACATATCACACACGTGCTGTATAACGCAATTATATATCAGGGCGAAACTAGCTTGGGGTATAACTAGAAGAACTACCATGGAGTATGCCGATGCGACGTATATTTCAGTCAAGTGCACATAGCTAAAGAAATCGTTATTAGTTTATTATTTGACCAAATGTTATTAGACACCCTCGACTCCCATGCATATGCCTACACAGATCGTCTAACAAACGAAATAAATAAAATACAACGACCCTCAACTACGGATCTTTGAATTGAAAAAAGACATTGTATAATTGTGATGTTATATTGTCTCGCTAGACCAGTAATTCTTACACTACGATGATTTTCCATGAATGTGTGAGGTTTATGACCTAATAATCCAATGTTGAAATACGACAGGAACCGACAACACTTCCTTATTGTCTATAACTATTACGAATATGACACAATCACTCCTCTGATGACATCACTTCCTGTCAGAATCCATGTTTTCTACTTTGTTTTACCATGCAATTGATATGTGTTTTAATGGTACGGACACATATTCGAATGTCCAGTCAGTTATTGTAATTAGAATAAACAAAAGACGTGTTTTCTATCAATCTATAAAATCAACAAGCAATGCCCACAATATCGTTTGACCCTGTTGGCTTTCCGTGAACTACGGTTTGTCACCTATTCTGAACATTGTGAACAAAAGGTCACCAATGGCTGGCTCCATGACATACTCACTGTTATTCAGTAACTGCCTAACATTTCAGATTAACAAGAAGCCCCGACTGATGGATCAGTTTACATGGTTATGCATTCAATTACAGTAAGTTGATCGACAGTGTAGCCGGAAATAGTTACTTCAGAATTTCCACTTACTGAAGTTAAGAGATGAGGTATTTGTGGTTAGAGTATCCCACATCGTTAAGAAATATTCTGGTACTTCGTATAACAGGCAGAAACCGGTAAGATTAAATATCAAGGTCTGTCAAACTCAAGTCAGACTATTACATCATATGAAGGATGCCTCATACATAATACAATGGTTATGCAATCAAAGAATTGTGAAAAAGTATTGTTTCGGCATGGAAAAATGATTTGTTCTGTTGCTTATTCTTTCGTACAATTTGGTACTTGTTCATTAACTCACATGCGAATATGATCAGAATTACTGTATACAGTAATGATAAGAGAACTTTCTCGAGCATATTTTCAAACTAAATTTCAAGTTGCCTTCGCCGTCCGATTTTCTTATATCTTTGTACATGTAATACAACCATATATGCATATATACCATCTAAATGGAAATTTATGGTCATGATGAAGTGTAATACAGCACAGAAAAACCAAGAGCAATATAAATACTTGATAGGGAAAAGACATATGTTTTATTAACATGTCAGCATCGTTTTCATCATCATGTTACGAAGAAATGTCATTTAGGTGGTGCACCCTAGCTTGTTGTTTTGACTGTTTAAGAAAAGTAAAAAACGTTATCACTTAGAAAACAAGTGAAATGTTGATGCTGGGCATCAAAGATGCCGCTAGTTCTTTTTAAGTAAATCTTTTTATTTAGTAAAAGGTATTGGTAGAAACTTGTAAACAAACTAAAATTCCGGCGTGATGTGTGATGCACAAGGGAAGTTATTCTCATGTGTTGAGTGTACGCTGCAAAAACTTAAGATTGCTGAAAATGGGTATTTTTCACTAATTCAAGGGCAATAACTCTGGTTGTACTAAATTGAAAGGGGAGTGAAACCCCAGGTGCACTAGAGTACATGCTGTCAAACATTTCTATAAAGGTTTCATGATCCTAGGTCAAATACTTTTTGAGTAGCATGTGAAACAAGTCAAAAATGGCTATTTTACACCATTTCAATGGCTAATAACTCTGGATGTACTAAACTGAAAGGGGAGTGAAACCCCAGGTGTAGAGAAAACATCCTGACCATTTCTGTGAAGGTTTCATGACTCTATGTCGTGTACTTTGAGTACCGTGCGACATAAGGAAAGCGGCCAATTTTTTCTGTTTCAAGGGCCATAACTCCGTCAAAATTGGTTGAATCATAAAACCCTGATAATATGCACCAGGTCACATGATGACAATCATTCTCTGAAAGTTTGGTTGAAATCTATGAAGAAATGTAGGAGGAGTTGTGCACAGAAGAAATTGTTAAGGCCCGCCGACATTCAGCAATCTAATAACCAGAGTTTTCCTTTGGAAAACCTGGTTAAAAACTTGAAGGCAGTGAAACACCAGGAAAGAATAGAAAACATGAAAACATTCTATTTTCTATTGAAATATTTATTCAAATGAACATAACATGTTTTAGAAATATGAGCACCATTATAATATTGATTAATGCTTCACAGATGGCATTTAGCATGTTTCATAAAATAACAAAGTGTATTCCAATAACGTGGTATAGCCTGACAACGTGAAACTGACACTAAAGGACATTGTTATTTCGTGGTTTGTGAGCTTGATAAGTAAATTTATTGCGAATTAATACGTTCAACATAGTTTAAAATATGCATAGAACTAGTTCCATTTGGCAGCAGTATAGGAGCGCATATGAATATTTTGTAAATAAGAAGTGTCAGTTCAATGTTGGCAAGCTATATTTACCCGTTTAAATTTTGGCAAAACAAACTATTCTGACATACATAAATAAAGAAACATAGAGATTAAAAAAACACTTGCATTTATCAAATTTAGATTAAGACAAAACCTAAGAACTGGAAAAAATCGAAAATCATAACTAAAAAATATCTGACAGACATGAAAGTATTTAACATGTTCCATAAAAGTTCGAAAGGAAAATCGCCGCTCCGCGCAAATAGTTTTTTTTTACTTTTTAATAGCCCCTGCTAAGACCCGCAAATTGCAACATATGTAGCCGTTATATAAACACCCGTTCCGAACTGATTTGGACTTTAGTACCTACCGAACATTTATCATCCTATTTTACCCCTGACGGGCGAGTCCAACAGCGTTATAACCAATCAAATCTTGTATCCTCCTGGGACTTGGACTTTAGTACCTACCGAACATTTATCATCCTATTTTACCCCTGACGGGCGAGTCCAACAGCGTTATAACCAATCAAATCTTGTATCCTCCTGGGACATCTGCTTGCACCCTTTCATACTCTATGCCGCCTCCTGGGCGGCATAGAATAACATGAATTGTATCGTGTATGGACCATTTCCTGGTCAAAATACAAATGTGCTATGATAATCATGGACTAGATTTTAGATACTCATATGTTGCCATTTGCGTTTTAGCTAGACAATTACTGAAAATTCTCCTTATCGTGTTGAATTCTTTTACAAATATTACACAATGTAATAATATTGTGTTAGCAATACAAGCTCATGATTTCCTTAGTCGTCAACTGGGATTCATATAATGTGTTCTTTACAAAAGCACACTTTACATAATTAAATCAGCCATTCAACCAGAGTCTCCAAATTACGAGTGCTGCGACAAATTCATGATCACACAAAAATAAGGAAAACTGGAATGATGCACTTTATCTTAACTTATTGTTCGATTTTTTATTATCTGAAGTATTTTTAATTTTTTTTACATGGCTATTATTTTATTTCAAATCGAGCATTAGTTCATAATTCAAATTACTTTTATTATTCAACTAAAGGTTTTTGTTTGCCTATTTTGGTGAAGAAGACCGGTAATGATCTCCCGTTTTTGCTGCTCCAATTCACAATTTGTAACAAGAAAATCATAATTTGTACCTATTTTCGTGCCTTGGTTTTCCCAAATATTCGGGCGGCGATTGCCGCTCCTGCCGCCCCAGTTGCGACGCCGCTGGCTTGAGTGTTTTTTTGTCCTTTCAATTTTATTCATTTATAAATACATTTACATTTACTCCATACATTATAAACATATTAACAAATAGTATAAAAATAAATGGATTTATAAATTATTTTCGAGAGAGAGAGAGAGAGAGAGAAGGAGGGGGGGGGGGGGTGATAGAAAGAGGGGGGAGAAAGAGAGGGACATAAAAGTAGAATGTATAGATACCTTTTGCACCATCTCTTCAATAAAGACATGTTTGTGTTTTCTTAATTTAATAATATTATAAAGTCACTCCATTTGTTCTCAAACATTTCACTTTGATTTTTTGTTTCTATTATTGTTTTCTCTATTTGTATTCTATGTTTCCGGTATTCTTTAAAAGGTTCTATTGATGGACTAGTTAGTGTGCATTTTGATTTGAGTGTTATAAAACTGACATGATTATTCGAGTTGCTTCCCTTGAATTTAGCGACCCTGCATTTTAAACAAACTGGCCGCCGGATAAACGATTGCCGATTTAAAACATTGTGTTGGTGAAAACGAACTTAATAAAAACTAATTTCTTGTATATATGGTACATTTTCTATACTTTATTGATTGCAATTATTTTTTTTCTCATGCATAACAATATGCGGCGGTAAAATACTAGCTATGCTATAAATAGAAAATGGAACTAGTGAAAAGGCACATTGTAGTAATGTTTACAATTTTAAGCATAATCTTCAAATAACTCCAAAAAATATCATTCATCGTAATACAAACATAGTTATTTTTGGTTTTATTTTGAGTTCCCATCTGCATAGAAACGTGCAACGAAGCACTATCGCGGAACTATTTCTTTGTATGTTAGCTTATTTTGTGTGTGTGCTAAAAATCAAGTTGCGAGTCTTCTCAAAACAGCGGTTGCTTAGCAACCCTGTTAAAAAGCTATTAGAGCAACACACATTATGTGAAATCAATTCACGCTGAACATTGTCAATGTATAATCCGGTCACGTTGACATCTGTCAACATGATAACACCAACAAGAAAGTTGATGTATACCAGGCGCTTATCCAAAACCCAATATGTTAAGAGTTGTATAGAACTATGTACTTACTAATTAGTGTGACATAAGATTACAATTGACTTTCAATAAAGCAGGCAATTTGTTGTCTATAATCGAATTCTGGATTTCATTTCGCTGTCTGTTTATCCTCATAACATTGTACCTAGTGTGCGCAAGTTACAAACCTGAATATTTGCACATGTAAGTCATAAATATGTTACTGTACGGGTCGTACCTTGCATTGCTACCCGATACAAACCCTGCATGACCTTATAAAAGTAACGAATGCCATAACCAAGCATGGTTTATGAGTAGGCACAATCACATGTTTTATTGTACAATATAAACAACGCTTATATGTTAGTCCCGTATGTCGTAAGGTTTTATCTTAAATGTTTTTTTCAAGCTCAATACTTATATATTTGGATAGAAGAGAGTCTGGGGGTTTCATAAAACCATTTCTTAATTGTTGGCAACTTCGCGTTTTTTAAATATTTACTGTTGTTTCTGGTGTTTTTGTCAAAAAACGCGACCCAACGTTATTGATATATTGTCATTTTTGGAATGGATAATCATTAGAAATCAAACATATACATATGTACTTTTATAGTCAGTTACTTAAACTGCACGACAAAGTTGAAGAGGTATCTGTGATTTTTTCTATCATTCAATACAGGCCTGTATTTTACGTTACCAGCCATTTTCTACGCATTTGACCATCAATCAGTAAGTGCTAACAAAACATGCATCATGAATTCCGATCAATTTTCATATATTTTGATAAATTATTATATTTTAAACATATAAAACGTTTTTTGGGTGGATATATGCATGTAAATGGTATTGATAGGGTACTTTAATACTGCATACATAATGCTAAAATTGGTTACAAACGGACAAAACACACACATCAACTATACATGTATACTGTCTGAAAAGATTTGCAAGACACCTGTACTCTTTTATTTAGTTGCTATTTGTTTTGTGTAAAAACTTTTGTCTTTTGCAGTAAAATTCATTCCGTATGTCGTCATTATGTTGTAATATACGTTACATAAGCGTATTCATAGATGACAACTTTATAGTGTTGCATGCTCATTTTAATATACACACATTTATTGAAAAAGGGATATGTGTTTGATATTTCAACAAACTACAATTTATAATTATTCAATTTTCTAAAGTTACATTCTTGTAGAGCGTATAAGAAACACCATTCATAATAAAAAACGTCACACATTCTCACAATTTGAGTCGAAATGGTATAATCGAAATAAAAGCTGACATCCATAAAAACGTCCATAGGGCAAGAAAGTCGATCCCCTATGTGAACATATTTCAATTATTGGCACATCATAAAGCCTACCATTTTCAACGCCGTTTTTAACCTCTGTTTTCACCAGTGTAATTTACGTTACGATAGTATTTGTATCATACTACTTAACATAAAGGACACAAGAAAGAAGTTCAATAATTGGGGTTTTTACATATAAACTAGTATCTTCGCATATTAACTCTGCAAAAAGATGAACTTGTCAATATGCTAGTACTCATGATACCAGTATGTATATTATTACATGCACGTTTGTTTACCCTCTATTTTACATACATATATCTCATATTATATGTGAATTTGAAGTACAAAAGTACAAATATGACTATTCAATGTTATATTCACTAATCTGACCTGGAACTAAATGCACTACTTGATAATATAGAAAAGTATGTAAACATAAGCTGGCTAAAATTAAATATGTCAGTACATGATGTGTACTGAAGTTTTCATGACGTAAACTGCAAAATAAACTAATATATATGTAATAGTACAGTGTTAATGAGCAAGGCTTACCTGAACCAACTTTTGGGTAAAAACGAATTAAATAAATACAATCAACGTATATATTGTTTCTAGCGACATATTTAGGAGTAGTATGGAATGTGATCATGCGGAATACTAATTTACTATATGGAAAAACTTGCATAAACACTAAACTGGTACCAAACAGGTACACATTAAATATCTATGAAATGTCTAAACATGATTTCTCTTTAATACATCTTTGAGAGCGATGTATAGTTGGATACATGCTTCGGTATCAAGATGTTTCACATGATATACTCCACCAAAGTGTATATTGGTACCTGCTACGACAGTGTATGTTCCTGGCCGTCGCAGATCGGAGTTGGCTTCATCACCCATAGGAGACAAAAGTCTCCACAGGGAAACGCGAATGCAGCCGTTCTGTAACATGTAAGATCTATTTTACGTGACACTGTTTTGTGGATGAGATAGCTATGTCCACATATTACTTCAATTATCTAAACTAGATCGTTTACAAATATTTCCTAATGATTATTGCACATATTGTACAACAAAACATGCACAAGTCATTAATAGTTTCATGTCTGAACTATACCAAGTAATTCATGTTGTATTCTTATGTGGCGCCCACAAATCGCTTATCTATTACGGAATATATAAACGTTAATAAATAGAGTATGAACCATACTAGTATTACGGAATGATTATTGTTTACTCCTGATTTCATTAATGACATCATCTGAATTATACTGTATGAAAAATTACATCTTCTGATAGCGACAATAGATAAAAAAAACATGCTACAAAGACTACAAAACGTTTTACGTGATCCTCTCTATATATACAGTTAAATAACTTTTTTATTTTTGTTAAAATAGTGTTGACAACGATATAAAAAGAAATACATCTAATTTGACGGATTTGGATTCTACAATTAATATGTATACGAAAATACTGCATAATAGGCATGAGGTTGAAATTTCATGGTACATATACCATGCATATTTTATTATTTGCCCGTCAACAGGCATGATCAATCGTTGACATATGGAGCACACTTTATTTTTATTCTTGACAGAAATTGGTAAATTGTCAATCATTGAGATAATTATTATGTGGCATACTTTATATCTATTCCTGAAAGACATTGGTTTTAATAAATTATTATTCGATTTTTATGCAGATAATGGATGTCTACGGCTTTGTCAGTACGATCTCTTTTGTCACGTAAAATACAATTCATTGTCACGTAAATTTTAAGTGAAATACTTAATTGTATTTGGATTTTTTTATTGACCTATTTTTGCTTTTTTTATTGGGGATTTACATCACAATTTTAGAATATAATACGTTTCAATAACTAGTATGTGTATAGTTGACATGTTAAACAAGCAATATTAAAACATTTGATGTTGTGAGAGTAAAAAAGTATAAACTTATCGGTCCCTGCAGTTACATAAACTGTAACAAATTACTGCATTTAGCGATTTTGGTGAGAGGTAATGCTATCTGTATCATTTTTTATATATACTACTTGATGACATTTCATTATTTGGAAAATTAATGTATATCATGACAGCAATTCCGTGCATAATGACCGTATAATTTTCGTTACGTAGAATACAAAATCATACCAGAGTTGTTTGCAGCAATATAACAATTATTTATTGTCATGTGTACAATGGTTACTGTCGTACATGCTCATTTAATTGTTATTATACAATATTTCCTTTCATTTGATATAAGAAGAAACAAACATTCACACGTTTAAAGACCCAATATGTATTTTGAAACAGATGCATGCTTTCAAAACTTCCATATGACTGAACAGGCCTCACATCGAAGCAGTAAAGAAAAAAAACCTTGACATGTTACTGGAGATATTTCAGAAATAATATTATATTATGATATGACTAAGCACAGGAGTTTTGTTTGTTTGATAAAGGTTTAACGTTTGTTTTAATTGTTGTTAAAACGTTTAAGGACTTGTATTTTACGTTACCGTAAAAACATATTCTATTTTAAAGCTCTAGACAGTGCTTACCATTTTAAGCAGTAAGACGAGGATTATTTTCAGCAGTTCAACTGTTGCCATTTTAATAACCTCTGGACATTAGGCTACCTAAGGCAACATGCGTTCGAGTCTCCCTGGTGGCACTTATATCTCTCCTGAGGATGAGGCAGTGAAAATCGATCTATGGCGCCCAAAAAACCCGCAGACTTACCTAGCAAGTACCAATTTTTACATTGGTAAAGTAGAGCATGCGGAACCTCTGGATCCCAAAGCGCGCATCCTACATCTAGACCGCCGCTCTCAAAGACGTCTTATAGGGAAATCGTGGTTAGACATTCCATATACATTTAATTTGTTTTGTTTTAGTTTTGTGTATTATTCTAGTTTGTTGCTATTGTAGTATTATTCCTGACCCCAATTCATAATACTCGAAAACATACAGCAAAAGCAATTTATGCATTAATTTGATTTTTGGCACACTTTTACCATTTTATTTTACTTTTATTATGATGCCGGAATTGTCTCTTAAGCACAACTTATTTCATTGTATTCATTATCGATAGATAAGTTTACTTGTATAATACGTGACGAAAACTTCGGTAACATCATGTACCGGCATTTTATATTTAGCTGGTTTTGTTTTAAAAATCTGCCATATCATCAAGTAGTGCATTCGTGGCTCAGTGGTTAGTGCCATTTGTGCTGACTTTGATTGGTGAATAAAACATTGACTATCCGCACGCTTTCGCACTACTAATTCAAATATGATGTAAGATGTATGTATGTAAGATAGAGTTTTACAAAAGTGCATTTAATGATATACATACCGGTTTCATAAGTATATTGGCAATTTAATGTTAACACAGAGTTGGTGAAAGAAGATATTTAGTATTTTTAATAAAAAGAAGTATTGAACTTCTTCCTTATGTCCTTTATGTTAATTAATAAATATGGTACATATACTATTGTAACGTAAATTACTCTGGTGAAAACAGTGATTAAAAACGGCATAGAAATGCGTAGGATTTATGATGTGCCAATAATTGAAACATGTTCACATACGGGGATCGACTTTCATGCCCTACGAAAGTATGGACGTTTATAACGAATTTAAATGTCAACTTTTTTCTATTCTTCCATATTGACTCAAATTTTGAGAATGTGTGACATTCTCTTATTATGAGTGGCGGATCTGAGACAACCTAAAAGTATTAAATTAAGAAAAGTGAGTACATATCGACTGTAGTTTGTTGAACTATCACACACATATCTCTTTTTAAATAAAAGTGTGTACAATCAAATGATCATGCAACACAATACAGTTGTCATGTATGGATACGCTTGTGTAACGTAAACACATACGCAATGAATTTTATTGCAAAAGATAAAAGTTTTTACACAAAACAAATAGCAACTAAATAAAAGAGTACAGGTATCTTGCAAAATCTTTTGTGACCGATGTTTCACAGCTGCTGCACCCAAACTCTGGAATACACTGCCAACAGCGCTCAGAGACAGTAAAACACTACCGTCCTTCAAGAAAGCGCTGAAAACGCACTATTTTAATAGAGCTTATTCATGCTGACTGTGTGTATGTTCCCATTAACTTGGCGCCCTATCATTGGGCCCAACGACCCACATGTTCCCAGGACTGTAAGCCCAATCCACCTATTGGTAGATCCCTACTATTAAGTTTAGTAGGGCCAGTCTACTGGGTTAAGTAGAGCCCCGCCTACTGGGTTAAGTAGAGCTCCGTCAACTGTCTTCAATAGATCCCTACTAGTAGGTTTAGTAGGGCCCCGTCTACTTGGTTAAGTAGAAGCCCGTCTACTGGGTTAAGTAGAGCCCCGTCTACTGGGTTAAGTAGAGCCCCCGCCTACTGGGTTTAGTAGGTCCTACTTTTATATTTTATGTACATTATATACTGTTCTAACCATGTATTAGTCATGATTGTACAGCACTTTTGAACGTGTGTATACATGAAAAAGGGCTATATAAATATGGTATAATAATAATAAAAATAATAATAATAATTTTCAGACAGTATACATGTATAGTTGATGTGTGTGTTTTGTCCGTTTATAACCAATTTTAGCATTATGTATGCAGTATTAAAGTACCCTATCAATACCATTTACTTGAATATATCCACCCAAAAAGCGTTTTATATGTTTAAAATATAATAATTTATCAAAATATATGAAAATTGATCGGAATTCATGATGCATGTTTTGTTAGCACTTACTGATTGATGGTCAAATGCGTAGAAAATGGCTGGTAACGTAAAATACAGGCCTGTATTGAATAAAAGAAAAAAATCACAGATATCTCTTTAACTTTTTCGTGCAGTTTAAGTAACTGACTATAAAAGTACATAGGTATATGTTTGATTTCTTATGATTATCCATTTCGAAAATGACGATTTATCAATAACGTTGGGTCGCGAATTTTGACAAAAAACACCAGAAACAACAGTAAAGATTAAAAAACGCGAAGTTGCCAACAATCAATAAATGGTTTTATGAAATCCCTAGACTCTCTTCTATCCAAATATATAAGTCTTGAGCTTGAAAAAAATATTTAAGATAAATCGTTACGGCACCTCGGTCCATGCAGGAAATATGCAAGCGATATTCTGTCAATGAATTGAGGTTTTGCAGAGCAGTCTGTTTCTGGGTTATATGATAATGTCACATTGATGCATCTTTAATGAGTTACAACGTACAGTTCGAACATTATACGGCAATAGTTACGAGTTTCTGTTAAACTGGTAGACTAAACACCAACTTAATGAGTCTCAATTCAAGAACTGCCACATGTTTGCACAAATCCTCTTGGGTATCAATAAACCCACGTTTCTAAACACGATTTCAGACATAAATCTATACAATTAATTGAGCTAAATGTTAAATGGAAATAAAACAAGAGTATTAAACGCATTGATATGTTTTCAGGTAATTAACACATATGCATTGTAAACATTACATACAGTGTTTATATATCACAGGGTAAATATCGTGTGTGTAGGCCTACGCGACGTATATTTTAGTTAAGTGTACACAGCTAATATAACCGTAATGCATTTATTCTGTGACCGTTTTGAATGAGACATCATCGATGCTCATGCGTATATCTAATACCAATCGCGCATCAAACGAAAAATAAACTTCAACGACCTTCCGATTTTTTAATTTAGAAAAAACAACATCGTATCAGTATGATGTGCGGATCCTTTATTGTAGCAAATTGTCTTGTTATAATGTCTTGCTAGACCAGTAATTCTTATATTTGTCAAACAACTAGTTAGTGTTCATGGTTATGCATTCAATTACAGTAAGAAGATAAGCAGTGTAACCGGAAATAGTAGCTTCAATTTCCACTTACTGAAGTTAAGAGATGAGGTATTTGTGGTTAGAGTATCCCACATCGTTATGTAATATTCTGGTACTTCGTATAACAGGAAGCAACCGGTTATGTCAAATATCAAGGTCTGTCAAACTTTAGTTAAGGTATTATTTTCTTACGAGGGATGTTCAATACAAAATACAACGGTTACATAATGGGAAAAGCCTCGTGTAGAATAAGATGTTTGGCATGGTTAATCATCTTGTAACGTGACATTGTCTTACAAAAATGTTACAGTAAAGTAAGTACTGTCGTAATATAACCAGATTCACTGCATTGAGAACTTTCTAAAACGGTTGCTACAAATTCGAGTATATTTTCAATATCAACTTCAAGTTGCCTTTACTGTTCGATCTTTGTTAAACAACGACATACCATTTAAATGGAAGTTGTAACATTTATGGGCATGATGAAGTTTAATACAGGACAGTTTAAAATATCGATAGTTTTGTTGAAATCATTTAGGAAGAACTGTGGATAGACTGTGTGCAGACAAAGAAAAACCAAGAACAATATAAGGAGTTGATCGCGAAAAGAAATTACATATTTCTTCGTAACATAATGATTAAAACCTTGGTGCCATGGATTACATATCCATGGCACCAAGGTTTTAATCATTATGTTACGAAGAAATGTCATTTAGACGTTGCTAGTGTTTTATATTTAAAAGGTAAATACTGTTATCACGTAGAAAACATCCTGTGATCGTGTATGGTCCAATGTGAAACGGTTTCTGGTCTAATACAAAAGCACAAATATGATAATTGTGGAATATTTTTCAGATACCCATTTGTGTGGTTGAGCATGACAATTACTGAACATTCTTCTCGTGTTGAATTATTTCACAAATACTACACAATGTAGTAATACTGTGTTGACAATACAAGCTCATGGTTCCACAAGTCGGCCACGGGGAATCATATAATGTCTTCTTTACGAAAGCACACTTTACATGATTAAATCATCCATTGAATCAGATTCTTCAAATAACTAGTACTGTGACAAATGCATGATCACAAAAAGAAAAAAATACATCAAGGAAAAATCAAGGGAACTCAATGATGCATTTTAATTAAATTCATTGTTCGATTCTTGTCATATGTTTTTTCTGCACATAAAGTTTTTATTTCAAATCATGACGTGAGTATTTGGGCGTATTTTAAAAGCCTTTTATCAATATATAATCTTCTCTAGTTTTATTTAATTATATGTTTTTGTTTTTGCCTATTATCGTCAAACAAAAGCATTGTATGGTTTCTTTCATACATTCATTAATACTCTTCATGAAGCAATTACTCGTTGTCCAATATAATACTTTATGTATCTGTGGTTGCATGTAACTGTAAAACGAATGTACTCATGTCATAATGTTAGTGAAAAACAATCGTCGCCAAAAATCTTGTATAAATATAGAAGTGCTCAAACAAGAATCATCTTTGAATACATTATAGAAATACCAGCGAAAACTATGGAAAGCCACAGTACACCCGACGGAGGACAACTTATTTTCCTATAAAAATCAATGATCTTTCTCCTCCGTCGGTTTTCTTCAAAAATCGACGGAGTACTATCGCCGAACCACTTCAATGCGGCCGACGTACTTGTCTATTGTCCTCCGGCCTACAATACTACCGATGTACTATCGACGATGCACTTCATATTGTCCAACTCATTCGGCGAAAAATACTACTGTCATTCGACTCTGCTACGACCGACGCACTTCATTGCCGAGGTACCGATGCACTTTATTGTCGATGTACTAGTTGTCCTCCGGCCAACAATACTACCGATGTACTATCGACGATACACTTCATTCGGCGAAAAATACTACCGTCGATCTACTCTGCTATTTTACCGACGTAGTAGGACATTGTATAAATTGAGTTGATCGACTCTCTATACTATGATCGTCAATCAACAGACCACCGATGTACTAATTCGCTCCACTGGTCCGGTGGGGGTTATTTACCCGAGATGTCACCGGCAAGATCAGTATCAATTAGGCGCATGCATACTCGTGGTCAATGTATATAAAGCACATGGATGTGGGTGCATGTTGTTGCTGCTGATTTCTACTTCTGCTGATTTGGTGTCATGTAGCGTCTTATTTATAGATATGTGAGTATAATTAAAACATTTAATGCCTTTTTAGGAGCCAGACCTAATAAGAATTTAACCTTTCATTATCAAATTTCACCAACGTCAAGTGAGTGAACGATTAATAGCCGACGATAGTCCAGCGAACGATAAGGATTAAGGTTAAACACCACTGTATTTCCTAGCAAACAATAAGACAGGGTACGATAAAAATTGGCATACTGAGACAACCAGGCTCTGTGACCCCGGAAGACCGGGTATGTTGATGTAGGGCAGGTGGACGAGAGTCGAAAAATACCGTCGCTAGGCCCCTATCTTTGGGCTGAAAGAGAGGCCGAACCCCCAAAGTAGCCAAAATAGCTGTATGTCATTGTCGACTTATGATGGGTTCAAGCCCGTGTACCGCCCAAACCATGTTTTGTGACCCCAAAAGACCGGATATACAGACGTAGTGTATGATCATATGAGTCGAACGAGACCCTCTACAAGTTCCTATCTCGGGGAGGGTAGCGGCTAGGGGCCGGATCCAGTAGTTCCTATAATAGCTGTGTATTGAACATTTTGGGCCGGTTTCGGGCCCGAACAGAGCCCAAACCAGGCTCTGTGACCCCGGAAGGCGGGGTATGTAGATGTAGGGCAGGTGGACGAGAGTCGTAAAATACCGTCGCTAAGCCCCTATCTTGGGGCTGAAAGAGGGGCCAGACCCCCAAAGCAGCCAAAATAGCTGTATGTCATTGTCGACTTATGATGGGTTCGAGCCCCTGTACCGCACAAACCAAGGGGCCTAGCGACGGTATTTTTCAACTCTTGTCCACCTGCCTTACATCTACATACCCGGTCTTCCGGGATCACAGGGCCTGGTTTGGGCTCTGTTCGGGCCAGAAACTGACCCAAAACGCAAGGTTCAATACACTGCAATTATACGCACTATTGGGTCCGGCCCCTTACTCCTATCAGCCCCAAGATAAGAACTTGCAGAGGGTCTCTTTCGACTCGTATGATCAAAAACTACGTCTGTATACCCGGTCTTTTGGGGTCACAAAGCATGGTTTGGGCGGTACTCAGGCTCGAACCCATCCAAAGTCTCCTATGGCATAACGCTATTTGGCTACTTTGAGGGTGTGGCCCCTCTTTCAGCCCCAAGATAGGGCCTAGCGTCGGTATGTTTCAACTCTCATCCACCTGCCCTACATCTACATACCCGGTCTTCTGGGGTCACAGAGCCTGGTTTGGGCTCTGTTCTGGCCTGAAACTGGCCCATAACACAAAGTTCAATACACTGCTATTATAGGCACCACGGGGTCCGGTCCCTCGCCGCTACCCTCCCAAAGATAAGACACTTGCTGAGGGTCTCGTTCGACTCGTATGATCATATACTACGTCTGTATATCCGGTCTTTAGGGTCACAAAGCATGGTTTGGGCGGTACACAGGCTCTAACCCTTCCAAAGTCGCCTATGGCCGACGCTATTTTGGCTACTTTAGTGGTCTGGCCCCTCTTTCAGCCCCAAGATAGGGGCCTAGCGACGGTATTTTTCAACTCTCGTCCACCTGCCCTACATCCACATACCCGGTCTTTTGGGTCACAGAGCCTGGTTGCCTCAATATGCCCCTTTGTTCATACCCATTATTATTGTTTGCTGGGAAATTTAGTGGTGTATAACCTATATCCTTATCGTTCGCTGGAGTTATTGTTTTTGCTGCTATCGCTCGCTGACTTGACTTTAGCTTAATTTTCACAGTTTCAAACTGCTCTCGTCTCTGTGATCCTCAAATTCTATGATTTAGCTACATACTCACAAGCATTCACTACAGTAATTAATGAATATAATTAGGAGATGTGTCTAACAAGAAATACTGAATAGGGTTTCTAAAATTACCAAGTGCCCCGGCTGAGGATCCAACCAGGGACCTCTCGATAAGAATTCAGTGTTTTTTCGGGTGATTTTATAGCCGAATATGGGCTATGTTCGTAGGCAGATCCAGGATTTCCAGGTACGGGGGTGGGGCGTAAGAAAAAAATGGGGTCCAGGTCAAAGCTTTGATAGAACGCCCTTGGGGCAAAGCGCCCCGGAAACTCCTGGGAAAAACTTCTACCTTGAAAAGTCCTTGAAATGTCAGTGAATTTTGTTGCGAAAAAAATGTAATAACCATGCATGCTGCATCAATTCACTGATGTTCTCAATATAATGAGTAAGCTGGAATTACTATTAACTCAATCACTGTGTATAAACAAGTCAATTTCTAGTTATCACAATAAGTCATACACATTGAATTGTATTGTCTCAAAATAAGTCATACAGTCACCGGAAGTTACAGATGTGTTTGCCCACAATAAGTCATATAAAATTCAAGATAAATTGCATAATCTCCCAATAACGCACAGTGATACATTGATCTGACTTATAACATGCTGTATAAATGGTTGGTTTTGATGAAAGTGTTGGGTTTTTTTCCAGATGAGATGTAAAATTACATGCTTGGTGATAATGCATGTGAGCAGTGATGCTGAGTTATAGCACTTGACAGAATAGAATTCATGATGCAGACTTCAGGTTAGTTTTGTTAAAATAAACAGTAAACTTGCATTATTAAATTGCCAATTTTTCAAAAGCTCTCACTAATGTTTCATTTATAATACATAAAATTTAAATGTACCATATTTAATTGAATATTAAATTTATCTGGAGACAAATGGACATATAGGACCAGCCATGAATTGTCTTTAGGTTAGAAACCACCAAATAAATTTGCTCTTTAGCTCAATGTAAAGTGCCCGTATTAGGCCCAAATTTTGAACTGTTTTTAGTCTATGGCCACCTGGACCACATATATCATTGTAAAGAGGGGCATTAAAGCTTCAAAATAATGCAATAAAAAAGGGGGGGTCATGATCTTCTAAGAAAGTTTTTGTCCTTCAAACATGGTTTATCCGTTTTCACACATGTCCGGATTTATAAGTTCCGGCTTTTACCCTAGTCTACTTTCACTTTAGTATCAAGACCAAAATAGTGGAATAATACAAATATTACAGTTTTACTACATCACATGCTTATTTATCTACCATTTAAGCTCAATTTCATCATTCAAATCCACATTGGTCAAGAAATATCACCATTTACAGGCAAACCAAAGTTTTTTTAAAGACTACTTGAGTGTATCACCACTTGGTCCGCGGAGGCATTTAGTGGTTCTTTACCTTTAGAAGTCAGCATTTCATATACAAGTCTAGAACAAACAGGTACATAATTGTTTTTGTTACCAGTTCAGGAATTTTGATCTGCAAGACATTATGTAAGACTGGTTGGTATTGTATATAATTGATTATGTATCACAATATCTTATTGATGTATTAGAAAAATAATATACACTACATACACTATTTCAGGTTATACCAAGACTTCAGAGGAATGAGTTTTTGATGTTTACCAATCATATTTATAAGAAGATCATGGTGAAGAAAATATTTCCATCCTTAAAGATCCTGTTCCAAAATGACCAGAAGAAGATTATGAAATAAATCAATGTGACTACATGTATATGACTGTGTATATCTCACAACACTGACTCATTTGACTTTTTCAACTTTGAAAAATGTTACCATAGCCACCAGAATTGGAGCTGGATGTTGAACTGGCAAAATCACCACCATCAGTGAATGTGCCTTACATCTATAATCTACTATGTGCTGTTACTTGATCAAATGTTTGCTGTTATGCCCTACCCTATTTCTCAGTCTGTATCAGGGGTACTGTATAATCAGAGATTTCTACAGGTGTTAAGTTTTGTGGAATCTGGTAAAATGATAATTTTGCAGTTTCTTCATAATATGGATTCAAATATTGAAAGACAATTATCTTAATTCGGTAGTTTTGTGTCGCCTGGCCAGGCAGCTTATGGGTGTTATTTTCGTCTTATTAGCATTTGCTGCATAACTTTGTCATTTTAACTGTGATGTTTTTTAATTACTTCCCTTTGATTGATTTTATTAGAGCATTTTCTGGACAATTGCATAACTTTGTCATGTTAACTTCAATTGACTTCAAAATTTGTATGCATGTTTAAGGCAGTGATTAAAAGTGCAGTGCTTTAGTTTCAATTTCGGATTATTTCCCTTTGGGTTGATTTTGTAAGACATTTTTCGTCCACAGCAAAACGTTTTCATTCCAAGTTTAAATTAATTCAAATTGAGTATACAAGTTTCTTCCAATGACTTGAAGTGCAGAGCGCATGAATTGTCACTCTACCTAGTGCCGGCAGGTGACAAATTCCACTTGGGGAGCTTTTATTGCCTTGAACCTGGTATTTTTCTAAGGCACAGGGTACTTTCAAAGTATATTGAAACAGAGCATCCATCACCCTAAGGTGGAGATTTGTACATTTATTTATCTTTGAATTTGTACTAATTCTACAATTGTTTTTTTTTTTTTTGGTAAATTTGTTGAATTGTTGTACTCAATACTGCAAGTTCTTGTTCAATTCATTGTAAACCACTAAGTGTTAAATTGCTCTACTAAATATTGCAAGTTTGTCAGTACTGTTGTGACCTAAATGTTCTGCATTCATTAAATGCTTGTTTTAATAAAAGAGTTGAAACCAAATATATCCGAAACACACACCATCCTCTTATTACTCAAATGTATTGAATGCTTGTAAAATTACTGCTCCAAGAATGTGTACTTCATACACATACAGGCTCAGGTCCACTTAGAATAGGAAATATGTAATTATACAACTTCTCCACATGTGGAGGAAAACCAGCACTGTCAACTTTTCCTGTATGGGAATCAATCAAACCTAGATTTCAAGATTACAAAACCAGTGATTAACCACATCAGCTGCTTATAATATTGTGTTTGCTAATAACAAATTTAATTTTTATATTACAATGAAACTTCACTAATAAGACAACCCTTGATTATTTGAATGTGTACCGATATTATCGTTCACTTTCATAAAAACTTATATTTGAAAATAATCTTAACAAGTTGGTTATAATATTAAGGCTAAATGAAGAGTGGAACATTTAAATCATGGGAATGATTTGAAAATGTGGTCTTAATCTTAAGGTGGTATTTAAGTGAAGTTTTACTGTTGGTTTATAAGTAAGACACTTGTTAAAGCATAGAAATCAGCTTTTTATTGACAAACATATCATATGATAATACTTTCTGGCAAAACATCTGTATGGCAGACACATGTAATAAATAAAAACAGTTATCAATAAAATGTATTAATTTTCATGTTTTTCTCCTTATTTGTCAGCAACAGTTTCAGAACATCTGTGTGCGTGTGTGCGCGTGCGTGCATGTGTGTGAGCACCTTAACCTCTGGTTAAAATTATTGTCAGAGTCATTTTCTCAAAGACTATCAAATAAAAGTATCCACTTGTAACCATCCAAAGAGAATGCATCCTGACCACGACTGGTAGCTCTGTGATCTTATATATTTGGAGTTAGCTGCCCTTGACACTCAATAACTTTCGCTAAGGAATCAGATAGGGTGCTATCAAGTACAGAAAAGTCGAGCGTCTAGCACTCATATGCAGTGTTCAAGAAGACTTTTGAACTGTATCAGTCCTTAATACATAGAGTCACAGCATCATCAAGGTCATCCATAATCAGTTACTGCCCAGCTAGAGTCATCAAAGGGAGACATCATGTTGATCATTTTCTGCAACATTTGTTGGCTGGGAATAATCTTTACTACATCATCTAAAATAATAATAAATAAAATTAATTTTATAAAATGATGAATGCCTACCTACAGCACAACCTTTGGAAGTTACATGTATTGACCATTGTGTACAAGTTGTGGCTCAGCAGGGGTTAAATTTATGGTAAAATACAAACCTAAGTGAAAAGGGGATATTTAGAGGAGTATTAGAGGGGTATTTAGAGGTTGTACAATATACATTATATTTATGACCTGACCTAGATGATACAGCTATAATTTGAGTGATTGTGCCCTGGATCATATGCCCTGAAGAGCTTAATTGCATTGAGGGATAACAATATCTCAAATAGATAGATATAAGTTCAAATATGAATATGACCTAAGTGAATCTTAATTGAAATATTTGAGCGCACATAAGCACAAAGTCGTATGGAGGCATGCATGTACATACACCAAAGGTGGCGATTAAAAATCTTGCTACCAACAAGCACCCCCCCCCCGCTCAATAAAAATTGAAATTGCCTCATATTTTGGGTTGAGATCAAAAATAATGTTTATCCAAACAAATAACACAGTCATGTATTCATGTATTTACCCCCAAAAAGTGTAAAATATTTATAATACATACCAGAGTTATAAGTGTTCTGAACACTGCTCAAATCAATGACAATATTTGCAATCAACAGGTTCTTTCCCATGCCACTTTTCACACAGTCTGTCCACACTGTTTGCTGAAACCAAATAAGAAAACCTTTAGACTAATGGTATACTTGTAATGACAGACTTATGTGTTCAACCATTACCTTTATCTCAAAATGTCTCAAAGAAATTTAATTAATGAAGCCGATTAGAAATCATCAGCCTCAACTAAAAAATGTGCAAAAGACAGTTATGGTTAATGTGCACCACACTCTTATGAAATGTGTTTATCTTTTTACATGAAGTTTCATTAATTGAAGTTATGTCACGGACACAAATTTAGTATGAATAATTGCAAAAGCGGAATAGTATGATATACAGAGGCATGGTCCTTGAAAACTGCACTTCCCGGGAATTAGGATCTATTCAAATTGATACCTGCATTGCTGTTTATGTTACAGCCTGGATAAAAAGTAAATAATGAAGAAGAGTCATAGCTCCAAAAAATAGGCAAAACAGAATTATGGTTCTTGTGCACCCTCAATTATTTCTAGATGTCTATCAGTGCCAGTAACCTGGGCACTGTTTTATCAAAGCATTTACGGAAATCTTTAAATTACGCTCAAATTTAAATTCTTTATAATAACGTTACTGTTACAACTGTAAAATGTGGAAATTCAAGCTATAATACTTACAGTTAATGAAGTCTTACAAACAATACCTGTCCCAAATATACAGCTGTTAAATAGTTATACTGAATTTAAATTTGAATGTAAGTTTACGATTTCCGTAAGTACATTGATAAAACGGTGCCCAGGGGCGTAGCATGGTCAATTCAGAGTGTACGCCTGTTTTCAGATGTTATTTTTTTGGAAATATCTAGAATATATAATGCCTCCAACATTTATGCCTAACACTAGGCAGGCATCGATTTTTATTGCATTTTTAGTCAGTTTATTGTAGATCTATCATTTATTTCATGGAGCGTACGCCGCCCTGGGCGCACGGGCGTATGCCTGGCTACGCGCCTGTCTACATTATACACTACTTCACTAGTCAGTTGCTTCCACGACCCCCTACACCCAGGGATGGGCAGGGAGTTTTACTTTTGGGTTGTCAAACCCCCGCCCTTCCACGCCCCTAGACAGCTGATAGTAAAATGTCAGAGATTTCACCTGCCCCTGACAACTAAATAATGTAAATATGGTCCCCGTGTATTGGTTGGTAGAAAATGTTACCAACATTTCCCCGACCGAGTAAGAGAAGCTGAACCCGGCCGTCCACCGCCCGTCCCCGGTGGCTGTGGGGCCATGGATACAACAGACTATCTTGCAGTCCACTCGTTCTCGTTCATGGAAATAATTTGTAAATAACTCACTGATCGTGAAATAAACTTCTGCAAGAAAAGGCAACACATGCAAAAAGGAGAAAAAAACATGTCGAATTGTTAATATTTTACTTAGTACATGTATTTTAAAATAAGTGTTGTTTTTGTTAAAACTGTTAAAAAAAGACCTAATCACAACTTCAGCCCCTGCACGTGCATGCGTCTAGTTGATTGTGATCTTTCCGGTGACTCCTCGGTTAAATAATCCCCACCGAAGTACTCTACCTTTACTGATAGTATAGAGATTTATATTGTCCTCCTTCGGTAAAAAATAAAAGTCTGATGTAATTGTTGGTCTTAATATTAATAAATGTTGGTAATGTAAACAAATCGGGTTCAATGATACGTGTAACCTGTGTAGCATGCTTGTAATATTGTTCAAATCATAGACCTATTTATTGGTGTAGGCATAAAGGCGTTAACTTCATAGTATATATAAATAAAATCAAATCTGAAAGATAGTTATTACATTGTGTGGCTTATCGCCACACAAAAATAGCAGAGTCGAACGACGTTAGTATTTTTCGCCGAAGGAGTGGGACAGTAGTACATCGGAAATGAAGTGCGTCGTCGATAGCAGAGTCGAATGACGGTAGTATTTTTCGCCGAATGAGTTGGACAATATGAAGTGCGTCGTCGATAGCAGAGTCGAATGACAGTAGTATTTTTCGCCGAATGAGTTGGACAATATGAAGTGCATCGTCGATAGTACATCGGTAGTATTGTAGGCCGGAGGACAATAGACAATAGAGTGCATCGGTACGTCGGCATTAAAGTGGTTCGGCGATAGTACTCCGTCGATTTTTGAAGAAATCCGACGGAGGATAAAGATCATTGATTTATATAGGAAAATAAGTTGTCCTCCGTCGGGTGTACTGTGGCTTTCCATAGAAAACACAATGTGACCTTAATTTACTTTGTCAAGAACCATTTGTTAAGGTATAATCCAGCCACGTGGACGTCAGGCAACATAAGATCGCCATGTTGTAGTATTTGCAATAAAACATGCACGGCACTGCCAATAAAGGGTTTATCTGATGTAAATTAAAATTTTACGCTTTCTTGAAATAAAAACTACTTTTAATGCCAATCGTTATCTGATGTTCATAAATCTGAATATTAATTCCACCTGATTGATTTTATCAAAGAAGGAAATTTGATGTAAACCAGGCACCTATTCAAATACCAAAATGTTAAGGAGTGTGTAGAACTATGTTCTTCCAAATTAGTGTGTTATAACGTTACAAGTGACTTACAATAAACCAGGTAATTTGTTGCCTACAATCGAATTCTGGCATTCATTTCGTGGTCTGTTTATTCTCATAACCTTGTTCTAATTGTGCTGGAAACAAACCTGAATATTTGCAAAAGCAACAAATAGGTTTCTGTATGTTGCCAACCTCTCATTGATACCCGATATAAACCCTGCATGCGCTTATAAAAGTACAAATGCCACAAGCAAATATTGTTTATGAGTAGGCGCAACCACGTGTCTTATTTTACAATGTAAACAAAGCGCTTATGTTACCAGTGCAGGCCATATGCAGGCGATATGCTGTCAATTAATTGAGGTAGGACAGAGCAGTCTGTTTCTGGGTTATATGTCATTGATGCACCTTTATTGAGTAACAACATGCCATTGGATCCGAACGCTGTGAGAATTATTTGTAAAATGGTAGACTAAACAACCGTTTTATTAGTTTTGATTTTGAGAACTATTATGGTTTTGCACAAATACCCATGGGTATTAAAAACTTCAGTTTTCTAAACACGATTTGTTTTAAAAGACGACAAAATCCAAACTAATAATTAAATTTACTATTAAATGGTAATAGGATATAGTTTTTAAACGGATTGGGATTTTTGTCATGTAATTAGCAAACACATATCACACACGTGCTGTATACCGCAATTATATATCGGGGGGAAACTAGCATGGGGTATAACTAGCAGAACTACCATAGAGTATGTCGATGCGACGTATATTTCAGTCAATTGCACATAGCTAAAGCAATCGTTATTAATTTATTTGACCGAATTCTATGGGACACCCTCGACGCTCATGCATATGCCTACACAAATCGTCTAACAAACGAAAGAAATAAAATACAACAACCCCCAACTACAGATCTTTGAATTGAAAAAAGACATTAAATTATTATGATGTGCGGAGTCTAGCCTTGTTATATTGTCTCGCTAGACCAGTAATTCTGACGCTACGATGATTTTCTATGAATGTGTGAGGTTTATAACCTAAAAATCCGATGTTGAAATACGACAGGATTCGGTAACACTTCCTTATTGTCCATAACTATTACGGATATCAGGTTTATAGGACTCCATCACTCTTCTTATGACATCGCTTCCTGTCCGAATGAATGTTTTCTACTTTGTTTCACCATGCAATTGATATGTGTTCTAATGGTGCGGACACATATTTGGATGTCGGGTCAGTTATTGTGATTAGAATAAACAAAATACGTGTCTACATTCAATGTATAAAATCAACAAGCAAGAACCATAACATCGTTTGACCCTGTCGGCTTTCCGTGAACTACGGTTCGTCACCTATACTGAACATTGTGAACAAAAGGTCACCAATGGCTGGCCCCATGCCATACTCACTGTTATTCAGTAACTGCCTAACATGTCTGATTAACAAGAAGCACCAACTGATTGATTAGTTTTATGGTTATGCATTCAGTTACAGTCAGTTGATAAGCAGTGTAACCGGAAATAGTAGCTTCAGAATTCCCACTTACTGGAGTTAAGAGATGAGGTATTTGTAGTTACAATATCCCCATCGTTATGCAATATTCTGGTACTTCGTATAACAGGCAGCAACCGGTAAGATTAAATATCAAGGTCTGTCAAACTCAAGTCAGACTATTACATCCTATGAAGGATGTTCCATACATAATACAACGGTTATGCAATCAAAGCCTTGTGAACACTTATTGTTTCGGCACGGAAAATCATTTGGCATTTAAATGTACTTTGCTTACTCTTTCAAACAATTTGGTACTTGTTTATTAACTCACATGGGAATATGATCAGAATTACAGCATACAGTAATGATTTGAGAACTTTCTCGAGTGCATGTATATTTTCAAACTAAATTTCAAGTTTACTTCACTGTCCGATTTTCTTATATCGTTGTACATGTGTAATACAACTAAATATGTATACATACCATCTAAATGGAAGTATGTTAAATTTTACGGTCATTGTGAAGGGTAATATAGCACAGAAAAAACAGGAACAATATAAAGACTTGATAGGGAAAGAAATATGTTTTATTAACCTTCTTACCCATGTCAGCATGGTTTTCATCATCATGTTACAAAGTATTGTCATTTAGATGGTGTACCCTAGCTTGTTGTTTTGACTGTTTAAGAAAAGTAAAAAACTTTATCACTTAGAAAATAATCTGAATTGTATCGTGTATGGTCCATTTCCTGGTCAAAATACAAATGTGCTATGATAATCATGGACTAGATTTAAGATACTCATATGTTGCCATTTGCGTTTTAGCACGACAATTAATGAAACATCTTCTCGTGTTGAATTCTTTTACAAATATTACACAATGTAATAATATTGCGTTAGCAATACAAGCTCATGATTTCCTTAGTCGTCAACGGGGATTCATATAATGAATTCTTTACAAAAGCACACTTTACATAATTAAATCAGCCATTCAACCAGAGTCTCCAAATTACCAGTTCTGCGACAAATTTATGACTACACAAAAATAAGGAAAGCTGGAATGATGCACTTTATTTTAACTTATTGTTCGATTTATTATTATTGATTTTGTTTACATGGCTTTTCTTTTATTTCAAATCGATTATTAGTTCATAATCCAAATAACTTTTATTATTCAATTATAGGTTTTTGTTTGCCTATTTTGGTGAAGAAGACGTGTCACTGGCACATTTATTTTCATACATAGAAGTTTAAACAGCTAAAGTTTAATGATCTAGAATACGAAAACAGGGTTTTAAGACTTACAATATGTTGGATAAAATGAATTTACAATATACTAGAGAATACCCTTAATATTTTGTACACAAAGTATTTCAACCATAAAGGAGAACTTTTCTATAACATAATATAGCGTAACGGATTTTGCCCCACCTACATGAAGAAAATAATCCTTCACATTCTGTATCATTACATTGCATTAGAAACCACCGGTCATCATCTGCCGTTTGTGCTGCTCCAATTCACAATTTGTAGCAAGAAACATATAATTTATACCTATTTTTACACATTCGTGTCTTTGTTTTCCCAAATACTGTCTATTATCAAATTTTGGCATTCGCTTCGCTGTCTGTTTATCCTCATAACATTGTGATTATTGTGCTGGTAATAAACCTGAATAGTTTCACATGTAAGCCATAAATAGTTTACTGTAGGTCACCAACCTTGCATAGATGATACCCGATACAAACCCTGCATGACCTTATAAAAGTTACAAATGCCATAACCAGGCATTGTTTAAGAGTAGGCACAACAACATGTTTTATTGTACAATATAAACAACGCGAATATGTTACCTGTGCATGCCATATGCAAGCGATAAAGCCGTCAATGAATTAAGGTTGTGCAGTTTGTTTCTTGGTTTTATGTCATTAATGCACATTTAATGAGTTACAACATACAGTTGAAACATTATGCTGCAATAGTTACGTGTTTCTGTTAAATTGGTAGACTAAACACCAACTTTATGAGTCTCAATTCAAGAACTGTAACATGTTTGCACAAATCCTCTTGGGTAACAATAAACCCACGTTTCTAAACAAGATGTCAGACAAACACCCATTCAATTAATTGAAGTGTTCAATAGAAATAAAAAAAGTTAAACGCATATTGAGATGTTTTCAGGTAACTAGCATACAAACATTGTAAACAAGTTGCATACAGTGTTTATATACACAAATGTATATCAGAGGGTTAATACCATGTGGGTATAGGCCTATGTGATGTATATTTTAGTCAAGTGTCCAAGCTAACACATCCGTAATAAATTTATTATTTGATTGAAAACAATGAGACATCCTGGATGAGTATGCGTATGTCTACAACAATCGTCCATCAAATAAAGAAATAAACTTAAACGACCTTCAAAATGGAATTTAAATTAAAATATTTTACTTCATGTCGTTATGATGTGTTCAACCTTTATTGCAGCACATTTTCTTGTTAAAATGTCTCGCTAGACCAGTAATTCGTACGCTACGACTGTCGTCCATGAATGTGTTAGGTTTACAACCTTATAATCCGATGTTGAAATACGACAGGATCCGGTAACACTTCCTTATAGTCCATCTATCAATGCTTTCAACTTTGTTTCGCCGTGCAATTGTAGTGTGTTACAATGATAAGGACACATATTTGAATCTTAATGATATGAGGAAATATTCCCACCCCATTCCTACCTTGCCCATAATTTTAAACTGGGTCAAGTCGTAGTCGTATAATTTATTTGTCAAATTGGGTCATCCTACATTATTTCGGCGGGTGCTTGGATTTTTTATTGTTTCTTTGGCTTATGTGTGGGCAATGTTCAAGGTAGTTGTGTTGTGGTGTTTCTGATTTCTGTGCTGGGCTGGTTAGGTTGGGTGCTACCTACCCTGTCGGATTTTCTCATACCTTTTTACAGGGATAAGAGTGCTCAACTTAATCAGCTGAGCACAGAAAACAGTGACAACACAACGTTACTCAATTTCACGGAATGGTTCAAACACATAACCTAACGAAACAATTAAAAATCCAAGTTTCCGCTATTAAAGAGCAGGATGTCTTGTTTTAAAAAGAAATACACAAAAACGGTGATGCCAAGAGACTTTGCAATTAATAATTATAACAAGTTGTAACAAGAAGGATGACAAAGGCAAAGCAAGCGTTTACAATGTATATATGTATGCTTATTACATGAAAACATCTGAATCCGTTTAACACTCTCGTTTTTTTCCATTTAACATTTGGTTCAAATAATTGAATGGATTTATGTTCTGAAATCGTGTTTATAAACTGAGGTGTATTGAAACACAAGGGGATATGTGCGAATCTGTATAACAGTTCTTGAATTGAAACTCATAAAATTGGTGTTTAGTCTAACAATTTAAAAAGTACTCGTAACTATCGCATCGTAATGATCCAATTGTATGTTGTAACTCATTAAAGATGCATTAATGACATATAACCCAGAAACAGACTGCTCTGTCCTACCTTAATTCATTGACAGCATATCGCTTACATATGACATGCACAGGTAACATATACGCTCTGTTTACATTGTAAAATAAAACATGTGGTTGTGTCTACTCATTAACCATGATTAATCATGGCATTTGCAACTTTTATAAGCTCAGACAGGGTTTATATCAGGTAGCACGGCAAGGTTGACAAACTACAGTAACCTATTTGTGGCTTGTGCAAATATCCAAGTTTGATAATGCGGTAATGATAGTGAACAGGCTGTGAAATAAATGCATGCCGTAATTCGATCATAAACAACCACAAGTTCTCTGGTTTATTGAAAGTTAATTGTAATGTATGTCGGAGTAAATCGTTAGTACATATTTCTGTACAAATATGGACTTGATATGCGTCAGTTACGAAAACAATGTATGTATATACATATTATCAGCCATTTTGTTACAAAATATGCGTGGAAGTGTGCAAGTTTAGATAAGTTGTTGTTCTGAAAAGGCACTTATCCAATTGTTCAATATTTCTTTTAGTAACAACTTAAGACTGTATTGGCGATTGTTCGAAAGCATGCACACTCGACCAGTTTACCACTGGTATGTTTCCACAAATAGGTACAGTTTGTTTCAGATTAGTGTGTACAGTGGTACTTACAAAAGTGGTAACATTGATTAAGTCCTGTTAGTTGATATTGATCACGCTCGATACCTAATATCGAATGTATGAGAATAGAAGCCTGCTTTCCTGTTTTATAGTTGGTACAATGTGTCCACTTTAACTCTATGTAATAGTGTAAATGGATCAGTATGAACCTGTTGGCTTTTCGTGCACGAATGTTTGTCAACTGTTTGTTCCCTACATCGAACTTTATGTACAAAAGGTCGCGTATAGCCTTTATTTACTTTACTTCAACTGAAATATAGTAGGCATTATGTAATAGATACAGTATTAGTTTTTTATCAAAAGTGTCTTCTTACAAGCGTCATTGTACAGTTTTGGAAGGACAAACAACATAATTGTCCGAGGCGAAGCCGAGGATAATTTGTTGTTCGTCCTTCAAAAACTGTACTATAACGCTTGTAAGAAGACACTTTTGATAAAAAATTAGTTCTTTATCTGACTTATACTCCGATAAAAAGTAAAATGATCTCCAGAGAGACAATATTCATTCTTAAAGTTCATTGCACAATCCATGAACAGAGCATCATTTGATTCATCGAAAATATAGTTCTAAGGTAAAAATATGCTTGGCCTATAATGTACCAAAGGGATTAAGTTAACTGTCCAAAAATGTCCATTCATTGGTTTAATTAGCTTGTGATTAAAATTCAGGGCGTCAATGGGTTTATAAATAGACCTTATAAGTGCTTATAATACACATGCATCTAGTTTTCCACATTCGTTGATAAGGATTTGGTGCACAGAGGTAAAAATTAATGCATTAATTATGAATTTAACACTTGTCATATTTCCATGACAATATATTTATATTTTATTATTTCTAAAATGTTTAATAGTCACTTCTTATACATCTAACAAGGTTATATTCATGATGCCCATGTTGACGCTCACAGTCGTATTAATATATAGAATAAACTTCACCTGATATACTACGTATAGCAATATTTTGATTCGGTATATATTCCGGTTTCTTGTAGTTAATGTTTTTTAAGTGAAATCTTAAATTTGCTTCAATTGCTACAGATACTTAAAGCCTTGCTTTCCTTGAGTATAATAAGATAATGAATTTTGCTCCCATACTGGGTATGAATATTGTGGAGCGTGGTTCAATTGCTATAAATAATGTCTACTTTTTTTTGTCATTACAAGAATATACATTCTGCTCCCAATTTTGCAGATCACAAAATAATAATAAATTTCTCTAAATTGGTTCTGACCTGAATATTGGAATTCATGATTTAGTTAAATTTTGTTGCTACAGATTTTAGACTTTAGACTAAAAAATCATTAAATTTTAATGTAACAAAGTTTTGTGGATTTTGTGAAAACGACCATTTCATGGGAAAGTAATTTCAAGGATTTTCATGGTTGAAACCTTCCACCAAATCCATGAAATTAAATGCCTCACGAATATTATTGATTTTACAGTATGCTATTATATATTTAACTTTCATGTAGTTATAAGCAGATTTGTCATGATTGACCAATTATTTTCTGAGTAAATGTATTGTACAAACAACTTTCTTACCGCTCAAAAAGTGTACACTTACGAAAATAATGTATACTTTTTCAATGGAATCACAGGGCGTATCGGAGTATAAATATATGTACATCCCTCCGGATTTTAACCATGAGCGACAAGCGCACTAACCACTGAGATACAAACGGTCAAGTGGTTACAAGCTGAAGGCTCCATGGCATACTCACTGATATTTAGAAAACACGTAACAAGTCTGACTTACAAGAAGCTCGGACTGATTGGGACATTTTGTTGAACAACTAATTAGTTTTCATGGTTATGAATTCAATTACAGTAAGTTGAATGACAGTGTAGCCGGAAATAGTTACTTCGGTATTTCCACTTACTGAAGTTAAGCGATGAGGTATTTGTGGTAAGAATATCCCACATCGTTATGTAATATTATGGTGCTTCGTTAAACGTGAAGTTATCGGAATGTGAAATACCAAAAAAGGTTTGTCAAACTCAAGTTATATTATAACTTCTTACGAGGGCATCTCCATACAAAATACACGTACAACAGTTACACAATCTGGAAAGCATTGTGTAGAATCCGTTTTTCGACATCTATAATAATTTTTAATTCGACTGACACATTTGACTGACGACATGAAAATTTGGTACTTGTATATCAAATCACACATGGGAATAATTATTGTACTGTATGCAGTGAAACTGATCATATTCCCGGAATATGATCAGTTTCACTGCATACAGTACAATAATTGTTTTCTATTAAAAGTGATATGATGATTCAAATTAGGCGGGAAGTGCTGTTGAGACGTTAGGCAGTCAAGGATAAACTTAAAAACTATAACGACATGATTGGTTTTTTAATAAACATCTTTTTAACAAATGGTAGCTTTGTTTTCATCATTACGTAAATGCTATGCTCGTATTGTAAGAAATGTCATTTAGATGGTGTCTCATAGCTTGGTAGATTTATTCAAGGAGAGAAGAAATGTTATCACATAGAAAATAACATGGCAGTTAAGATCCATTTCCATATAGAAACGTTTCCTAATCAAAATACAAAAGTACTATCATGATAATCTTTGACTATTCTTCAGAAACCCATTTGCTGTCATTTGGTTTTTAGCTCGATAATTACAGACAATTATTTTTATACTACACAATGTATTAATACTGAGTGGACAATACTAGCTCATGGTTTTCCTAGTCGACAACGGGGGATAATATAATGTCTTCTTTGCAAACGCACACTTTACATGATTAAATCATCCATTGAATCAGATTCAGCAAATTACTAGTACTGTGACGAATTCATGATCACAAAAAGAAAAAAATACTTCAAGGAAAAATCAAGGAAACTCTGAATTATGCACTTTAATTAAATTCATTGTTCGATTTTTTTCATGTGTTTTTATTCTTTACATGGAATTTAATTTCAAATCATGACGTGAGTATTATGGTGTATTAAGCGTTTCATTAATTTATAATCATCTCAAGTTTTATTTAATTATTTGTCTTTTTGCTTATTTTCGTCAAGCAATGACATTCTGTGCCTGCTAGCATGTTTACATATTTTCCTGTGTAAGTACAGTGTTCCTAGAAATTATTGAGAGTCAAACTTTGCATTATCGCAAATATCTGAATGGGAAAAGTATGTTTTTATTTGTACATTTATTTATTTAATAGGTCTAACCTATATACAAAACTAGATCTAATACAAATGAACAGTTATAAAATAATTACACCATTTTGAAAGCTCCTTAGAATTCTCAATAATTTCTAGGAACACTATAAATACAAGGCAGGTTCTTCAAGATGCCTTTGATGACGTCAGAGACGCGCAATTCTTTGAGTGACTTCCTTGTTTGATGTCCTACTGTCCATGGACAGGAACGTTGAGTTATTGTCGGATACAAGTACGCATGTCGAATAAAATAGACGTTCTATATTCGAAAACCGATTACCGTTGGGTTTGAGTTTACTTAACCGCCCACAATTAAGTACGTACTTTCAAAATTGATATTCAGACTTACCCCTGTCTTTATGCTATAAGGAATGAGATATTTAACTCTTTATATATGCGTTTTCGCTAGTAAGCTATCGAAATCTCACAAAATGAAAAATGTAAGTGACATATTATTATAGTATATATAGCAGCCATATTGGCAATACTCCTTGATGTGTTCTGATATCGTCCTATGGCACTTGTATTTTGTAAGAATTCGATAAAGATGTGATGCCAAAACCTCAGAAATAAATTGTAAAACCTTCTTCAGGTGCGGTTGTTGCAACATTAGTAGTATGCATTTTGTGTGTTTCAATGTTGTTAATTATGGGTTCCGAAATATTCGCTAGTCTGTCCAACTATCTGTGATTATCCTGGATGCCTAAAAATACACGAATATTGTGATCGACGACCCATTTATCTTCTGTTGTGCGTGGGTTGTTCTATTTTCTCTTGGCACCTTTCTAAATTGCGCTTTCGTGTTCTGTGGTTCCTGTTAGATGTTGATTTCCCTATTCAATGTACGTAATTACAAACTATTAAACAATATTTCTTAGGTGGAAGATATGATGTTGCTTCTGCATCGTACTGTTAAAGTAGAACAAATACTGGGTTCAAATCCACAACAACATTTTGATACAAATCGCTTTAATGTTGATTTACAAAAAAAAGTATTACCCTCCATTGATACCTGACGTTATTCGTTACTGAGCTCAAAGCAAAGGAAATATTAGTGCTGGTTCTAATTTGGTATTCAGGAATCAAATCTCGACGAGCCCACCCTGTTCCACAGCTAGATGGGTAAGGTAAGTTCGTGCATCACAAGAAGTTGTAAGTTGATTGTGTTAGTACTGGTTGGTAATTAATTCTAAACATACGAGATAATTTACCACTGCATACTAGTATATTACCACAATACATGTTCTTAAGTCTGATTTTACATGTAGTGTTTATACATTATCATTTGTTCTTCCGCTAGACGTTTAACGTGTCAACGTACGAAGCTTTAAACCCATCCTGATAGCTTCATATATTCTAGCATTCGTACATCTCTGTAGCAATTCAAATTCAAATATGTTGCTTTAGGCAGGTTCTTTTCTATCATGTCAATGACTCCAATAAAGTCCGTCAAAGTTGTCAGTTGCGTGTGGAACGGGAAGTTAGTTCTGGCTGATAACCTATTCCAGGGCAATACTTGTAGTTAGGTTATAATTAGATTAGGTGCATGAGTGAACAGGGTGAGACACACACCGTCACTAGGCATTGGCGATCAAGTCATCCTCAATCAAATTGACCTGCCGTCAGTTGACAATCTAGGGCCAATACCTAAGTTCATAATTTGGTTAAAGAAAATAGTGTGTGTTTGTTCAACCAGGATCTACTATAAGATCTCTGGTTCAACATAATCGAATAAATATACTAAAACCAAAAGACTTATTGGAAATTCCTCTACACTAGCGAAAGGAAGACTTTAGAACATGCATACAAATGCATCGGGGTAAGTGGTAGGGACTCAACCATTGTGCAAAGAGTCAACATCAGATGCTGAAGTGTCTGTAAAGCAGCAAGCCAGACAAGCTTATAAAACAAGTCAAATCTTTGTTGATAATTTAATAAATTATGAATGCCAAAAATGTAAAATTTGTTTCTATCCAATATTCACCATGTCAAAGAAAAACATTTGTCGAACAACGTGATAAGAGTTTCGAATAATAATTATATAGCATATCGTAGAATAATTTTTCACAGTGGAACTTCAAATAAATGTCATTATAAAGAAAACTATACTTTAGTAATCATGTAATAAAATATACACCGAGTATGTACAGTTAAATGGCTGAAAAAATATACTGCACCAATTAGCCAAGTTTTTTAAAACAAAGAATCAAATAGCCTTAGTCTCATGGTTTGAATATTCGGACTGTGTCTGTCTTTATAGTTTGTTGGATATTAATAACACAAACCGGCATCTGCACGTGGAATTCTGTGTAATACATTGTATCTAAATTGATCTAAAATTATATGAGAACAGATTCATTCGCATGTAGTAAATCCATGTGTCTTCAAGATCAGTTAGATGGTTGTTTCGTTTGCAGAGATGAATGTTGCTTTAAAAGTATCGAAGTTAAAGTACTCCATGCTTCCAAACAGAAAGACAGAACTATACATGTCGACTGTTCTCTTACTCGACAAATGGAATTGACCACGGATCATCGGCGTCCTGAAATTCAGACATACAGAAACAATTACCACACTGTCAATAATATACAAATCAGAATCACCATCTCTTCAAAAATAAATATTCATCCACGTATAGACGTGTGAATCCAGTAACATGATGACAAAATGAGGAACGATAGACCGGAAATTCAACATTTGACACTATTTTCTTTAATGAATCATATTTTTTCTGTTTCAGGATCCATTTGGGTAACCTCTTTTATTAACAGAACAACCGATGCAGAAAATAACTGGTTCATTTCTTTATTTCAATAAAACGTTTTATAAATAATTTATAGAATGAACACAAGTAGTGTATATGTTTTAACGCTTTCTCCGGAAAAATAAATATGTGTAGGAATGCTCTGTAGTTGCTATGATTACGTTGAGTGTTGCCTTCCCTGTCCGATTTCCTCATATATTTTTGGTAAAGCTATCTAGGGTAGGAGATAGAAAAACAACACAGGATTGTTCAAGTATAAAAGGGTTACGCTTCATCACTAAATAAATCACATAACTAAGGGTTGGCTGAATTCAATATTTGAATTATTTACAACTGCTCACGACGGAACCAAATATAATTTAATCACGAACACGCAAACTGAATGAGTCCAAATTCCACATCATTAAAAAAGTTAATCCGTACACGCAACTGTGGGAGGAACATTTCTGGACAATGCCTAGGAAACTTTGATTGACATACAAACTGGTACACGAATGTCAGTTTAACTTCTTAACAAGAATTTTAATCTTTATTCTTGAAATCTTGAAGTTTAAAACAATCTGTTGAGACCAAATACAAATCGAATATAATAATTATGTTGTTATTTATAATGTTACTTCTCATTTACAATGGATTGTCATTTAAGAAATTTGAAAGAAAACGAACGACCATTGTATTTGATTAGAAAAAATGACAAGTAATATTCGTTTTCCTGACTTGTGCCGTTTTAAGGTCTTTTTTTATAAAATATCCAAATCTTCATCATCGGTAATGATAACGTTCAACATGTTTTAAACATCATTGCTGTAAACGGTTGAGGGCTCAATCTTCATTAACAACGACTTAAACTAGATTTTGTCATCCTGCTCGTTTGCAATGGGGACTTTGGGAACTAGGTCGGGTCTTAGGTGCGTTTCATTCGGTTACTTGGGATCATCGATTTTTGTGAAACTAGGTCATCCTTTTATTTTACAGCGGGGACTTTTTTGTAAGGTTATGCCTGTGCACTACTCTGCTTAATCGTGTAACGTTGTGTTGTTACTGTTTTCTGTACCCGGCTGGTTAAGTTGAAGGCTGCCTTCCCTGACCTGAACAAAAATATAGCATAACGTACTTACCGGAAACGCGTTCCGTTCCCGATATGCTTTTCTCCCTGTTGCAAGAATGATACTCGCTAATTTGTTCAATGTAGATTTTCTGTCATTAACATTACCAAGTTCTGTTAATTGTCTATCTACACCTGTCTGTCTATTTAAGTCTTCATCGACTGCATCTTCTAGCGCCCTGAATCAGAACAATCATCATTTGTTAACTCACTAATGCAATACTCAGTCTGGCAGAGAAGCATTAACATGGTAGTAGTCAGAAAATAATAAAACGAATAGAACACGTTGACAGTTTTTTTCGATGATTTCGATGTGGAAAAGTTAACTTTCAGGAATATCGTCCCGATGATATTCCGTCTCGTCCTTACGATATCCTTGCTCATTATGACGAGATCATAGCTCAGTCTAAGGATAATCGGGGTCATTCTGCCTCTAGGGTAAGTTAAAAAGGAATTTTTAAAGACATTCATCTTAACAAAGCTGTAAGAACTATGACCAATTCTTCATGAGTTTTAATCTTATTTTATTACAGTTGGTTTTGCCTCATTGTTGCTGAATAGGGATTAATGATAATGCACGGTGTGATTTGTAATCACATTTACACATAATATCGTAAAAGATTTGTCGTTTAACGACCGATGCTGGACGATATTTGAAAGAAACAAGGATGCCGATGTTAAAATCTAACAGACATTGGTATTCAGTGTAGCTACCATCAAAATGCATTATGGATGCCCTCGACCGAGACACACCTATGTACGTGGAAAATAAATTTTATCGTCACCTCAAAAAAGCATTGTGCATAAGATGAAATTCAAATAACTTACCTATTAATTAAACTTGTGTAAATATCTGTACGTGACGGACTTCTTTTTGCAGCCACGCCCAAACATCGTGGTGCGTATGGATATCTCCTGAAAATATACAATATATGTTATCAGATTTAAGTTTTTTTTATATTAAAGTTCGACTACCAAATCTAAAGAAAAGGTAATATAGCAATATGTCAATGACTATAAGGACTACGTGTTTCTCACCAAAAATGGTTGTTGACGTATTTTGAGAGTTCTTCTATCTACTAAAAACTTCATAACATTGTTTAACACCCACGCTAGTGTCTTGTAATACAGAATTCCGTCCTCGCAGGGGCAAATGACACTTTCTTTGTTTGCTGCCGTGAGCAACCTCGTCAAATCTGAATAATCTGCATCTATGTCTGATCCGTGATTTTTCACATTTTTTATGAACATGAAACTGATGTCAAACATAATATTCTCGTACAAATTATAAATAAAATATTTCAGCACATACTAGGTATGAAAAAAACACTGTGAAGCTCTTTCTTGGGATGGTTTGTAACACTACACTACCATACGGAATTAAGTAGAGTTAGGTACTACCACTATTACAATGTCATAAGTTTTATTTTCATAAAATTGACAATTCACATAAGATATAAAAGGAATCGGGCGAATATAGGATAATATAGGACTGTTGGTATATGTCCGGAATATGGTGTGTCCAATGACATCAATTATGCCTTTAAAGGATGTGAGAAAATCATACTGGGAAGGCGGCACTCAACTAAACCAGCTGATTACAGAAAACATTAAAAGCATGACATATCACAAAAGCATGACACTACACGCACATGTAACCGATCGAATAAAGGAAACATCCAAGTCCAAGCTACCAAAAAAAACGAACAACCTATACTTCCATAAAGATATGTCAAGTTGTGACCTCTAGTGACCAAACAATTTGTTTTATATGATTTGACATGAGCCATCAAAAAACGGCTCAAACATATAACTATAAAATGAATTAACCATTCGTTAGAGCATGCACACAAGACCATATATTAAGCTTTTACAAGTCGGTACATGAATGTCTTGCTTAATTATAAACCAAACGATGAAACATCGAATGTATAATCGTTCAGAACATTCACTACGATTGTTTTGTTAGATGTTGAAAGTTCAAACTCGTGACGTCATCAAAGCAATCAATATAATTATGCACCTAGGCGGATATTGAAATAAATGCCAACTCAATTCTGGCTAAAACAATACAAAATTAATGCATTTCTAAACATAACCTTCTGTAGGCTGACGCGTTGCAAAGAAATATATTCGTAGAAGAGAAACAAAATCTTACCAGTTGTGTTGCGAAATAACGAATCTTTAAAGCAGAAAATTTGATTTAGATTAACCGTTGAACATTTGAAGGTGCCCTGTAGCTACAGTTTCATATTTAGATGACACAGAAATCTGATTTATTTTAATTGGTTTTGGTATCTCATTTATTTAGTGTAAATTAAGCGACGGGTTAACTTCCAAGTAATTAGCCCTGAAGACATTTTCTGTCAAAGATAGAGGCGGTGTGATCAAAGATGTGGCTACGATTATCGTATGAACGTATTGTAAAAGTAAGTTGCTCGATTCATTACATTTGCCATTCCATGTTAAACAAAGTTCTTACGATCATAAATTATCGACCTTCTCCATTCTTCTTCGGGAAATACTGTTTTAACAAAGCAGTTGGGGAAATAGAAAACTTATGGTCAAATGTCATTCATTTTCATTCTTTAACAACAGCAAATTTACGACGGGCATGTTTTCTGTGATAGTCTCGATAAGTGGAATGCTGTGTTCCTTGTCCGATTTCCTTATATCTTTATGGACGTTCATTTATTTATTGAATCATTAAACAGTGTTTCAAATTAATTTTTTGAAACTTCGTTATTGTTTAAGAATTGCAAATATTCTAAGTTTGAACGTAAGTTTAAGCTTTCCGTGAGTGCTTTGTTAAAACAAAACCGTAAAAACTTGAAAAATAAATTTAACAATTGTGGTGTGATTTATAAACCTGCAATGTTATTGAATCGTGAATAACATTTTGAGCGTTTGATATAGATATGCAGCCGTACTTTTAAGATCCCAAAATGCCCAAAACGACTATTTTCGAAGAGCAATATTTAAGCTATCTTCAGAATGAGATAATGTGAGTACTTGAATGAGGTCCCATACGTGGAACACACCATACGATTGAAGAAATTTACATACAACTTCATGTTGGTTTGTTGTCAAAGTAACTATTTGTAAACAATACAATTCAAGTTTATTAGCAAATCGGCATTTATGCAATGCCTTCGGCCATTAACAAAACATATTTACAAGGTCACATATACATAAATATAAACACAAAGCATTCACAATTTATCAAATCAAACAATATTTAAGAAGCAGGTGAAATGTTAAGCTTTTCTTGCATTAAAAGTAAAGAATGGTGTATAAATTTTGCTATATTTCTTATGGTCCTATTTTTCTGACTTGAAAGCAATCTTGTAAACCATACAAACATATTGTCTAAGGGAAGAAACTCTAAATAAATATGTAAAAAATATGTATTAATGCGATGTTTGGCCAAATATTTCAACAGTTATATAAATAGTATATTCTGCCATCAAATATTGGTCAATTGTGAAAAGCATTAAACTGGCCATAATTTCTTGTATTTATTGGACGATCGAAAACATGTTTTCGGATGTATAATTAATGTGGCCTTAACATCTCAGGAGTATTGTGTCAATAGGGTATTGTTTTAATAACATACTTAAGGTAATTATAAACTTACTTTCAAATTTAAATTTTGTATATACACGTTTACTTCTTTAACACCTGCAAATAAGGGACATAATAAGTTATAATAATATTGCTTGTATGAGTTCATTAACTGAATCTTGATGAGTATTACAGCTACATTTACAACGTTAGTTGTAAAGTATTATAGAAAATTTAAATTAAATTTGATCGTAAGTTTAACATTTTCCTAATGATTCGATAACACAGTACCCAGAAGCTGGTGCAGATAACGCTAGTTCGTTTTTGTATAACTAGCATACGAGGTATTTAAAAGTTCTTCAAAACCGCATACATGCATTTCATTTATACATGTATTGGTAGAAAGTTGTCTAATTTTATACAGTGTATTGACACATGACACTGATATTGACACTGCTAATGGAAGAGATGTGGGTGTCAAATATGACATCGATTAAATAGACATCCGTTTTGTTACCACATGTCAAGGGGGACCAAGAGGTAATTACATAAACTGTACAACTAAACGCTTACATAACATGTACGTGCAGTTAGCATTACGTTGAAACGTGAATACCTCAAGTACTAGTATACACATTGTGGTATTTTTTAAAATACGTAGTCAGAATTTAGAGCATCGGAAGTTGTATGCATTGTAAGTTAAAATCAAGTGTGAATTACTCTTAAATGGTCATTATACTCTTTTCTATATAGTTTTAATCTAGTACAATATGTAGTCAAAGATTCAGAGACGTTATTACATGTTCAAATAGGTATTGTCCGACCAGATAAAACTGAGACTAATTCGATGGCTTAGAACCAGAAGGTCGTAACTACCTCTTACGACCTTATAAGACTCATACATATTTGAAATATGCTTCACAAGGCGCTTCTTATGAGCATATTTTCATGAAAATCTGAAATTTTCATGTTGACCATAATGAAGTTTTAAAAACGTGTTATCCCATAGGTAAAGAGTAAATTACGGACAGTTTTCTCTTGTTTTCTCAATATATCGATTTGGTAGTTACGACCTTCTTGTTCTTAGCCAGCGAATTGCATAATTTTTTCAAATCTGAAACATTCCGAAGTAATTAAAACATAAACTTACACGTATAACTAGTCTTATACGGAGATAACGGTATATAGTAAACAATATAAGAACTTTTCGTCGTCTTCGTTTATTTGGTTTTCACAAAGACTTTAAACTTGATTGGACTGGACGCTCTTTTTTAAAACACAACATGTATTTGACAAACATGCAGCTGATTACAATGTATATTGAGCAGTTCTATTTACTGATGGTGATAATGTAGTTTAACATAAGACAATATAAGATCATTATGGTAAGGTTTTATTTATCACTTTGGTCCACATATGGACGTACGATTTATGTTTTGTACATTGTCAAAAGTTTGGAAATATGTATTACCTAATGCTACAGTTGATATTATTAGCATGCCGACAACTTTAAGACATTCACATCAATGAGACATGTGCAGTTTTTTCAATTAACGATGAGATTAAATATACATGTTAACATTTGGAGATCCGTGTGGGAGATCTTTGTTGGTTAGTAATACTTAATCTGTGTATCACTCTATGTCACCTCCCCTGTGTATCATGAGGTATAGTTATATACCTTTGAAATGTCAATCACAGAGATCTTGTGTCACAAACAATACCACAATTTCTATAGAATGAATTAGCTTTAAGCTATAATACTAGCAAACAAACATCCAACATCAAATTAGTTGAATTAGAAATTTCCATGTTTCCAATTAAATGTAGGCGAGAAATTACTCGAATACTAACGGCGTTTTAACGCGAATCAAGGAGAAGCAATCATTGAAAACATATATCGTTTACAATTACATGTAAATTTAGTTATACAGATTCTAATTATAGTTATATCTGAAAGTATCTGTTTAACGCCTAATGAACATTATTCCCTGTCTATAGACGGTACACCTAGCAGCTATTTCAAGGAAATATATTAACCTTTTAAAAACTAATTTCGGCTCATGATTTTTATATTCTTGGAATAAATGGCAGAACAAGTAATGAAATAGATACAGTAGGATAAAGTTCCGCCAAAAGACCAGACGAAATGGGCTCTTAATAGCCAATAACTCTTAATAGAATACCAGCTTTCTTTTCAAATTAATAAATGCATTCTTTTCATTTGAAATATACACACACTTCTTGTCTTCCAAAGTTAAAAGTCTGACAAAGCCTTAGAGACAAACAATAATTATTCCAGGGGACCTGACTTTTTACAGATCACAAATTGTCCTTTAAGACGACACTTTTTCAATAAATTTACTAGGCGCGTGTCGGAGTATAAGGCCTTTAAATTAGAACTCCCATGTGTCCGATATTATCCATTTTGGAGTTTGTCCTCAACAGTAGAAAGTCATCAACACGATCTCTCCCAGAGTTCAAAATGAGTCCACAAATTAAATACAAAAATGGTATAACATGGTTTATTTCCCAACTGTTCTACACGATAATACATTAGGATATCCAGTAATAACAGCTAATGGAAAAGGGTTACAAACTGAAATATAATCACTTTCCAAAAAAAGAGTTTTGAGCCATGATTGAACTTTAGACATATTGAATATACATCTATATTAATAACTTAGTTTGCTCCTTGGAAACGTCACGATTATATTTCGTATTGAATTATTAAGAGACTTATTAGAGAAAGAAAGAACCGTCCAACTTGTTGTCCTTTTTCTTATTATTCCCGGATCATGTCGTGTTGCTCGTCAGTGAGAAAATAAGATATTCAAGAATGTGTTAGGCAAACGCACAATTGCCACGCGATTGTCGTACTCATGAGCTGCCCGATTGTTACTAGCACGTTGCATTTTGTTCACGCGATCATTGTAGAGTTGATGTATGTCTCTTATGTTGATTGTTCGTTTCTGTTTTGAATAAGGAAGCATTGTTAAAAAGTATTATGGTGTCATTGGGCCGCCTTGCAGTATAAGACACTCGTTGTTTGGCACCTGGGAAAATCGCCCGATCCAATGCCTACCTTACAAAAACTTATCATCGAAGCAAGCTAAAACTTGTCAACCAGTCGGTTTTTCTACAACGTTTCTGGCGATATCATCCTTTCTTGCTACGACTTCTACTATTAGATGTCTGTGATTTCGTCGTCGGTTTGTGTGATGTTGTATTAAACGGTACAAATGCCATTAACACAATCGCAGGATTCCTTACTGCTAATGTGACTTAGCTAAGCATACTGTCGACGCCGTTTCCTGCAAGAATTCCGTCCCTATTTACTGCATGTGCACCGTCAATGCAGGTGTCCATGATCACTAATAAACGAACCAAGTTAACTTTATTTCTCTCGAATTTTAAACTAAGCAAACTCTTCTTGACCCTGTCAAATGCAATATCTGCTCTTTTTCAATTTCGATTTTCTTTGGTTAAAACACACTCGTGTTGATTTTCGAGATATTATCGGGGATTAATTGGCAACATATAGTGTCACACTTGATCCACAAAGATTAAACTTGATAGAGACATCAGTGTTTAGAATAATGATATCTTCTTTAAAGCTGCACGCAGAGGTCTGGTATTTATCTTGGAGAACGGTGAGTTATAGATTTAATCTTTCCATAGGCATATCATGTCTTGAATTTACATTTATTGGCAATAGAGTATCCATATGTAAATTTAATTTAAAGCAAATGAGCTTTTGTGAAGTTAGGTCACGCTTGAGATTAGTGACGAATAAAAATTCATACAGAAAAATGCAACCTCTAAACAAACAATGGAAATTCTACATCCTACAGAAAGCACAATCACTTTTAAAGTAATATATAGGTCACTGAATGGAGTAGAATACACACAATGGCACAAACAGAGCAAAGAGACTTAAATCTCTCATACATTCAAATAACATATTTTTGTAAGGAAATGTGCTAACAATAATATTAATTAACAGCTTATTGGTATTCATATGAGAACTTATTGCGCATTACAAGATTAGATAAATTTATCTAGACATATTAACAGTATATAAAGCTAATACATCTGACACACATGCATCTGTTCCAGAATTAGATCCTACAATTAAAACAGACCAAGTGGATAGTAAGATCTTTGACAAAAGAGACGATACTGTAAAAAACCGACACTTAGATGGAGGTGTTCCGCGGGAAGCTTCTTGTGGTGTTAACGCTTCCCAATGTACCATTTATACAAGAGCTTGTTCCACTGTGGACGACTTTAATGCCAGAAATGTTTGTATTACAAATAAATCACTGCAACAATGTCATTGCTTCCACAAGCTTCGTAAAACATTTGCAAACTATTGAAGGTGAAAGTTAGCTTTACCAAAAGTAAGTAGAAAATAGCAGAATGTATTGTCTTGTTTTCTCAAAATATTGATTTTGTTCTTACAACTTTCTCATTCTAAGCCAGTGAATCTGTATTATTTCATAAATATAGCGAAAAGAAACGTTATATATACAAGTATGCTATTTAAAGCTATATCGACATTGGCACGTGAAGGTATTATGTAGAACAAGTACAATTATAAAGTACTATCTGTAACATTTACTCATTTAACGATGGCAAATTAAAATAATCACCCTCCGGGAAATGAAGAAAATAAAATCTGAACGCAATACAATAGGAACGTCGTTTTTATACTCCGGGAACCTAAAATGATATGTGTTTTATATATTTAATTGTGTAATTTAGATTTTCATCAAAACAAAGTACACTATATAATCTCAAATGTTTTAATGTCGAAGCAATTTCGAATGATGATTGGAATAAAATACTTTTTTTACCCTTTACAATTGACGTCTGTCTATATCACCCAAAAGCAACAAAAAGAAAGCAAAATACTCTTCCAATACAAGAATAGTTAAGAATTTCTCTCTATTTGTCTAATTTATAAAATAATGTGTTGAGGAAAGAATTACTTGTGCACTCAAATTAGAATTGGATTGCGATGATGTGCTCAGCATGATCTTTTTAAATTTAGTTTAATTCAATATAATTCATAAATGTTTATATTTGTTATAGTACTATATTGCTAGATTTTAATATAATTATGTATGCTGAAATAATTATTTTATGTATAATCTCAGGTTGAGAATGGGAAGGTCGTAACTACTACATGTACTTACGCCATGATAAACTGATACACATTTGCAATCTGCTTCATATGGCACTTCGTATGAGCACATTGTCATGAAAATCAAAGCTTTTCATGCTGACCAAAGTAAAGTTGTAAAAGCTTGTTTTTCCATGAGTAAAGTTTTAATTTCTGACCGTTTTTCTCAAAATATTAATTTGGTAATTACGCCTTTCTCATTCTAAGCAAGCGAAATACTTGTGCATTCAAATTAGTAGAATAAGGTGTTGAAGAAAGAAATACTTGTGCATTCAAATTAGTAGAATAAGGTGTTGAAGAAAGAAATACTTGTGCATTCAAATTATTAGAATAAGGTGTTGAAGAAAGAAATACTTGTGCATTCAAATTAGTAGAATAAGGTGTTGAAGAAAGAAATACTTGTGCATTCAAATTAAAAATGTATAGCGATAATGATGCTAAAACTGCAATATTAATCAAAGTCAGCTGAATGTATATATCTAACTTTATGGTGCAAAATGGTCAAAGGCATTTCACATGACTGTTATACCAAAACAACTAAAAACTGTATATATAAAACATTTTCCTTACACATTATAATCATAATTTAGTTCATGCTTATCGCTGGTTTACGGTGTAACAACGGTGGATTATTCCCCGATAATTTTACAGTCGATGATTTCACTCGAACGGACTACCTCTTTGAACAAATTTTCCTGCCGCCAAAAATAAAAAAAATGAAGCATTTTTACTTGTTCTCGTAGTCTTTAATAATTATAGAACACCACTACTTGTACATAGATGTAGAAAAATGAAATTAAAGCCAATGCTTTAATTAAAAGAATTAATTTAGAATATATGTATTAAACGGTGTATGATCATTTGATAAGTCACCTCTTAAGCAGTCTATATAATTTGTTATGCATTGTCTAATCCGTGATATATCTTTATTCTTATACAATACGCCCATATAATATATAATGTAATCCTGAAAAATGTGTTTAGTTTTAAACACAAAAAATGCGAACTTAACAAAGTTCTTTCAGTCAGAAAGACCAAGTTCGAAGACGTATTCTCTAGACCTTGAATAGAAACAACACTGTGAAAATCTATCTCTCTACTACGACATGTGAATCATATCATGTGCATGTATTGGTTCTATGAAACATGGCATAAAAAGATATGAGGAAATTGGATAGGGAAGGCAGCTTTCAACTTAACCAGACGAGCATAAAAAACAGAAAAAAACACAACACAACTACACGATACAATGCCCTCAAAATTAATACTCATGACAAACTGACTATACTTCATTCAAACGCAAATCATGAACGCATTGACATCTTATCTATAAAATGTATGGAAGATTGAAATCCAGTTCAATAACTTCCTGGTCATGTATACAACATTTTCATGACTGCTTGTCAATTCTTATAAAGCTCACTAACGTCATTATTATATTTTTCGTACGTAGTCACAGTCTATAGGGTGGGAATCAAGATTTACTCTCTTTCAACCATATTGATATTCATGCGAACATCGACCTTGTACACTTAACAAATCTTATTAGTGTACATGCATATATTAACGATAGCTCAGTCAAGAAAATTTCAACATACGGTGATTGGGTATTTGGAATTACAATTTAATTGATTTAAGTACCATCTGACTAAAAAAGTTATAATCAGAAAAAGCAAATGATGACATCATCAATAGCAACAAACATTTGCAGCGAATTCATCGGTCGTTCGTCTTGATCTTGATGCAGCTATATGACCGCTTTGCTTTTAAATTTGTATTCCAAGCATATGTGCTTATCATTTGTCTAAAAACAATGTAAACCGTGATTCGAATAAATTACAATTGAGGATTAGGAATACCCACTTTTATCCGAAAAAAGAAGTTTTTGACGGAGTTACCTCACTTTGACCATCAACATAAACATGATTTTTTAAAAGTTGATCAATACCATGCTGTTCAGTAAAAATTCTAATTCTGTTTTTTCCCCAACTGAAATTCAAATTGACCATACTTTAACATTTTTTGCACGTATGTGTAAATATCCCGGTAGTTTTGCTTGATTTTTCACGGTTCAATAAAACGCATATTTTAATTTCGAAGAAAAAACTTTATTGATTCAATCAAGAGATAATTAATAGCATATAGACAAAATTTCATTGAGAAATGTTTATAAATAAAAAAACTACAAGGAAAAAACACATGCACACTTATAAGATTTGTTAAGTATAATGAAACATATTACGGTCGAGCACGATCATGGTACAAGTATTTAATCGAAAAATCTTGATTTTTAAACCAGCGCGTACATCGAATACTAGGCTGACCGAAACGTTTTCCTTTTGTTCAAACAACTGGTTAAGGCTATATGAAAAACAGATAAAGAAGACTGAACTCAGGCGACCAAATGATGCGTTTCTGCAACTTGACCTGGTTAACAAATACCACGCCCGAAATCGAACAAGCAATTAACAGCCATTATATATATACTGCAAAGATTGCTGGGACCATGGACTCATCTACAAACTGTATATATAAAACATTTTCTTTACGCATTATAATCATTATTTAGTTCATGCCTATCGGTGGTCTACGGTGTAACAACGGTGGATTATTCCCCGAAAATTTCACAGTCGATGATTTCACTCATACGGACTACCTTTTTGAACAACTATATATTATATATATACTGCAAAGATTGCTGGAACCATGGACTCATCTACAGGTACACATTCAACATTTTCAATACTGTATATTGATCGCCATAACGTGTATAGTTGCGTTTGTTTTCTTTTATTGCTTTCTTTTCATTTTAAGTTCTTTTCAATGTAATATTGCCATTCATTGGTTGGTTTTAATTATTCTAGACCTATGTTTTCCAATCAAAAGTAAAATATAAAGCTTAACTCAAAGTCAGACATAAACAATTCATTGTGTGATATAAATACAGCAATCGATTAATTTGAAATTGTCCGCATTATTATACGTAACAACTCAATAAGAGGCCCGAAATCTAATGTTTTGGTAACTTTTGCCAGAACTATTTGTTATCAATAGAACCTTGAAAAGTTTCTCTGGTTCATTCTATTATGTACGGTTCTAATATTTCAATGCCATACTGTGTCTGCAAACCAATTGTACTGTTGATGAAAACATTCATGGAATGAAGTATGATGACCATTTTACATTTTGACTATTACGAGCACCCAGTTTGTCCGAGCATATTACCTGTCTCGACCACTCATTGAGATAACGAAGTGTTACTATATATTAAAAGACACTAAAGTACCCATTAGATTATTTAAAGAAGACATTAGTCGGGTACTTGCAGAATCGAGAATTACTAAAGAGGAAGGTATGGCAAGATTACGTCCGGATCTATTTCAAAAGCACTCGCGAAACTTCATTTGGGTATATGTAATAATTTTCAATCAGCCGCCGTCTCATGAAGTGCTAATTAAGTCGCTAGAAACAGAGAGACAAAACAAATGTTTTATTTGTAGACTGGGTGTCCTGAAAACGGATTTTATTAGCTGAAGGTTTGCGTTTCGTTCTGGTAAAGCAAATATCACGTTTCTTGGTGCATGTTTGTGTATGGTAACACTCAGTTGTGTTTGAAATATAGAAACCATAGATCTTTACAAGTGTTGTGCAACAAGATTGAATGTGTATTCCATTGAATTTAATTTCTTAGTTTTATTATCCTTTCTTTGTATAGGACTATAACATAAATTATGCAAAAAAGTGTTTCGTTTTTGTGACCTACTTGAATCGGTGCAAATTTAATACAAGTCATATAATTTTTCAATAAACATGCACGTATATAACAATAAGCAGGACAGGGTATGTTGAGTAAATCAACTAATTAAATGAAGATTAGACACAGAAGCAGAGGTAACGTCAATGGCGTATTTATAGCAATAAAGGCACAAGTTCAATGCTTTAGTAAGCATCTACTAGAATATCTCAATGTCTCGTTGATTTGTTATAGTGAACTAAAATGGCGAAACACTAAACATTCAAAACCAATAGTATACCGTAGACATAGAAATGCCATAGCATATTCAATATTTTAGCAATCCTAAAATAACTCAATGTCTAGTAGAGACATGAAAACGGCCAAATAGCATTGCATTTGTCTATACCAATTTACTTTAGGTTGTTTGTGAAGCAAACTTTACAGCAATATTAATTACACTCCACTCCATTATTTGATGTTAACCAACGTCACGAGGGTACGAGACAAGTTAAGCCACATTGCCCTTTTAATACTAATACTGGATTATATTTTTATATTGGATAACCTTTTTAATAATGTACTGGCTGAATTTAATGAAATTTAGAAAACAGGAGTTAAAACAAATAAAACATTAATAATTTAGTAATTTCACTGTATTGCTACCGTACTTCACTAAATTATGCTTAATTACATTAATTTAGAAAGGTCCGAAACATCAACAACAAAAAGAATAGCCCAATAGGATTAATTGCTATAATAATAAATTTCTTAAATATTTGTTTGCATTCTGCAATTTTCTAACCAATTTTTTCCAAACATCTGTCATTCAAGGCAATAATCAACGTCAGTACATAAAATGATAGCAACCTAATGAGTGTGTTGTTTTAATCCAAGTATTACAATCTAAAAAACTAATCTGATAACGTCAGCCAATTTCCTCGCCTGATGAAACAAAGCAGCTCAAACTTCATGTCATGGTAATCATAGAGAGTTGGGGAGTTCATCTATAACATTACAATGTTTACGATAAGTTGTAAACATTTTACAATGTCTTGACAAACGGTTAACATTAATTTTGCACATAATCAATTTTATTTCAGACATTTATTGTTAAGCAGACATTCTTAATATGTTTGAAAGAACACGTGTTTATGCTAGCCGTCGAAAAAAGTATAAAGATTAAGTATAGTTTACGTAATTTCGGATAGGAATCGAATTATGTACTTCGAACGTAAGCTCGTATCATGATAGCGTTTTACAGGTTAGATTATTATGCGAGTTCGTTAGGCAATGTTTTTATGTTGTTAAGTGTTCATATCAATTGCCAAAGACATATTCAGTAAATCTGTTCGTAGGTAAAACACTGATTTGTGGCGTTTTACCGCTTCAACATGGAGTTTCGTGGAGCAGTTTTAAATATTATTTTTTTCTTTGCATCGCCTGATTAAGGTAATATAATCAATCATATTCAAAAGGCCAAACCATTTGTCTTGTGTGCTGCATGTACCTACTTCCGGACCATAATACCTTCCCGACTCCAACGTTTAATTAAATGTCATGATACATGGCAGGTGTAGCAATAAATGTGTTGGTTAGCACATCTACCAACCACCCATGTCAAATGTCCCCCAACGGCTACGGCTTTCCATTTCAAAGGCGAAAACCTTAAGCACTCGGTCACGTAACGGTATACATAGCGATAATATTAATTATATGTCTGTCGTGATTGTTTCAGTTGTACAAAAATAAGAGAGAATATCTAAGGTAGGGCTATCCCTGTCTTAATTCATCCTCGTACATAAAGCCATAGATATACAAGTACATTCTTGTATTCGACAACAAGTCACAACAATATACCACGCAATCGCTCAAACAAATGGACGGATATTTATTGCAATTAAAGAATTGTGGAAGCGTTGATTTTACACCAGACAAGTGGTTCTAATTCTGTATTTGTTCTACGTGGAATTGATAAAATCGACTCTGTTATTTACGAATGTGTTAGTACATGCTACTATCATAGACTGTTCGCTGAGACAATTTGTCAAACACCGATGCATTTATTGGTAATTGTATTTAGGACTTAAGAAAACAACTGATTACCTCGTTTGGAGAAGGTCAATATGATTTGCTACGGTTTATAAACAATAACATAGATGGGGACGATTTAAGACAATTCTCGCTTCCGGGGAAATATTTCCAATTGATTGTTAACAAGGCTATACGGAGAAAGTATATGCCATCCTTTCAGAATAATAAACAACTCATCCCATGTCGTCTGTGAAAACTCTAGTCTTTAAAATAGTACAATATGTTTAGGATTTAAAATGCCTCTGAATTTGTATGACACCTACGTATAACCTTTCCTCCTGGTACTTAAATACGACAATATGGTGATGAACTGTTCATGAAGGAAGTGGAAACATTTATAAAGTATAATTTTTCACATTTATTAGTAAAAGAAAACCGTATTATATAGGAATAAAAGTCATGCAGCAATTTATAGTCTTGGGATTATCCGTTTGAGCACGGTACTGAGACTTGAAATCGATTTAATAGTCTGCCCGTCTAAACCTTCACAAAATTAACAAGGCAACATGAACAACTAGATATGACAAAGATGCATGTGATACGGTCATTTCAAAAACTACAGTAATGCGACAGACATGCTTATAGTATTCTCCGGAGTACCGGTATGTAAATGATGCCGACCATAAATACGAACTCATATTGAATATACTTGGATCTCAAAACAAAAGCTACGAAAAGACAATGTCATGTGTATGAGGTTCATAACGGCAATGACGGGATGTATTACATGTTTGGTACACCAGAGTCCATCTGTTTGTTTTGATTGTCCCAATTAGTTTGTTTTATTTTTCGTAACGTGTACGAATGTATCATATATTCCCCGAACAGACCTACTCCGGATCACAACTAATCTGTAGGTTCAAACAGATTTTAACCGTTATAAACCACAACAATATGGTTAGGATCGGTAATGTTCGCATATGAATACAAAACCAGTCTAACTAGGCCAGATTTGTATCTACATGCAGAGTAAGGGAAAACCACCTTGCACAGGATTTCGGATATCAACTATTTATTTCCATTCACCAGTATCCTCAATATGTATGTCAACATCATGCATAACTTGTACGGATATCGTTTGATATGAGGCATATTATCATTATGTAGTAAAGAATAACTATTTAATTTTTCTGCATAGAATGAGCATACAAAAGGTAGAACAGAAGGTTTTCAAAGGAAGTCTTATTACTGTATTTATAAAACGGTGATTATCACATGCAACACCCCAAAGGAATATCTAAAATATAAAAAACTACCGACCATTCATACCAAACAACTGATACAAATCGCGTTTTCCAAAGCATTGCGTGACTGTTGACAATGACAATGTGTAAGTCCTCATTTTGTCGAAAAGGATTTGCTTGAAAGCGAGTGAAAACCGAAACACATGCATACTTGATTCATGAATTTCACCTCATTGTCGATGCTTGTAACAATGTTTGTCAAATGAACATCAGATCTTCCATAAAGAGATGACTCATTCACAATTTACCGACTTGGGTGGGGTCAATCCGTACTAGATTTCTTTAACTGGGGTTGTTTGCTTTTGCTTTTGGCATATATATTTGGTGGAACTAGGTCATTGAGCCTTTTAATAGCTGAAATTCGGACTTTAAAATGTTACGTTTCTTGCTACAATTTCTCGTATTTTGTTAGGCATTGTGTCATGCAAATGTGGTATGCTATGTTTTCTACGCTCGGCTGTTCTAATTGAGTGCTTTCTTCCCAGCCTGATGTTCTCTCATCAGCTAGAACCAAGTCTTGCAACGACCTATTGCCTAGGAAATCCCAGAACAATATTTTCTAAAATGACAAATAAATAAATAAATAAATAAATAAATAAAGGCAGACAACAATATTCATGAATGCATGAATAATATCTAAATTACCATTTTGGTGATGTGTTATTTTAAGTATAACTACAAATCATCATAAAACAACATCATATTCAATTTGTTGACATTGCTCGGCATTAAAACATACTAAATAGTTTAAAACATCTCTAACAAACGAATTGTGTAATTTGTAACCGAAAGGGGACTCCTTTAGAGACATTGCGTGGGATAGCAATTACGAACGTAAAGCGAAATTTTTCTATTACGTAACAATGCCTTAAATATAACATTTTTCATAATTCATAAATATGATTCCATGCAATTAATGTTTCATAAAAAACAATTACGTCACTATATTATGCTAGAACAAGGCAGTTTTAAAGTTAATTTCCTGACTGTAGGGGTATTGATGTCAGGAAGTGACATCACGCTCATGCCCACTGATTAGCCGAGGTTAATGCACACTTGTCATTATGGGTGTTTTTGCCAATATTTTCATTTCATAAGCACTAGATACCAGCCAATAGTCAAAATATGGCGTGTGCTACGGTGATGCTTGCTGTCTTACCTGACCGTTTTGTGGTCTTGCCTTTTCTTAATCGGCGATAATGTGATTTTTCTTTAATTATGGTATTATTGTTTAAAATTACCTTGTAGTGACTTTAATGCGATTGCTGTCGTTTGCAAATAAATACATGAGTCCAAAGGGTTATACTTGATTCAAACGTTAAGTATTTTTATGGTATGTGTGATATCTGACAGAAACATTCCCTATATTCATGAAATACAACGCATACGTACGAGTATGTATGCATTTATTCTGCGCCATGCTTTACGTATAATGAGATGCACAGTCCCAAAATATTCTCCGATCACCCTAATATTGCGTGTTTTGACATTTTTAGTTCACTGCCATAAATGCATGAGACATTGAGATATTCTATGCTTACTATAACTTATTTTTGAAATAGTAAACAGTATCCGTTTTGGAAGTCCCTTTTTGTAGTTATAGTACTCTTATTTAGTAATCATATTCTGTATAATATGCTCACCTGAGAACATTAAAACTTACTGTATCCCTTTTTGTGAACACATTGAATATGTACAACATACGTATTTAATTGATGCTGTGTGATGAATTTGTTTCTTAAGATTATTTCGCCACAAATGAATTGAAGCAAACTGTTACGTTTAACGAATTCAAAAGTCTCCGAGATTTAAGAATACACTGAGAATGAATAGTGCTCTTCAATGATGTCACGTTTAGTACCTGTGTTACAGTTAAATGCCTGTAGTCATGTCTACTTTCATCAACGACTACTAGAAGTAACGTACAGTTATTCCAGTTGATTACCATTACTGTCTTCACCCTGTATCCACCCACACTGACTGCACGTATAGATGTTACTCCTACTTAACGTGATATATTGAATCAAACAATGTCACTAGACGGTATATACGTAGTCAGGGGGGATATTTTCTAAATTTAAGTATAATTGGATTTCCCTGATTCAATGAATGTAACGAGAACCAAATATGTATACATAAATAACTCTAGTCAATGAAAGAATGTCTAGAAAATAGATGAAAAGATGACATGATCATGAACGTTCCCTAATTCAAAAAGGGCATTTTGACAGGCTCAATATGACACAACCACGGCTATTCATATCAACATGCGTTTGTTTCGTATAATTCTGTTAGTTCTAAAGGATATCTCTGATTAAATTCCATAGGAAATAGTTATTTAATACTAGTATGGTTCATACTCTTATTTATTTTCCAGGAGTATCAAATATATCTCTGATTAAATTCCATAGGGAATAGTTATTTAACACTAGTATGGTTCATACTCTTATTTATTTAAGATTTATTTATTTATAATAAGAGTATGAACCATACTACTTCTAAAGCAGTTAACAGATACTCATCTTACAAAATGTAGAGACACTTTTTTCATGTGAAAAACACTGTATGTTAAACCACAGTTTCAACTGAAAAAATGCTAAAAATTATGAGATTATGTATAAACTACGTGTAAGCATACTTGAAGTCATAGTTAGGCGTAACACTGCATTATAAGTACGGCAAATTCAACACAGAACATGAAATGTTTGAAAAGTATTGTTTTTCACCATTGTGTCCATATGTTTGATAGTTTCTCGCATTAAGCACTAACGCCAAAGCGTTTAAATTTTAGAGAAATATATTTTAACTTTGGCCAGATTGCGACCGCCCAAAAGTCACTTGTTATTGCAGAGGTTATAGACTAATCCTATTTTTCTAACGTACGATGGTAGCGAATATTAAATGAAAGCCAGGGACCTTATGCACCAGTTTTTTAAGACTGAAATTCAGACTTAAGACTTAAATTTGACAACATTTAAAAGCACTACAACTTCTTTGCAATTTGATTTAACAATACGGAATTTATCTTATTATTTGCTGTCACCCACTGACCATGTATACCCACCATATCGAAATCGGTACATTTGTTTCACCATTAGAGCGAATGGAAAATGTTTACAATGTCACGACTAAGTCTGAATCTTAGCCTTACAGCGTTAGTTAATAAGGCCCCTTGACTTGCATTCAACAGAAACTGCTGATAACGAAAACAATACACAGGGACACACACAAAGAAAGTACTTAAAGTAAATACTAAACAGAGAGCAACACAAATGAACCAAATATATAAAAAAAACAAATAAACAATACTCTCTTGAATTCAAAGCAATGTTCAGAAAGGATCAGTTTGTAGGTAATTAAGTAAGTAATTAAGTAAAGGTTTTAGTTTACGAAACTAACGCATTTACAAAATGCAATCGTTCATATGGACCTTAAACAAGATATGTTACTTCAAATGCTAAACATAAATAGGCTACTTTTAGCATTATAGAATCAAATCTTTGCTTCTCATTGAAATAGTATAATCAAGAAAACATTGCACATCCTTATAGGTTGTTGTTTCGATTACACACCGTTTATTTATAATCATGTTTGTGAAATACTAATCGATCTCCAAGGAATTGTAACTTCACAACATTATTTCAAAACCCCTTCATAAGAGTCCAAAACAAAGGTTTTTACATTATCCAGATTAGATAGTCTGGTATTCCTAGAATGGAGTCGTTACGCGTTATATTTTGTCAATTATATTTGAGAAGTTAAAATTAAATTTAAAAGGGCTTGTCATTTAAAACATTGTTAAGTTTTGTTCGTCGATGAACGGTCGATTCTAATGATAACGTTGATATCAAAAACCAATTGCAGGCAGGCTTATAACAAATTTAATTACCAAGAATACATCATGTCCGCCTTACTTACTGGCTTCTTTACTTTAAACGGTGTCGAACATTCGACGTTAAATGAATGTATGAAACAATTGTTTGAACAAACATTGTCTCCGCAATGTATTACTAGCAACGTTATTATTTTATTTATCTGGTTACAGTATACATTATTATATAGTTAAAGAAGATACTAAAAGGCTGATGGGGTCAATAAAGAGTATCAAATAATTAGCCATACTCCGAAAAGTTTTTTGATAACACTCTAAATAACCGTTCCCTCCTTTTCCTGTAAGAATTCTTTAAAAAGATTCATTTGTAGTAAAAGTAAGATGGTGTTCTTTATTCTTGAATATATTCCGTCTAATAATAATATTGTCTCGAGTTCATGTATGTTGGTTTATTTTAGTTTGGTAACTATGTTTAAAACATCATCAGTCAATTCAGAAATACATTTGTAAAATACTCTCTCTATCGGCCTGTAAACATTTTATGTGGACTAATGTTTCCAATAAATATATTAAAGTCCGATACGTCAAAGCTTAGTTTTATTAGATATATTATGAAAAATGTATTTGTTATCATTAAGAAGCTTATTAAAGAAAGGAGGCTTAATACCAGGTTTGTTGACCTCAGTGAAAGCAGAAAAGAACACGGGAAAGCTAGAATAAATATGGAATGCCGTTTTCTGCACTAAGTTTCTATCTCATACGCTAGCGTAAACATAACTCAAAGATGCGTTGATGCAAAATGTATCTTACATGTTCATTGCAGTGATAAATGTATGCATAGAATAAGGTTGACTGAATGTCTACCCACTTTTACACAGACAGTGACAAAGGTCAATGGATGCTTAGAAGCTTTTTATGGTGCAACAAATCCCACACCTACCATGTAGACATCCTTGTGGAACAGGACAATAAAAATAACCAAATGACAGGTAATGAATTGTAGAACATGAAATATATATTATCAGTATTCTTACAGAGCCTGGGAATGTAGTTTATGTCGTATCAGTATTAACATCCATTAAGTGCAATAGAAGTAAATGTAACAGACAAGCATCAACACCTACCGTCATGGAAGGCTTTCGGTTATAGCATATCGTCTACATACGTGTCTTGCCACGATAACCTTGTTGCAATTACGTTACTACTAGTAATACAAATACCGCTGGCTTAGAATGAGAAGGTCGTTAGTGCCACTTACGACCTTAAAATACTAACGTATATAAATCTATAACATAAGGCGCTTCTTATGAGCCTATTTACATGAAAATCGGAACTTGTCCTGTTGACCAAACTGAAGTTGACAAAGCTTGTTTTACTATAAGTAAAGAGCAATTGTCAGACAGTTGTTTTGTGTTCTCAAACTATTGAATTTGTAGTTACGACCTTCTCATTCTTAGGCAGTGATATGTTGATTGTTAAAATATTCATTCCTATAACCACTTCTTACAAAACGGATGAATTGAGAAGTGTAAGCATTGAATGAAGTTGCTCGGGGAGTAACATCATCCAGGTGAGGGCAATTTACAGTTACGAAATCAAAATAATATCTTAGGTCATTAATCTTTTCAAAACTATGGTCTGTTTGAACGGTAGAATCAAATCCAGATTTAGGACAGATGGTTGTTTGCCAGGTGCATTCGCTTCTTGAAGTGTTAGTTCCAAAACAGTTCTTTCCTTAATAATATGCGAAAAGAAAAGCATTGTCAATATTCAAATTCGGTAAATGTATTGGGATGTATTCAGTTAATTATCAATTTATTTTCAAGAGAGTAGCCTGACATGACATACCTTTCTATACATCACAGACAGTATAAGAGTGCGAATCTAGCAAATCCCAAAGCAATTTCAATGTAACACAAATTTATCGTCGAGTTCAAACACAAAATAGATAATACAAACATATTATGTTAAAAATAAATTATTGCCCTGTATTAGCTTTAGCATAGGGCATATCGCGGGCTTAGAGTGACAAGGTCGTTAGGACATAACATGTGTGCAAACTCATCGTTACTTACGGAAAAATCAATTTTTGAACTTCAGTTTGGTAAAAACATGACAAGTTCCGAATTTTATGAAAACATAACGAAGAGCCTTGTCTTGCAGATTTCAAATATGTATGCGCTTATAAGGTCGTAAGTAGCACTTCCTTCTCGTTCTAAGCCAGCGATATGTATCAGAGTGGTGCTATGCAGTACCTCGATGATGACGATAACATGCACTTTTCTCAATATCATTGCACTGTATACTAGTATTAAAATGACATAAAGTCAGAATGTTTTATGCGAAAAGTATCCATCTTTTGCAATGTAATTATAATTGTATAGTACACAGTTGGATCTTAATACGATCTTTACTGATTAATCTAAGTAGTATGCTATAAAAGGACAATCTACTGAACCTTAACACTGATATCAATCATATACGCACATTAACACCATTGTCAACGACGATATGTCTACCGAGCTATTCGACGATGGCGCTATATCAGTCGACATAAGAATCAAATAATTACTTTTCAATCTTTACCCAGACACATATCTGAAGATTTAACTAATTCCAAAAACATCAAAGCAAGTCACGAAACTGTCATGAATATTATTAGCAAATCAAATTGTAATCAAACTTCAAGTCAGAAATGACAGGCGAAAATTACATTAACAGTGTTGAACGTACGTTTAAACTTCAATTGTAAATAAAAAAAATACTTTAAACCAAGACCTTATCCACACTTTTTATTATTGAAACTTAGACTTTTTCTTACATTTGTGCAAATAAAGTTTTTCATTTTATCTAAACCATGAAATTGGTTTGTGTAATTAAATGTTACCACATTTAGACATACGTATTTTTTTCCAAAGCAAATAAAACTACATGTGAGTAAAAATTTCATTTTGACGTTTAAGTCTAAGTTTCAATCTTGAAATAATTGGCAAAAGACGCTCGTGGACAAAACATTAGAAATAAGAAGAGGGCCAGAAAAACGCATCAGTGAATGTCATATAGCAATGACGTCAATGAATTACGAAATAGTTTGACGTCATTATCAACAATTGATGGCTTGTTGGTAGTTATTGAAATTGATTTTGTCTCAGAATAGTTAATTAATTCCAAAAGATACATTGTTATAAATTTTGTATAGTACATTATTATATTATCATTAAATCCGTTAACCGGTAAATAATACATTTTATTAATATGCTGAAAAGAAAGTTAAATAATTTCAATGAATAAATAATTGATATCATAATCAACGTCATTTATAAAAATATATTTTTCTATGCCCGTATCACTTGAAAGCTCTTATAATTTAATCTATAATGTAGTACATTTTGTTTGAACCTGGTTCTTCACAATAATGTCCACAATACCTAAATGTATAAGTCATTTTGTATGTTACAAATAGGCAAACACATTATTGCAAGTTTCATATTGACTTGTAATATAATTCACCATACATAAATATAACAATGAAAATTGGGAAAATAACTACACTACATATGGGTATTAACATTAATTAAGACTTACTCACAAAATCTGTGCCTTGGTCTAGCTTGGCAGGGCATGTCGACGAGTAAAAGTATTAAAGGTAAGACCACTACCATATGGTCAATCGTTCCCCAAACTGTCCCCATACCCATAACCTGTGGACAATAATAAATACATAAGTACAACAATCATTTAACTATATATTAATATATCTATAACTTACCGACAGAGTGATCCCAGAGCAAATCCACGGCATAGAATAATCTGGTTACATAATAGTATCAACATCAGGTGCGCCAGTGAGTACATTTTGTAATAACTGATAATAGTGTGTCCACAGACGCCACTAGAGATAGAAACAATCAGCCGACACGACAGTGTTTTATTTCCAACGTTACAATGGTCCTCCTGCTCAAGAGGCTATGCAAAGTAGCTTGCGAAGATTCAATTCAATTTCACGTCACAAATACAGTCCCGCGTTTAAGCGACAATTTGATTAGGAAAACAATGATGTCCTGACGATTATTTCTTTATAGCGACGCCCGTGGTAGCTAGTAATGATCTCAACAAATTTGTAGTTGATGGATTCGTCCGTAACGCAATAGCCGGCCACAGACACTGACTATCTTAAGTGTTAGGGTGCCTATTTACCGTACTATCATGTAAGAAAAAAACATCAATAAATTGTAAGAGCAACAGTTTATTCAATTTTCAAAACAATGTTTTCCTATGCTAATTCAAATGCATTTCAATGACTTCGTATTGAAGATGTGTGTAATTATGGCGAGTAGGTTTAGTTTGTAGCGCAATGTGTCCATGTTCCAATTGGAGTGATAATACTATGCTACTATATGTGTATTGTTTGTCTTGAATCACTTTAATTGATACTACTTTAAAGGATTTCACACGCGTAAATACTGTCTACGATGGTACTAAGTAATGGTTATGAAAGGAAAAACCGAATAAATACTTTTAAAGTGGACAGTATAAAATTAATGAAGAACTGCCATATGCTCGGCATGTTGCCATAAATATACTTTTACAGGAATAATCATTTATATTTATTTTGTCATAACCCAATTCATATAATAGCTCATTGATAAGTTCATAAGCAGATTTGATAACGACCGTCAACTACAAGCGTGCACCCGTATAAACGAATGATATATCACAGACAAAATTATGTCAAACATCAGGCATAATACAGTAACGTTTGTAGGACAACGAACTTGTCATCTGAAATAAAAGTGCACTTTGTAAGTTTCTTGATTGACTGTGAAATGACAAGTGGGGAAATTTGTAAACAAGGGCCAAATATCTACCAAGACCTGTCTCGCATCGCCAGTAACTGGTTACATGCAGTTTTATACCCGATTATGCAGTGGGTACTCTTCAGAAGGTATCCACCACGTGGAAAGAACATCGTAATATGCCAACGTACCAAGCCCGCGAGTGGTAGGATATGTATATCATACATTGCAAACATATTATGTTATGTTATTTGGTGCACGTAGACGGACTTGTCCATGATTTCATTCAACTTGAATCACATGACTAACATTGTAAACTATTGCTGGGAACTGGGTCACAATGCATTATAATGAGCCGGATACAAACATTGATAGCATCAAGCAGATGTTAATCAGTTTCCTAGTTTGGCTAGCATAGACAACTCCTAACCAACACCCATTCAAGTCTACACACAACCAAACTACTTACAAATTATGAATGGAGCCAACCATCTTAAGTTAGTTTGCATGCTCAAATGTTTAACACCTAAGTATATCTAGCAACTTTTAAATTGACACAATCATGTTTTGTACATTTTTACATTCAACAAGGACATATAACTTATTTGTCGTCGGTAAGTGTCCACAATGTGATTTTAAACAAGTTATAAATCAAAGAATACTGTGAAAATTCACGTGCCGGTAACGTTTTTTAATGATGTTTAGTTTCATTTCTCCAAGGGCCAACTTGGTAATAAGAGTATTGTTTTTTGTGTTATCCTTTGTGATGTAATGCATGTCATGGTTGTTACTTCACACGCTACTTCATTCATGTTGTTTAAGCAATCATGTTTGTGCTACGTTGACAGACTTGATTATATATAGCGTATAAAACTATAAATGATAAAAGTCATTTGAACAATTACTATGCCTTTTGCAACTGGACTGTTTGGTGGAGCAGGTTATAATATTGTTCCCATATCAAGCATACATATATACTAAAGTTCTACCTCTGTAATGTTTGGGACAGATACTAGGCTATGACCTGCTCCAAGAGACATTCAAAGTATCACAAAGTTTATTTTCATTATCATATAATACATATACGTCAATTGCAATCATCTGGAACCATTAGTGTACAGTGTATGTCCATGCGTGGCTCGGTATTAGTAAAGCGGGTTTCTATCAAAACCATTCAAACAGACTAAGAAAATGTACTTTTAAAATTGTAATACTAATTTGAATTAGCTACCACATGACCACCATTATAGAAAAAGGTTAAAACCTTTCTCGTACGTTGTTTTAATTTCCTTTGCATCACTGTAATGAGTCAATTATAAAAACTGAAAAGTCAGTTGCACTTTAAACATTGTCCAATGAATATTTATTCAAATCTGGTGATTGTAGTTTTTCAATGATGCCCAGCACAAGTTCACATTAGCCAAGTTTTGTAATGCAATTATTCAATTTTACAGGGTTTGGTACCGTTAAATGTTGTTTTATGGACATGTTTCGTCTTTCCCTACAGGTGATTCATGATGCAAGCGGATTTCATATAATCTAGTACATTATTTTAAGATTTTGAGGCATAATAACGCCCATCCACGTAGAACCAAAGCAAAAATGGTAATGATTATCAATATGAATACGCGTAGAGCCAATCCTCTTGCAATGGCTGAATGAAATTGGAATATGGCCTGTTGAATTATTCCTCCCACCATTGGAATCGGGACAAAGTGTAAGTGATTACCGGACCAGATGAAGTATATGCTATATACAATGTATAATGATGAATAGCTGCAAATATATCAAACTTAACAGATACTTTATAAGAAAAAGGGACGACAAAGAATGAAATTAGAAAAAGTACAAAAAAACAACACTTATACGTGTGCATCGACGTCCTGGTTAAGAATATGTTGGGATAATACTTGAATATTTAGACAACTAGCTAACTTTTCATTTAATCAGCGATCAAATCACCAAATAAATATGCAAAATCATATGAGGAAATAGCACAGGGAAGGCTGCACTCAACTTAACCTGCCGAGCACGGAAAACTGCAACAACGCAACATAACACAATCACACTTGACAGTGATCTAGTTTAATAAGAAATACCAAGAAACTGATGACCCTAAGTGAAAGAATGAAACGCAGCTAAGATCCGACCTAGTTCCCCAAGTCCCCGAACAGGTTGTAGAAATCGGGTGGATAGGTGATATGAAGATGTGATAGTTACATCAACAATAGAATAGGCAAATCAAATCCTTATGATGAGATAAACTTGCACATATTTTTCAGACAATCAGGAAAAACAACATATTAGTCATACATGTAACTATACCACTGAAGCGAATCATAAAGACCAACAGAAAAAAGCGTTGACAAACTTTATTTATTCAATAACTGGTGTAAATAATAATTTGGGATAAGGTGACCAAACAAGGTTAGAAAAGAAGAGAAAGCTAAACCGACATACTCCGTAAATCCGGTAAAACAGTAGCAAGCGAATACGAGCGAGACTGGCTATTGTTCATACCCCTACCGATAATGTGCACGTGTGTATCTGCGTCGAGTCTCTGCAAGTACTAACAAAAACTCCAGGCAGTTTTCCAAGGTGAAAAGTCTTGGAAAATATGAAAATTCTGAACCTCGAAACGGTTGTGCCTAAAAGTTTTCTTTTGTATTCTTATACATTGTTTAAAAAAAAAGTCTATGAAATGAAAAATGAAACAAAAAAATGAATCAACAAAGGGAAGTAAAAACTCCGAAGAGCGGAGCGACGAGTTTTAGACCGTTCCGTTTTACAAAAACAAAACAAAAACACCGTGTGCTGCAGTTTACTTTTACCAACTTTAGAGGTTGAGTTACCAAAACGACGAAGTTCTATCACCTATTTATTTATATGAATTGATTCCGGATTATTCGTCATCCAAGTTGAGCACTTCAACGTTGTTGTAAATTTGCTTCGATCGAAATTGGAAAGAGAGTCGCGAAAAGAGAGTCCTCATAGAGTCTACAGAGTATGCAAGCTGCGAAGAACAATTGTGTGATATTTGTTATGGGCCTTGTAAATATAAAACCTATGCTAGATCAGATGTCATGCGGTGTCGCTTATGTAATAGATTTTATTTTCCAAGCGGATATGGTCGAAAGACAAAAATGTTAAGGTTAGGCAGGCCTGGGAGGCTGGAAATAATCTATATGCCGAGACAAAATAAAACCTCACACAAAAGGCCTACAATACTACAGTACAGTATATGTACGTCGTTGATTTAATTGATTTTGAATCAAATTATGACAATTTGAATGCATTGACTTGTGTATTGTTTAAGATTTACAATACTTGTATACATTTGTTATCTCCCTTGACTAATGCATAGCAACTGGAGCCCGTGTGTATATGTAGTTTATATACAAATATAGCCTAGCGGTTATCGAATGTTATTTAAAACCCATTTAGGTCGTGCCTTAGTTAATATTACGCATGATAACTCATTTAATCACAGTGACTCGCAAAGGATGTTTTGTTGTGGATGTTCTCTCCAATATTGTCCGTACAATCTAAGTTACTAAATAATGCAAACATGATATTCATATACTGTCTTTGGAAATATTCCGGTTCTCCTATAAAGAACAATAATAAGTGTTGATTTGCAACATTGTCAACACAATGACTGCAGCAATCTCACTGTATGTCTAGCCACTCTGGTTGTTAAATCACGCAACTGATATACGAGGGGTGTTCAAGTAAATCGTGTTCACTGCTTATAACTTTCTTTTGTGGCGTCACAATAATCATGAACATTGGAGTGTGCTTTACATTTGTATATCGCTTGCTTAGAATGAGAAAGTCGTAAGTACAAAATCGATAGTTTTACTAAACAATTTTTTTTTAAATCTTTACTTATGGTAAAATAAGCTGTTTCAATAAGCAGTTTGGCCAACATAACAACTTTCATGAATATAGATTCATAAGAAGCACACCGTGTGATGCTGATTCTAAATATGTATCAGTCTTACTTATAGGTCGATCTTCTCAATCTAAGCCAGAGATATATTCAATTTTTCATTTTACTGCATCAATGTTATGTTGATCATTCTGTTGAAGGTTTTATTAGTGCAATGTACGTTTATATTAAACGGATACGAACTAGAGAGAATGTGAAAGATTCCTCAGGCATCGGTCTCAGGGATTATACTATAGAGATCATCTACGATCCGATAACAACAACACAATGCATCAGTATCCAGCTAAGAGTAAGAGTGTGGGAGGTGTGAGAATCGGTCATGTGTGACACTTAGAATTCATATGAGAATTTTGCTTTCCGTTTATACATTCGTGTGAGTGAATACCATGAAGCATGACATAATGCTAATGGTTAATAATAGGCTGTAGAATCTTCAAATAATAGTTAACACTAACATACAATCAACAATGAAATTAACGGCGAAAAGATCAAACAACTTTGACAGGAATTTCAGCATTCAGCAAAGACAGAACAAGAAGGTCTCTTCAGAAACGAAAGTTGCGCCCATTAAAAAAGCCGTCGTATCTTGTATTTCAATGTTATTAAAACCATTAAGGAACGGGTTCCAGACGGACTGTATTACATGATTGATGGCTTAAGAAAATATGCAGTGATTCCAAGTTAACAAGTAGAAACAATGTTAAAGGAACGTTATTCAGTTCATCTATGCATAAACATACTACTGATATTTAGTATCATCTTTAAAGAAACCGGATAGAAGCCGGTAAATATCATTATCCTTAAATAGCCCGTATAACCTAATAAAGGAGATTTCTCCTCCGAACAGAATGGAAAATTGAATGCGACTAGAGCGGACAGGCAATAAGTGTGTCATTAGCATAATCCTCGAATTAGTAGCAATCATGGTAGAGGATACTTCCTTCAATACAAGCAACACTCTTACGCTAGTCAAGTGGTAGGAAATTATATACTTTGTGCCTAGACTATTTTGAAACCAATTTGAAACGATAGGCAAGTATGTAGAATGAGTTTTCATAACATTGAATGAAAACTTTGATATGTGGTCATGACTAGGCGGCGTAACTACTAGTATGTACATTTGGAAACAAAAATGTTGATTGGTTGAGTGTTTGTGTTTTTATCGACCAACTGTATTTTGATAGGAGGTTTGTATGTCGTGATAGATGATAGAATAATTATATTGACTTGTTTTTGTGGCATTATGGTCATAAATAAGTTGTTAAGTTTGTAACTTTACCAATGGTACATTTCGAAGTAAGCATACAGTTATAATACAAATGGTGAATCTCTGCATACATATCGCTGGCTTATAATGAGCAGGTCGTAAGTGACCTTATAAAACAAATGCATATTTGAAATCTGCATCATTGTCATTGTACCTAACTAAAGTCGAAAAAGCTTGTTTTACCAAAGGTAGAGAGTGATTGTCAGACAGTTTTCTTGTTTCCTCAAAATACTGATTTTGTAGTCACGACCTTCTTATTCTAAGCCAGAGATATATTATACAACTGACGCATTTCAATGGCATTCCCTACATTTATGGTAGAATAAATCAAGTTATGTTACACAAGACGCATTTCGAAGTTAATGCATATGATACAGTACGTTACACTACAATTATAAGACAAATGGCACATTTCGACGTTATTATGAACAATTATGGTATAAACGATGTATTTGAAAGTTATTAATTAATTGCACACAGTTATGATACAACTGGTGCATTTTAAAGTTATTGTTTACTAACTACATGTACATTTCTTGTTAAGTGTTATTAGAATACATACTATTACACATACGTAATTGTACTTACCGTAATAAAACGATGTTAGGACAAAATGTTGTGAAGAGACTACATTAACAAGCAGTTTATCATTTCAACATCTGGCTTACGTGAACTTAGTTTATCAGCCGACCTTCCCTAATGTTTAATATTCATTTCCTTTACTTCCATTTTAATGGCTTGATACAAAAATTTGATGATTACTGCACGGAGTGATTCCTTACATTAAATTCATTTACAGATTTAGAGAATTAAATGTCGATTAAATTTCGATTTAAATATTAAACATTCTCAGTCAAAACATACTAAAATGCGTTGATGTATTTTTATCTTATCTATTTATTTGTAGCTTAAACATATCCTTATCGACGCCCCATGTGTACATTTATGATTGTCTTTGACTGTTGGAATTGCAGTTAACACATTTCTAGCACGATTATACACAAATGTTTCCAGCATTGCATTCTTATGATTACTACTATTTCATTACATTTATATCTTCAATTTTACTTGCGATTCTACGAATCTGCTTCGATGTGCGTTCAATACTTTTATTCTGAATGTTTCCAATATCACAAAAATTTCTTCGAAATGAGAGCATTATAAAGAAAAAGAAACGTCTACAAATATATTTAATTATGCACTATATAACATTAACTTTATAGCTACAAGAGGTTAGTTACTACTTGTCTTTTTTCAATCTGTTTTCTGGCGAAACTGTATTTGTTAAGAAAAATAATTAAGCCACACTACATATCGCTGGCTTACAATGAGAAGGTTGTAAATGCCACTTATAAGACTAATTCATAATTGAAATTTACACCATGAGGCGCTTCTTATGAGCCTATTTTCATGAAAATCTGAACATGTCATGTTAACCAAACTGAAGTTGAAAAAGCTTGTTTTACCATAAGTAAAGAGTGATTGTCATACATGCTTCGTGTTTTCTCAAAATATTGATTTTGTAGTTACGACCTTCTCACTCCAAGCCAACATTATACCGTTAATAAAACACGGGTTGGATTATTTGGTTAAGGGCAAATCAAGTTTCATAATTATCATATACTTAAATTCATTATGTTTTAAGTTAGCTTAGTAAATAAAGAGGAGTTCTATTTGTCAGCAAAAGCAGAATTGAAAAATGACGTAGTTCTAGCTGCACAATAATTATCACTCAATTTCATAGGAGATGTTACGTTTTGCCTGGTTATCTTTATCAAACATAATAAGCTTTATGTTTTATTACAGATAAGTATGGAGAAAGATTGACCTAAAGTAACTGCACTATATCTACATCTAATTAATTTAACATAGACTGACACAATACAAGTAGTCAACAAATGCTGGGAAATAATCTGTCACTTTATTGCGTGTTATCAAGTTCAACTGACATGCGTGTATGACAATGCAAATATATTTTAATTTACATATTTAAACTAAACCATTATACGATTCATGCATTTTGTAAATCTTTTTTGTCTTCTAATGCTATGGTCATAATGATCGTACGATGTCCTTACGGATTTACCAACTCGTACGAGTCTGAAATATTTTAATCCTAACGGTATTTGCATCTGGTCACAGCTCGTGCAGTTCTCGTACTAGTTGTACAGAATATATAGTTTTTACCAGATCATCTACGAGTTGTGAAAAACCGTACGATGCTGGTACGAGTCTCGATATCCGCACGGGCTCCGTACGGACGTCGTGCGAGTTCAGAAAAAATCAACTCGTACGGAGCTCGTAGGGCAATGTGACTAGAGTATAAATGAGCATTTATTTAAGCATATCAACTCAAACTTTGTATCAAATTATTCTTATATGAGTAATTATCCTTTCTGAAAATTGCAGAGTAAAAAAACAATATGCGCCATAGAGACGATTGTGAAGATTTCGAGAACTTCAGTAGCACCGGTGGTGTAAAACTTGTCATTGCAGAGATAAATAGCTGACACTCTGACAGCTTATTGTATTTTACGGATTACTTTTCTTCGTTCGTGTTCAAACTAATTATAAGGATCTTTTGTAGCACTCGACAGCGTCCGCGTCTTGTGTTCTGTTTCAAATAAGATTACTTCAACATTGAGATTTCCTACAAATGGCAATCATTAACTTCACACTTAATTAACTTTAATTAGCTCAACAATTCCTACATTTCAACATAAATGAGAAAAGGAACTTCTCAATGCTATAAATACGATTAATAGTTAATTTTGAGCGCCTAAAAAGTGGATTTATAAATATTTTAGCATTGTCCTCGCCGATCACCATCACTTCTACGTTAATGTGAGATACAACGCTCTGGGGATGTGGAAATCTCAATTTAATTTCAAGATTTTTTCGTCATTGAATAAGATTTAAGGACAATGTGGAATAAAAAACCAGTTGCGTTTAATAGGCAAATATATCTAATTATAAGGCGCGTAAGAAAATTATGTATCACGAAGAAATTGCATTTATTCCATCAATAGGGCGTGGTGATTGTAAACAAATGGTGTTTATATCTAAAATACGTATATAATACAATTGAACATACATCGTATGTTTTAAAATTATAATGAAATTAGTTTATAAATTTTATAGATTGAATATGGTATATAGAGGATCTATCACGAGTTGTCAATTGATATAAATTTATATTAAACGAGTTTTGGAAATTCTATTAAGCGAGCCTCTGGCGAGCTTAATAATTTTTCCTGAACGAGTTCAATATAAATATATCAATTGACAACGAGTGATACATTCTTTATAACATATGGCACTAAAAACGCAAAAAACGCATTGATTTATTGGAAAAACTCAATAGTTTATACTAGACGTGGTACGTATAACTTCATACGCACTGGCTGTACTAACCTGGACACAAGGAAAGTCATGTGATAAAATGCAATGATACCAAGAAACACATACTAAACAAATATATTATATTTGTATTTTGTCATTTCGTGCAGCTTTTAAAATTGAACAACTACACCATACAATATACATTAAGTGCAGTGTCCTATGTCCTCGCCAAAGCAAAACTATCAAAAATTCTTGAAACAAAATCATTATAAAATGATTCAATACGCATACTAGTTATTAGTCAAAACAAATGGACTGTTCAAATTATAACGTTATAATGAAATGGTCAAACACCAGTATGTCCATAGTCTGTTGTGTTTTTCCATTCTATAAATATATAACACAACTCCACTTTTTGGTATATTCAATAAAGCTCAGAATGAAACAATTGTGTATGTATTAAATAAATTGGGTCAGACTCTTTAATATCACTTGAATAATCGATTTCCGATGATTTTTTATACGTCTATAGTTTATGCTATATTTTTACGTATTTGCAAATGCTAAAACAAACACAGATATCGAGTAAGATACTTTAGTAACGTAGTTAAAGACCACATTTCTTGGTTATCTAATCAGTCCATTGCAAGTATTTGGCACGTTTATTTCTATTTGGCATGGTTGGTTTTGAATCAAAAAATGTATTGAAAAAATAATTTTTCTAACAGCGCTAGTTCTCCAGTACCCAGGCCAAGATTTATAAAAGACTCGTTTTCAATAGGTACATGGTATTGTGATGCATACTTTCTCATAAAATATTACTATGCTATTTTTCCAATTGGAGCTTAGTAAAACCGTCATTTTCGGAACTAAATATTCAATTATACTCTATTCTTTTCAAGGATAAAACAGAAAATCAATTAATAAATCGGACCACGCATGATACACAATAATTCCTATTGGTGGAATAAGTGACCTTCTGTACCTAACAGTATTAACTAAAGGGAAGGAACTTGTGTAAACAACCGGCTAGCTCAGTCGGTAGAGCATTCGCCCTGTAAGCCCATGGTCCCTGGTTCGAGCTCCGGTCTGATTGCACATTTGTCTTCCCTTGTTACATTTGGCGCCCAACGGGGGATCGTGACTGCATTTACTCCGAGAACATATTTGTATGATCTCTAGGCTTGTCAGAAATTCCAGGCCGAATTTCATTCTGGCGTGGAGTATGTCACGGTCTGCACCTATGAACTAAATGGGAGAAACTTGTGTAAACTACCGGCTAGCTCAGTCGGTAGAGCATCCACACTGTAAGCGCATAGTCCTGGGTTCGAGCCCTGGTTTGGTTGCAATTTCTTTCCCTGTTACATATATATAGTTTAATTCGTGGTTGGTGGATTGTTTCCTTTATTCACGTTATAGGATGGATTACATTTCTTTGACTTACAATCAATAAAGTTACATTATACTTCTTTTCTAATTTACAACTTTAACATGGTAAAAACAGCAGGAAATACCAGATCCAACTGAACCAATCTGATTACAACTAGATCCTAGGATTTGTTCCTTTCATTCCTTCACGCCTATATCAGTGTAAAGTAGTGTAGCTAATATGGGTCTGATTAAAATGAGATTGTAAAAGAACACTAGTATTGTCAATATTTCGCTAGAAGCATGCGATCTGGAAAGGGAAGCAAGTGTAACGGTCATATTGGAGAAGACACTCTAGTTTTGTCCTTGTCACTGTTAACTGACAACGCGGGTTTGTTTATATTATTTCTAATTGTATCAATCTCCCCTTTGCTGCATGTGTCCCATGAGCAGTTTTATTCGTCCGCAGTACATTGCCCACTTTGTATAAAACATTTTATTTACAACATTGTGTTGTCTTAAATAATCGCTACTGCATCAGCTCAACTTAGCAAAATATCTGCCACGTAACTTTGTTGACCCCTATTGAAGTTTTAATAGTAGTATTCATGTATGATAATAACTAGACAACTTTGGGAATGGGGAAAGATTAACATCTTGAAACAGATCTTGACCTAACCAGTAAACTGAGTCTCATACTAGTTTATATCTATACTATTATTTTAGGTGGCACATATTCGTGTTGAAATGGTATCTTTAGTTTCAAATTTATTAATTAAGTCCCGATTCGAGCAGCATAAGCAAAGAAGTCCTTCGGTTCGTCCTGTAATGCCTATATTACAAATGCAAGTTATTTTTGGCGCGACGCTTTTCAAAATAACTATACGAGTTTTATTTGATAAATGACAAAGTATGTTTACCGTATGGCTGACTGTGTGGAAGTGCCTTATAGGTGAAAGTCGAAAAATATCATTACTTGTCGTTTGCATTCAACAAATGTTTCCGATATATCCATTTGTATCTATACGAAAAATGCTACATGTAATGTCTTTTGTGTACGAATATACTGTAAATTCCCTGTAAGGAGTGTATGTAGCTTTTGGCATATACATTGTTACTCGTCTGTCGGCATCCGCATGATGCGCCGAGTACACAACATAATTTATATACTGGTATTGTCCGGTGTGCCGATGATTTGTGACCCGAGTATTATAACCAGGCGAAATATAGAGTTAAATAGAACCGGAATAAACTCAACCTTTATCGTATATAGAGCTCTCAAATGAACCACAAAATGAAGATACTCGTATCTATATAAAATGACCTACAAAATATGTATATGTCCACACTTCACGGAACAGACGAACAATGATGACTGCACTTTATATTCTGCCTTTTTTGTCTGTGTTGGCATTTAGCAATGCACAGTCACAAAATGTGAATGAAAAACGGTTATTGATAAATTCGGAGTTCGATATTTCTGAAGAATTCATAAAGCTAACTAATAGGCTTAATCAACAACAGAGTGAAATTCATAACTTAACCAATGAAGTACGAAACTTAACCAAGGGATTATCTGCAAAACAGAACGAAGTAGATAGCCTTGAAGCAACCGTGGCCAGCTTAAGTTATAGAAAAGGTAAAAGGTTTCAATACATATTCTTCTTATTAGGTTGTCTAAAACGTCATATAAATTAATCTTTTACAAGTTTAGAGCCATTTCTTCAGCTTTATTGACGACCTGTAACAATAATATTTCTAACTAGGTTCAGCGCGTACCTTTAATGACATTTTCAAGAAACACTAAATTTGACATAATATTGTTTTACAGAGCATTATATTTGCATATTAACTCCTGTAAGAGTCTGATTCCATTGAAGAACTAGCATTGCGATAAATAACATAGCGCAAACTATATACACAAAAATGTGCGTTGGCATAAAGACATTATGGTAACGTACGAAAGCTTATAATGGAAGAATATAATATTCATAACCCACCCATTTGTATGATTTCAGCTGCAGGGTCCACATACACGCGATGGGGCAGAACAACATGTCCATGGGGTAACAGCGCAGAACTTGTTTACAAAGGTAATTCTTTATTTCATTAATTGTATCCACATTAAAGTAAACGTTTATCCACATGTGTTTAAATTCATACTGTCTAATAGCTGACTTTAAAAATCTTATTAATTGCCCAAAAAGAACCGACACGTTTAAAAATGATTTTGTCCGAACATTCATTGAAACATTGTATCAATCGATATGGCTTAGTTTATTCAGCGAAATATGGACACTTTTATCATTTTCATTAATTTTCAGGATATATGGGCGGAACAGGTTACACGACAACCGGTGGTGGGGCGAACTATCTGTGTTTGACGGACGACCCACAATGGGACCACTACGATGAGAGTATAAGTGCTGGTGCAAAGATTGCTGGAGTAGAGTACGAGTTTAACGCGTTTAAAAATCAAGATGGTGGTAGTCAACTCTTTGGTAAGAACATTTACAATGACGATGCCCCGTGTGCGGTGTGCCACTCCCAGAGAGGATCAAGCCTTATGATACCAGGACGTACTGAATGTTATAATGGATGGACCCAGGAGTACAGGTGTGCTTTTTTATCTTTTTTAACCCTAGTTTGACATACTCACAACTAAATGTTTAACCAATCAAAGGTGATACTTGGCTACTACTTAATCTATTTCATTTATTACTACAAGCATATTTAGTAAATGCTTTCATTTAAGATGGATTGTGAAAACTCTTTACAACTTTTATAAATTACTATCGACACCTCATTCCTGGTGTCATTAATCGCCATGATGGAATGCCAGAAGAGGAGACACCATTGTCTCGTAGATGCCGAGAGTCTAGCAATGGAATTTTAGTGCAATTGTAAAGAGATTGAACCCACGACCTCACGCACTCTTAGCGGAAGCTCTCCCATCATGCTCTGGATGCGGCGGTTTGTGATTGTAATGATTATGAATGATTTTTAAGTAGGCTATAAGATAAACGTTATTGGTTCCCTTTCAGTGGATACATTGTTGGCGAGTATGACTCGTCATCGAATCCCTCGGAATGGATATGTCTAGATAGACGACCTGACATTGTGGTAGGAGGAAAAACTAACGACGATGAGGGTTTACTTTATATGGCGGAAGCATCGTGCGGAGGAAGTTTGGAGTGTCCACCGTACGTACAGGGACGTGAAATAACGTGTGTTGTTTGTACTAAGTAAGGTTAGATTAATAAACTGTCCGTGTGTATCTTGCGAGGTAAATCATTGAACGATCGTTGGTTTCTTTTTGTATTTAATTTGTCAAGAACATGATCTGTGCACTATAACTCAAACGCGGTATTGGGACCTGTGCCACCTAAAGTAAACAGGTAAATCAGGTATTACAACATAAGGATATTGGAAAAGGGATTATCTTTTCAATATGTACCGTAATTTACTTGGTGAATAAAAGTGAGCAGGTAAAATAAACTTCAGCTCTCTCTAAATCGATGTTATGGTCAGTGATTTTCGTTAATATTGACACTGCAGAACATATAGTTATACATGTATAGCACTATATACATGTATTTATTATACGATCTTATATGGAACAATATGAACACATACTACATCGAAATTGTCTGAACTAATATTCTAACATTAAACAACTGTAATGTGTTAGGGTAACAATATTCATATTGGAAAGATAAGAGAATCTCGGACATCAGGCAGACATCACTCAACTTAAATAGCCGAACATAGAAAACATTACACTATCACATATCACAGTTACACGGTACATTTCACAGCAATTAATAAAACAAAGCAATGAAAATACCACGCTTTAGCTTTCAGCAGTCAAAAAGCCAAAACCTATCTACCCAAAAGCAAACCTACCTACATGTAGTTTCAACCACAAACAAGTTGAATGAACTAGTTCAATATATAACAAATATTGCACAAACATGAGGAAATCGGACAGGGAAAACAGATATTAACTTAACCAGCCGAACACAGAAAACAGTAACAACACAACTACACGAAGCAATGCCAACACACCACCCAATGAAATGATTAAAAGCCTATACTAGTATGTTAAAGCCCATGCCGCAAAAATGCAGGATGAACCTATTTCACAAAGAAACAAACCTTGTCTGAGTAGGGCAACAGGCGTCGTATCAATACAGATGTATACGTAACCTGTGAATGAACCAAACATGTATAACATTGGCCTTTGGCATAAAGCAATTAAGGCGTTCCATAGATAAGCGAACAGGACATAAAACATTTAGAAAAGTAACGTTCATACCTACCATTTATAACACGATTTTTGAATTCCGTATCTGAATAATTTGTTCTGGTTATCAGAACGGCCTAGTTTCTGAATAGATGTCTTACTAAGACATTGACTTATTTAACCTACTTGAAACAATGGTTACTCTGCTATATTGTGTGTGTGTCTTGATACTTTGTGACAGTGTGAAACATATCGATGGACAAAAATTAATAGAAAAACGTATATTGGTACCAGAAAATTTTGATATATATGCCGAAATTACTAAGCTTACTAATAAAGTTAATGAACAACAGCTTGAAATAAGGAATTTAACAAGCCGGCTGTCTGGGAAAGAACTTGACGTACAGGCCCTCAAAACTGCCATAGACACACTAAGTAATGAAGGCAAAGGTAAGTTGATTTAATAGCACTTATAGTCTATCAACAAATTGAAATATATATGTATGTAATATAATTATCTACGACGGACTCATGTTATACTTTGTTAGTCATATATAGCTGAAATCACTGGTTCATTAATGACATTCATAGTATGTATGTTGCCGTCCGGGAGTTGAGACAATAAAAAAGTACAAGGTGACGTAGTATCCATCTACAGTGATAATAATGAACACACATAACAAAGCAATGCGGTTGTCACCTCGTCAGCTTTGGCTCCTTTACAGGGTTTGGTTTGTATGTCAACGTATGAATGGTGCTTACATGACAAGTCAATGAAACGTATTTTGTACGTACTTTTTCAGCACCACTTAATATTCAAACCGACATCGAACTCGTTTTGGTCATTTTCAACAAGACATATTGTTAGTTGGATTAAACATTAGGCAAAGTGTGATATTTTATATTTCAGAATCTGGCTCGACCTACACGCGATGGGGAAAAACTACATGTCCGGCCAACACGGAACTGGTATACAAAGGTAATTTTAATATTGATTATATCATTCATATATCCGATTTAAGAACTATTTATTTCAGTTCCGTTGTGCTACATGTAGTTCCAAAATTGTTTTCCTGACAGTGGTGGAGCTAATGAGTCGAAAAAAATAAGAAACTTTTTGTGTTACAAATTTACAGTCGAAATAATAATATACAACTTAAACGAAAGGTGCAATACATTCGGACTGATTGTGAAGATATGTATATCCAAATCTAATTATGTTATATATGTTTTGAAAAGTCTGAAATGCAAACGCACTGATACAATGTTTGTTATAAATACAGGATACATGGCCGGTACAGATCACCATACCGCTGGTGGAGGGGTTACATTTCTGTGTCTGACAGATGATCCACAATGGGACTACTACGATGAGAACATTACAAGTTCCATGATAACTGGGGTAGAATACGATTTCTACAACTTCCGTGTTCAAGGTACAAGTCAATTCTTTGGTAAGGATGTGTACAATGACAATGCCCCGTGCGCCGTGTGCCACTCAGTGAGAGGGGCAAGTGTTATGATACCCGGGCGTACAGAGTGCTTCAATGGATGGACAGTTGAGTACAGGTAATCATTTTGCTGGCTAAGAATGAGAAGGTCGTAAAAAAATATAAAATGAAAAATATTTCCGAAACCTTTAAAAACACTTTGGACTTTAGTTTGGTTAATATGACATTTATATTCAGTGTTTGAAGTTATAATTATTCAACAAAATATTAGCTTCAAAGGATGTTGCTCTTTGTCAAATCAATCATGACAATTTCTATTTAAGCAGGTGTTTTACTGTTGACACTGACACGGTTACTTCAATAAAGTAGAGCTGAGCGTAATTGACCGATCGGCAGCACAGTTGCAGAGATTGCTTCCCTTGTATTAAATGATTTTGAAATATGTCACATTTTGCTAACGTCACTATATAATGTATCAAATAAAGTAACATTCCACGACACTCGGCCAAAGTATGTATTGAGGTTATGATTTAGATAACATGGCGTTAAAACAAACCTCTAGACTTGGCTAAACGGTCATTGGCGGAGATGTGGTACCAGGGGCCTTATTCACCAAAATTAAAGACTGAAACTCAGACTTAGACTAAAAATTGACAACATTTATGATTACTGTCTTTTCTTTGCAATTATATTTAACCATATGGAATTATATCTGATTGTTTGTTGTTATTCGCTGAACGTGTATACCAATTTATATTAAAATCGGTACATGTATAACAACATGAGAGCGAATACAACATTTGGCAATATATAGCATATTTCTGATTTTTAGACTTACAACGTTGGTGAATAAGGCCCCTGGCAAACAGTGAGGCCATACCAAATCGTTTCTTCGTTTAGCGTCCGAGGAAGGATAGGTTTGGGCATCTTGAGAAAGAAAAGACAACAAATATGTTATATCTTCAAACTATATGGAGATATTGCCTTCATACATTTAAGACTTGCTCACCATCATGTCCCCAACCCTTAAACAACACCAGGTTACATTCAAACAAGTTTTCAGTAATTTCAGTACGTCATTATAATTGGCAATGCTTGAAAGCTATATTTGTTTGCCACATATTCTTGAGGATAGACGTGGTCATGACTTCATTTTTTTCGAGTGTTTTGATTTTTGTCTCAGGATGGCTAGATAGGTTTTCAAACTTAGGGTGGACGCTAAACGAAGCAACGATTTGGTAGGGCCTAATTATAGAAAAACAAAACCAACTCTCTTGTTACACTTGCAGTGGGTATATGGTTGGCGAGTATGACACATCTAAACATCCATCAGAATTTGTGTGTCTAGATAGACGTCCTGAGGCTGTGGTTGGTGGGAAGAATAATGACAATGAAGCTGTACTCGAGTTTTTGGAAGCTAAATGTGGTAAGAGTATGGAATGTCCACCATACATAAACGGTCGTGAAATAACATGTGTTGTTTGTACTAAGTAGACTACTCGCATACTAATTTAATAAAGCTTTAGTCAAGAACGTACTATATGTGTTGTTTATGGCTTCACTGTATTTAAATCCCGATTTCATAATATCAACATTTTTATCTCAATATTGTTTTACTATTGGCCTATTTGTGCAAGGCTGGAAGTTGAAATCGGTTTTGCCTCGGTCCTACTGATCATTTTTGTTCTCGGCAATGTACTCCCTATTTAGATAAATCAGTTCCAGGAGGTATCGGGAACAGGGATACCACACATTTTCTAATGATAACATACCGAAGCTTCCCCTAGACCACGAAGACTTTTTCCCGATGCCTTCCGATGCTCATTTATTAGCCGAGATAAAAATATAATATTATGTTGGGCTAAGGCATCATTAAGCAGACATCTATTATAGTACAAGATGTGGCACGGTACTGTGCAACCAGGAAGTGTAGCAACTGATCTTGTTTCGCTATAATGGCGACACTGATTTGATTTATGTCGTGAACTTATACAACACCGGTAAAAAGAAATTTACAGAAAGTAATTACAGTTAGCTTTTGGATTTTAGCAATCCAATACGTTTTTAGCCGCGAACTGCTTATTATAAGAGTGCTTACTAGTGGAATGACGACCCTTAGAATAATATAATAATGCTGTTACTGTTTTAGAAAAGGCTAAGGTACATGAAGCGAACACCATATCCTAAATGCAACGCATTCATACGATATTCCCACCCCAGCAAACACGCGACGTCGGTACAACGTTGGATCAACGTTGGATTCGTGTCGCGACTTCAGAGACCGTAATCCAACGTGAATCCAACGTTAAAACCCCGATGTCTAACCACCGCCGGGGTGCAACGTTGTAACAACGTCTGATTGTGGTCGGAAACGAGTAAGACTCAATAACAATAAATAATTATTGAACAAGCTGATAAAATTATCGCAAGCCTATTTGCTGTGGTAGACACCCTAAAATTGTAGTAGCATTTGCTTCATTTGTAATCAGAAGTCAGTTCCCATAACTGTGCTCAGAAAGTGTTCACTAGGTGCCGCTCAAAATTGGCGGTGAACCTATCTTACTTTCATTCATAATAAAAAAGAATTACCTCCCTTAATAGAAATATGAGTAAATTTAATATAAATCTTCTTCTTGCTGTTATATTTACTTTCAGTACAAATAATAGTGTTTCATAAGTGAATTGATTTATGTGCATTGTTTTCGAAATTCTACCACATAGTTGCCTGGAAACTTTAGATGTAAATGTGATATATAGCTTGTAAATTTCTAACTTGTAAATAATATAATATAGTACGCCTTGAATATACAAGAAGCTGTTCAACTGCTCCTTCCTGCTAGGACACTATATTACGTATAGTGGTCGCAAAGCAGAGTAAAGAGAGATGTTTATTGTACCAAGATTTTCTTGCACTACTGCAGAAAATGTTCTTGCAAAATTTACAAATACCAGAGTCAGAATGACGTACATTGGATTTTGGTTGTGTAATGGTTGGAACAACGTTGGATAACGGTTGGTTTCCTGACGTTGTATAGACGTCTGAAATCCAACGTCTTAAAAAACGTTCAAATCCAACTATAGGAAGACGTTGATCCAACGTTGGGTTCCAACGTTGGTATAGCATTAATACAATTAACGTCATGTGTTTGCTGGGACGAAACATCAAACACTACGCATTTTACAATGTCAGATAATTCACGGATCAATGCAGGAAATAAGATTTGTTTGGTAACATTAAAAAACAAAAAGCGAATTTACGATTTTCTGGGGACGACGTATAATAATATCAGTGTCAACGATTGACGCTCAGGGTATACAATTGGAAATTTATTTTATCTCTTGTGGATTACTTTTTTATCTAAATGCCGAGAGTACGTACTAATATAATTTAGGTAAAAAAACTTCTGTTGAAATTTATCTTAAATCTGAATTGTGACACATTGTAGCTAACCGTTCACGTACTTTTATTATTACAAACTAATAGGATATAATACGTTAATGTAACAAATATCAAATATCTCATGTATCGCAAGAGAGTATACTACTACGGCCGCAATTCCGAGGTGGCGTACATTTTTAAATGTTATTTATTATAAATACGATAATAAATGACATTGTAGGTAGCTGATTCCAAACATTCACAGTTTCGATTATATTTTTAATGTTGTAACCCAATTTCTCCAAAAATGCTCAATGGTGGCAAAATGTCTGATCAGTCAAATATTTCATTCCGAGGGTACTGTCTACAGAAATCAGCATAGAACACATCTTTATACTCCAATGCAATGTTTGGTCAATGTTTGGGGATTTTGCTCTCATTAAACTAATACGTATAAATGCAACGTTGTTAATCTATGCTTTGTATTCCCAGCCTGGTCGACGAGGCTTATGCATGTAAATTAAGGTATCTTATAAACGGGGACGTTTTAGAACAGGACAAGCAAACGGAAAGTGGCAAATGGCAGCACGAGGCCACAATTGTTTAACATTGGTCCAAAATTCTTAAAGGTAATCTAAGTACGTATCGTTAAAGTAAAAACGATCACTTGGAGGGTTATCATAATCACCCTTGACCTAGTTTTCATCTGATGTATATCCAAATATAATTAGCAAGCGGTCATGATAGAGTGATGTCCGTGTTTTATTGTCTATACTTAGTGTTAACTGTGATATTTTGTAACGAACTGGAAAGTGATCAAAGAACTAATAAACGTATATTGATACCTGATCAGTATGATATTTATCAAGAAATAGCTAAGCTCACTCAAAGACTAGATCAACACCAAATAGAAATTCAGAACTTAACGAATAAACTGTTGGAGAAAGACAATGAAGCGGCGAGCTTTAGAATTGCTTTGGATAATCTAAATAAAAGCACTGGTAAGTTAAATTTACATCATTGCTAGGTATACACTTAAACGTGCATGTATGTCAAATGGCACAAGAGAGAGAACTTCCTGTCCAAAATCGCAGCTTATATGCAAATGTTGTTTCTGAAAAAAACCATTCAGATCTTTCTTCAAACTAGAGACGAACTGTTTAGTAATCCAAGAAACGCATATTCCGTTCTGTTGCTAGATATGTATTGGCCTAAGACTTTAAAATATTGTTCATCTAGTTGAATTCAGAAAGAACTAGAGTATGGCATTTGGGATCCTCGTATTACACAACTAGCTTTATCCTCGAATTCGGAGGCCTTGGGCGGATCTAACAGGGACAAACCGGAATGGCCATGTACTTACGACAGTCAAGTTTGTAAATAAATTGCACAACTCCATTATACCCGAGGAATCGATTCCAGTTTCATCTTTACTCGCGAGTACATGTATTTTAACGGTATGGACTTTGTTAGTTACTTAATTATTTCAGCTGCCGGCTCCACCTATACTCGATGGGGCAGAACAACATGTCCAGGAAATAATACAGAAGTTGTATACCAAGGTACTGGTTTATGTTAACGTATGCATACTGTTAATATTGTGCTAAAGAATCTGTATATATTTCAATAATGGACACTATTCATTGGCCATTGACTCAATTTGTACAGAGAGATATGTCAATGGGGGAAACGTATTGGGGCGGAAGTGGATACACCGACTATTTCAATGGCCGATTTACGTCGATTCGGTAAGTAAATCTTGACTTTTCGTTGCTTAGTAAGGCGTTTGAAATAAAAACAAGCTGACCAAAGTACCCGGCCAGGTTTCTAGTTTGCGACCCATGGTTGTTTTCCCTCCAAGCACCTATAATTAAGCAGAACACTCGCGCAAAGTGCCGTTTTGGTTACAGATACCCTGATTTGTGAATATTTTTGTCTTTAATATTTCCTATTTCTCCCGATTTTCATGGTTTATGGATTGTTTAAGGGCCTAGTTTCATTATTTATATGATTATAAGTATGCATGAGAAAAAGAAATGCGATGCCATAATTTATTGAGGCAAAACACACGAAAGATCCGCTATGATACCCCTGATTTGTGCCGTTTGGTGGCAAACACCCCTGACACGTAAGAAATGTGGTATAATAAAAACAACATGCGACTTGATCATTAACTGAATATTACGCGCAAATCATAAAAAACGTACATTGTGAATACTAGAAAAGTTTATATGTTAAAACAGGAATATGTTTTCAAGTTATACACATATATCTACTTGCCATACACATTAAATCTGCCACTGTGTTAAATTATATATTCACAAAGTTTATGGTTATTCTAAGAGTGTTTTGTATTTGCAGAACAGCCCATAGACTGATAACGTGATGTTGTTGATGCTGCCTACTAAGACCTGACAATGAACACATACCTACAAAAGTGGATTCAATGATAGGACCAAGCATTTCAACGATTAAACAGTTGGCAATGACATGGATGATGCAGTTCGATAGAAAGTGTGAAATTCTATACTAAAATGAGAAATATCAAATAAAAACCCTTAAAAAATCCACTTTGTTTTAATAAATACTTGTACATGCTTGTGTGTGATAACAGTTCACGGTGTCTATCCGTATTGGCACCCTCTCTGTGCAAAACAATAGTTTTTGACGACACAAATCGACAGAAGAGGTACGAAAACCAACGATTTTGCCAAAAATACAGAAAGTCCTTGAACCAATCTGGCCTCTAAATGCTTTACATATTGCAACTTTCATGAAGTTACGTTAAAAACAGCCTACTTTCCGTTTCGTTGTAGCACCGGAACCCTCTCTGTTCTGGCACCGGCACCCTCTCTGTGCTATAGTTATTGTGAGCACAGCGAGGATTCCCGTGCCAAACAGCTGAAACACACAGAGAGGATGCCGGTGCGCCACAACGAAACCGAACGTATGTATTTTACGTAATTTGATACGATACAGCGTTTTGCAGACATGGTGCCAATACGGGTCGGGGACACCGGTGCAAGTCAGAACGGTCATTTGTTTTTAACGAGGGCTTCTAAAAAATTCTGCAATTGTACAAATTAAATACATATTTTTTTATCAAGCATGGAATCTACTCACATAGTACAGACGCACTTCATAGACTGGACAATTGGTTAACAAAATATGAGCATCCAAATGGACGGGGCAAATTGGAACACGGTCGGAGTTAAGATGGAAAAATACTTTAATCATACTCTGTCCTATCCTGTATCATCTCCCACCGGACAGGTTCCTATTCACTGTACTGGTAGTATGATTAACGTATTTTTCCATCTTAACCCCGCGACCGTGTTCCGATTTGCCCTGTCCATTTGGATGCTCATATTTTGTATCCCGTGGAATTATAAGTCATTATACTTATTGCTTTTGCCACATGTTCGCAACCATTTTACATCCGTTCTGGTTTGGTCAATGTAAGATGGATTTTATGGCCGAATGACTCTATTCAGGTTTAGTGGTGTTCCAGGGATGATCTAATAAACATGTAACCCTGACTCGCTCTTGCATGGGTGCATAATGTTGTTTTATGAAACAAGTGATCCTCAGATATCATCTTAAACTGCTTGATAATCGTATGCGCATAACTAGTTATGACATTAATACTGATTAAAAACGCTGCGATGTACATTTGATAGGCGATAAGTAAATCTTTAAAATGGTATCAGAGTTTCTTTTTCCCTTAAAAATGATTTTGGTAGTCACAGAATTGCCTACTGCAGTGCTTGATTTTGCTGTAATAACTTTCTCGACGGTATATAAGTAATAAACATAACTGAAAACAATTCTATGAAATCAGTTAATACTCACATGTAACAGATAATCCAAATGATATCCAAACAGACCCAAGACAAACAGCCAAGGGATATTTAAGCAACTCACTTTGGATTCCGAAACAATTTAGGTGTTATTTTCTAGAATAGAATCATGACGCTATTTGAAGAATCATTTCTTCAACACTTCACGTCCCGCATCATATAACTTTATACAGAAATCAACTATTTATTATAATGCCACTTTGTGTAAGTTACAAATGCATCTGAAATTCGGGAATAAAATTAAATTATAGACTGTATAAGTAGTCTAGATGCTTATTGTTAAATCTGATAGTCCTTGATATAGTGAAATAGACGTGCTAAATGCTGACGTGCTCAGAGGAATGGAACTTGACAGGCGTGGTTTTAATGCGATAAGGCTTGGAACTATTGTAAATAATTGCCAAACAGCGTGGAATAAGCTTGGTAATTAAAGGTGATTCGAACAATTCGTTTGCATGCAAGACCTGTGTAGTATAACAACTAATGAAGAGTGTTCTAGTTCCGTTAGTTTAATTATCATCATGTATAGTAATTCGTAGGACAATTAGTCCTGAAGGTTTGCTAATGTCAGGTGTTAGCCTTATACAGTGTTGGTCTCGCAAGTTCGTTCCAATTAAATTGATTATATCGCTGGCTTAGGATGAGAAGATCTTACTACCTTATAAAACTGATGTATATATTTAAAAACAGCATTACGAGTCGCTTCTCATGAGCATATTTCATGAAACTCGGAACTTGTCATGTTGACCAAACTGTAATAGAAACAGCTTATTTTAACACAAGTAAAGAGTAATTATCGGACAGTTTTTCTTCTTTACTCAAAGTACGAGCTCGTTTTGATTTTGTACGTACGAACTTCTCATTCTAATTAAGCCAGCGATATGTAACATGTATATTAGTAATTGCTTGTGATCGGTGACGTGGGGTATGCAGTAACGATGAATTTTAAATTATGACGTTCGGCGTAATGTCTAAATTCGCTATACATTGTACTTCACATAGAACACGATACATTCCATATATAATAATCGTAACCTTGGAAACTCGTACTAGCCAAAGCAATCTGCCATCACTACGAAGGTATGCATTTATTGATAAATGACAAAAATACGGTCACTAGTAACTTGTACAAACCATTGATTCGCTTGCCATGACGCCGTTTTTTAATTGCAAAATATATGTTTAATCTGAAAAGCAACCGAGTCAGAAATTTATATACTGTGGTATTTTATAACACTCCAGTACTGGTACATTTGTACAAGCGACATATATTAAAAATACAAAGGTGTATGGTGCTTTCGTTTCTAGTTTCAATAAAACATAAGTTTATGGTGATTTATATGAGGTTATTTCGGTTTTGTTAATTTAAAGTTTAAGTGCAACGAAAACAATAAACATGACCAAAAAGAACAAGGATAAGAAAATAAAAAAATAGCAAATCAAACTAACATGATACTAGACAAAGAGTCAATGGTTTATTATATTTGATTCAGAATTTCGAATGCAATACAGTAGTATGCACATTTTATATTCCGTTTGGTGGGGACTGCTCAACAATCAACCAATCATTTGACACCTGCAAATTATCTTATCCGATGTTACTCATAACTATTAGCCCATACAACGCCTATCAAAAATGGAATATAAAATACGGATTAGTATAAAAAATATGAATACTTAATTAGCTATAAACATGTGATGATTTCCATTCCGTCATATGACATTTAACCAAAAGAGCAAAAATATAATTTTACCTTTAATTGACATGATTGTGTCTAAGCAATTGTTATATATCGAATACAGAATGTAAACAAATTCCACTAGTAATGCGATTGCCAATTCGATGCTGATATGATGTTAGACCTAGATAAATCTTGCAGTGCATGTGATTTGTTTCTGTAGGTAACGTGTGTTACGAGATTGATGTAATGTAATATGTTGCATTTTCATCCTTAACTGTATCATTCATTGCCATTATACATTCGATTTAATACTCCCGTCTGGGTTTCATTAAATTGGGTTGGTAATATTATAGCGATTTATTCTACCATACGCGCATCTGCCTTAAGTAGTAGTTACGACCTTCTCATTCTAAGCCAGCGGAATGTAAAACGAAATATAACTTCAGCGTTTTGTGAGTATTATGTTTCGTCCACATACATGCATGTTTTGTTTTATCGAGTGTAACTTAGCCCCAGCAGTTAACCATTAATGGATCGTAATAACGACTATACAACTGATAATCAAAGAATGAAAACTCGTGAACATTGAGTATCAAAGAATACCATATTCAATTTGGCAAACCATAAATAATTACCAGAATGAAATAGCAACTTATTTAAGTTAGATTAAATTTCAGCTGAATATTTTCTTATATATTATATTATTATCTTTTTAACCACCTCGTTACAAAATGTGGCAATACTGGCATTATTTTTAAACATCGAAAAACAAATGCAATAACAACAATAAATGAATCTGGTTAGATTGTACAAAGTTAACGTAACACGGTGGTTTACATTTTCTGAAGAGTTATACGTGTAGTTTTCCATTCTCAAAAACTGCATCAAATTCTAGTTCAAAGTAAACACATATCAATACATATCTGAAGTTCAAAGGAAATGTTCTTTTCCACCTGCCTGATAAAAGAAACATTTATATCGATAGTGATGTGTACTTTAAGGGGCTAGACAAGACAATAAATGAGACATTTGCAACATTTGAAATCAATTTATTTCGTATAATGCTTCTGAATGATTTTTTGTTCAATGTATTTTTGGTTAAATGTATGACTTAGTTATTACAACATGTTAACATTGGTTAATTTAGGTAACAGCTATAAATATAGTTTGGTTAAGTGATTTATCAATGAAGTTTTAATTTGCTAAAATATTTAATCATTCATATTGCATCTTAAAATAATACGTTGTACTAGAAGGTTCATGCATGTTACATATGTAACAAATTCTTCAATAAATATGAAAAATGTATGCAAGGTAGTTAGTTAATTTATTAACACGTTACCACTTTAATAGCATCAATTAATAGATTTCCGTTGGAAATTATGTACTAAATAAATGACGTTTCGTTGTTTTGTCGGTACGGGTTATCAATTGCACGATAAATATTGCATTAGTATAGTCATATACAGTGGTTCTTGTTATTTATAATCAATCATTACGAATTGAATATAAACTACGAAGCTTATCCACATGCAAAAAACATTACCACATGCGAATATGTTACGAATTTTATCTTCAGACCCAGGTGAATGGCATGCGCTCATCAAATTGAGATATAACTGTTAATTTCTACAAGATTATATTCTGGATAACCAAGAACGCTGGACAGTGTGTTTCACAAATTTACGTTCGAATAAACACACGTCTTCAATTGATATTAATATTTTTTGAAATAAAGATATATATAACCATTGGGTACCGGTATGTTGTTCAGCAGTATTTGGTTCTTCTCGTATATCCACAAAGCAGACATTTTAATAGATGATACAATTACTATGTAATCACCTTAGTCTTCGGAATTTATGCAATCCCAGTGAACAATCATTATTTTACTGTATGATACAATCTCCTTTATCACGTAATTGATAGATCCAACGCTAATTTTAATAGAATATTCGTAGTTTTATAGCTTCAGACACTTGAAGTTATTGCAAACACTAATACGCGGTTATGTTTTATGAACTTTTATCAGTAGTATCTCTGGCCGACGTCTCGTTAAACAAGCAACTGACGTACTGTACGGAAACTAGTCAGTGTTGAACATGGCACATGAGCTTTTCGGATAGTGCTTTAATCATAACACTAACAATGGTGTTACTAATCAGGTCGGCTTTTAGAAAATATGCATTATAATAGCATGGGTGGAACAAAATGTGTAGTCATTTTAACATTATCGCGTGATTTTCATGTTTTTCTAATTTGATTTGAGTCTGGCATGAAAGTGCGGCGGGAAAATAATTTGGCCATGCTGTAATGATCAATGTTAACATGGCTACAATTTTAACATCGTCGCGTTATTTTCATGTGTGTTTTTCTAATTTGATGAGAGTCTGACATGATAGTGCGGTGAACAAATAATTTACGCGTAATGTTTAAATATTTGAACAATTAACGACGCTGATCACGATGAAAAATCAAGGTAGTAACGCATCAAAAGTTGAGTATGAGAAGTGACGAACAGCATAGGCGATGACAAATCTCAACAATTGTTGCATCATTGTTATGAATATAGCCTATGTCTAAATATCGAGACGAGCCATCGTTTATATTTACCGCTGAACATCGTAAGACAATGTTAGCCAAAACTGCAGACACTTCAAAACTGCAGACTAATTATTAACAAGTTTGGCAATAGGAAGTAAATATCTATCGTAATGTAAATGTGTTTATTTCTTGCATTCTATTGACATTGGCTCTTCCATCATCTCCTACTACAATACATAATGAAGTAACTGTTATACAAGATTTGTATACGTGGTGTGTAGCAAACTTTCTAAAATTGAAACCAAAATAGTAGGCTATTTTTTGACAAAATATATTGAAATAAATCCAAACTGATTAGCATTTTAGACTGACTTATCTCGAAATGTAACATCTCGAAGCGTTTCTTGAAACAAATTGTTTCGTCTCAAAGACAAATATTTTGCAAGCGGTAAACTATTAGCCAACCAACCCGTCATTTTCCTTCCCAATGCGTAATCCTGTTGCTAAGTGATATTTTCCTCTGTGCCTTTGGACATAATGTTATCTGTTATCACATTATGTTGTTCGGTTTGCGGATTTGCGCTAGAAATGTTTTATGCTTTGTAGTAATATAACTTTACAAATGTTATTTAATCAACAATGGATATGCTCCTGTGCTTTGTCGTAGAAAAAAGCATAGTCACTTGTTCGGATGCCACAGGAATTAAAATCAACAGTGCAAAGTGAGAGTAATTTAATGTACCCAACCGAACACGTGTAGATACTTTGATTATAGAAGCAATACACATACATATTTATTATTTCGATTCTAACAAAAGTTTGCATTTGCACAGTAAGAAATGTTATCTGTTGCACTACTTCCTATTTTTTGGGAACGCGATTACGTAATTTGTCTTAGCTTACAGTGTAATTCATGGTACTTTTGTTATTTCTGAATATGAGTAAGGCTGGTTGTTGTATTAAAATAGTACAGGCAGAGCACATAGCCAAAAAAACCTATTTATATCTAGACAATGAACACAGCCATATGATTAAAACAAACAAAATTTAGACTTAAAACACAAAAAACCAACCAATTTGTAGACAACTCAAAAACCCAAACCAGCTCCTGGTCAGATGTTGAACCCATAAAGCCAATCAAACCAACACATGTTAAAATAGAGAATACATATACAAAATCAAATCAGCCTACTTAGTATATTTGAATAATGAAGAAGCTAATCATTCTGCTGATATTTCTACATAACACTAATAAAGCCACTAATAAACCCACTAATAAAGCCACTAATAAACCCACTAATAAACCCACTAATAAAGCCACTAATAAAGTCACTAATAAAGCCACTAATACAGACGGACGTGAGATCCAAATAGCCAATCCACAAGAATTATGAAATCTGATATATTTGAAATTATAGTGATATACAGGAAATAAAAATGTGATTATTCGTAACTCACAACCACATGACTCGAATGTGTCTTTCTACGAGCATGGCGCAACATTTTCACCAAGTTGCCGAGTACTTAACGAGTTATTATGTATGGTGATCGTTACAGTAATCGTTTTATGCCAAACTGAACTCGTACGCAAAGACAAACGGCAAATTGAAGGCGATATTGGCTGCAATAATTGGTTAGTTACTAAGGCAAGAGGACCTTTCTAGTATGCTTACTGACTAACTTATTCATCAGCAAAACATATATATGTAATCTTTTTAATACTTGTTTCAATGCCATACGTGAAGAATACGTTGAGCGCATTTTGTTGTAAACGGCAATGTATGCTGTAACGGAACACTAATTATTCATGAAGCATAAACAATTGAATACGAAATTCCCATTAATTTTTTTTTTAGAAATTGCGGATACCTTATAATATGTTACTATTTACTGGTCCATGACAAGAACAATTATACGCCCATACAGACAAACATAAAGATGCGATTGGAAATATTTTATAATTGGTCCTTACGTAGACAGGTTATAAATAATTTCAAATTTTATTAACAAAATCGCTAAATGTAAGTGAATATTTCATCTAATATAGTAGATAAATAATGCGATTTATTCTCAATGTGATGTATGTGTACGTATTACATGGAGCGGTATCGTATAATTTTCCTTGAGAAACTGTAGGTAAAGAAAAGTAAACATTTGATCATCATTTAGAATTCTAGAGAAAAAATGTTTTGAGTTGAACTTGATAATGGACAAGTGCATAATTAAACGATAATACTTATTTTTGAATGGTTTGACCATTGTTTATATCTAATACGTAACAAAACCGTTTAATGAGCTTGAAACAGTTGGTCTTGAGATAAAATAGTTCTTGAAGAGTTAGTGGTTGAACTTAGTGCGTTTTACAGTACAATGATTATATTAACAACCATTTTATTACGAATCAAGTCACAAACTTTGGTACGACATAACGCAGATACCAACATATAATTCGAGGTATGTTATTACATAGTCGTAAATACTATATTTCTGTTTTGTATATTTAGGGTACGAAAGTTACGTGGGTTTATCAGAGATAGTTGCAATATTGTCGCCATAAAGGTGTCAAACTTGGTTATAGTCAGAATGCTTTTATATTGCTTTTGCAATTGAATGTATCAAGTATGTTTGCTATGAATCGCTTTTAAAAACACATTTTACTAAACATCCTTAGACACTTGGCATGGTATTAATATTAGTAAATTTCATATAAGACTATGTGGTTCATAAATATACAATTGATGTTTAGTCGTGTTACTTATTCCGTAATGATTCAATTGAATAAGTATAAATTTTAACTTAATAATTGAATATAATTATTATGTTGAGCGACTTCAAATGTTACAACATTTGCTTATAATGTTCTCGTATGCACCTTTATATTTTTCATCTGAAAACTTACGGAAAACTTAAACTTGCAGTCAAATTCTATTTTTTTTTTAAACCTACATATTTGTTACACATATTGTCTTGTAGTAGTTTTTTTAACTGAACCAATATTAATATAGAACACCCGAACACATAGTTTGTAGCATTTGAACATAACAAGGAATTTATACTTACGTAAGATTAAAATTTTCGTAAGTATAATTGGTGTCATGATTAAGAATTTTTAATAAAGATTAACCGGAGTGTGAACATGTTGGAATTTGTCTTCTATGTTTCATTGTTGATCGATTTAAACCGCTAAACGTTGGTAAATAATGACAATTATATAATACAAATATTATATTATTTTATAATTACCTTGTGTTCTTGACATTTCCAATCCGTTACATTTTAATATGATCAACTACTTACATGCTTGAAATGCATTTGTATTATCAAAATAATAAGACGACATCACCAGAACTTTCTGACAGATGAAAATAAATTGCACAAAATATAATCCTATAAGACATTTAAACAAAACGATACTTATGGTCAGTACTTTTAAACTTATTGAAAAATATCAATAAAATTAGGATCATTTCGAAAGAGAAGATACTTCCGAGCGTTCATATTCAATACTACAAATTGATTTTTTTTAAATTAAGATATAACTAGGAGCTATTTTATTTGTAAATGACCATTAATTATTAAGCATTTTATAAATATAAAATTCACGGAACGCTTACCTGTTTTGAGTTTTAAACCCTTTTAGTACCTATCCACGTAGTTTTCTTCACCAGAATAATCCAAACAAAATATAGAACTGAATTAGAGACCATCAATTCGTAAAACACAAAACTATTTATGGACAATCTTATAAGTTCTATTTTCACTGATTTAATATATTATCTGTGGTCTTTCAAGTGCTCATTTGCAGTAAACTGTACTGCGATTGAAGCAAATTGCTCTTTGGGGTCCGTACGTTGATGGCGCCTAAACCACTTAGTTGGTACAGTGACTCTGCAAGCTCATTAACATCTCCTCATACCACACTTGAAACAAGATCCTGTGTGGTCGAATAACTTAAATGGTAATTACCATCCTAAATAAACACTTTTTTATATTTATGAATCGATTGGAGAGTATTTTATTCGTAAGAAATACATCCAGAAATTGTCAGATTAAATGGCACATTTTGTTTTGAATGAGAATCTAGACACTATCATGGGAGCAAAAAGAGCAGGTACTGTTACTGATTACCTGACAGAGATATACTATGAACACGAGATGGAAGTGCGTACTGAGACGATAATTTCTGATTTCTGTTTATAACCTGATAGTTTAATACGCCATTTAGATGTGTAACAGTTACAATCTCCCGGAGAAGGTGTGCACCTTTGTTCCTATGGAATTACTTTATAATTGTGATTACGGTAAACATTTTGCCAAAGAGCAATATTTAGACGATGATTTGAGAATGATCAGTCTCTAAACGACAAACTCTGTCATTGAGAAATGTGACCCCGGGCCACATACAGAAGACACAACGGAAATTTCGAGAAAAATTAATCAAAAGATATTACATTATTCGGAATTAAATACATGGTATAACGCTTGATACCAAGTCATACTATTATTGCTTTTCTATTATATTCTCATCTAACAAAGATATAATTAATTTACCAGTAATATTTCTAGATTAAAATTAGAATTGTTGAGTGTTTTAGTACTCCATAGATCTTTCAATGTTTTACTTGCAGCGCGTGTACTTTAGGTTTTACTTTAAACATTTGAGTATTATGTCCAGAAACAGGATCGGTACCGGTGTTTTTTAGAGATCGGTCACTCGACAAATAAGCCAATTTTAGTTTATAGTTGTACTAGAGACCCTTTATGTCACTTAGCATGATCCTTATAGTTTAACCATCGCTAATTATTGTAATGCAGAAATGTACGACATAATATCTCGCTTCAGCCTATTAAGTTGCAATTAAATGGCCAAGATGAGGTAATACACCTTGTTAGACCATGAACACGATTTAAGATGTATATATACATATATGAACTGTAATAAAGGAATTGACTAGTGCCGCACTATGCATACGAATCGTGAACATAACTTTAATAACTAGAAATTCAGAGGTTAAAACATGCACTACGCTATAGACTGTGACAATAAATATTTCCTTTGTGTATTGGAAAGCCAAATGAACTGAATTCGTGAGCAATGACTTTCTTATCGGTTAAATTTGGCAAGATGTTGTTAAAGTCATAGTGATATGAATATGAAGGAAATTCAATCTCATAATCAGCGTTTAAATTTATATCATCGGATTTTGATTACCCCTCCCCTCGGAATTTAAGCTAAATTTCAATTATTTGAATAGGTATAAAAGGAGGGAAATCAATTATTTTTATTATTTGATACTATGATCTCCTGTTGCGACATATTGAATGCCTTCACGTGTTTATGAAGCACTCTTATTTGGTACTATGCGTATCACGAAGTCAAGAAAATCCACCAAAAGCCTATGTACCAGAGCTGACAATGCTCATAATTCCACAAGTTAAAAATGAGATAATAGATTATGACCAGCCTAACGTTTCTGTGAGATTCAGTTTGCCTTACCTACATACTGGTAAACAGGGGGATATGCAGATTTGGAAAAAGTTAATTGTTTACATTTACCATGATAAATGACGACTACCTATTGGAGATACGGATTAATTTCTACTCAGATGGTTCTCCCGCTGTAGCATACATGTAAACGACGGATAATTAAGCTAACATCGTCATTATGCGTATACATATCTGGAAAAAGAGAGATGCACTTGTATATTACACAGCAATCGATACCAAAGCGCTTGCAAAGTGCCAATAATAAAATACTCGACCGAATCAATTTATTTAATAGTTCTTCTTATACGATGTTATGTCTGTTTGAGAAGCCCTGACCAACAACCAGGTTTCAAAGCTATCGTAAACATTACAAAGAACCACCACCAACCTAGATTTCATCCTCCTTTTGATCTCAGCACACCGTGGAGGTTGGACGACGAAGAACATAGACTCTACCCAACATTCAACAGTCAACAACTAAGCTTGGTGCTCTGTAAAAGCAAACATTTGCGATGTAACTAACACAGAGGAAATCATAATCATTAAAGCCACTTACTAAGCCGTGACAGGAGACATACCCAATCAACTCATAAATTATGGCGATGGTCAAATTCCGATCCGTACACAACAGGCCCAATGCAAATATGCACAAAAATTACATACTGGTCCACCACCGTGTGTGATACAGAATACTAGACGTCTGAACTCATTTTTTAAAGATACTAACATTGCGATCAGGAGTGAGCCAGGACGTTGTCTCAGGACATAACCCCCACTAGAAGAGCTCTAAGGAGACGTTGATAACATACTGAAAGGTGGCGTGATCGGGTAGAAAAAACGCCACTTAGTAAGTAAAAACCAGTTTTATGATGAAAGTTCTTTAAAACAACAATGGAAAAATGATGGAATTTATGAGAGGTATAACTATACCTTTTAATTGTTATAGGTATACATTACTGTGCCATCACTTTCATCATTATACCATTCTAACAACTTATACTATGTTCTAACCGGACAGTTTACTACAACCATCGGTTTCGGATTCTGCCATACACCCACCAGACACCTCTCTGTATTTCCACCATGATTGAAATACATTGTAAATCAGTTTCACTACTTTATCTCAAACAAACTCAGTATGACGTAATTGATCCGAGTGCCTAACTCAGTTTACAGTTCAATTATTTTGATTAGATAACTGCATTATCCAACATACGCCTATACCACTATAGCACGTAGCGTTCCAAACAACCATCTTACATAATACTTTACAACATGAAACATATCGATGGCTTAGAATGAAAAGGTCGTAACTACAAAATCGATATATTGTGAAAACAAGAGAAAACTGTCTGCATTTTACTCTTTACCTGTGGGAAAACAAGTTTGTTAAAACATCATTTTGGTCAATAGACTCACAAGAAGCGCCCTGTGAAGCAGATTTCAAATACGTATGAGTCTTATAAGGTATTAAGAAGTAGTTACGACCTTATCATTCTTAGCCATCGATATGTGAATATAATACAATTTACGATTGTAATAATGATATGGTTTATATAATGTATAATGCATTGACGTTACTTGTACAATCATAACTGTTGTCATGTTACGTACCAAACATTCCTGCCTACTCGACCAAAATTGCTACACAATAATAGCTCAGTGGTGCTAATATGGATACACTGTTCCGTAAACACAAGTTTACACACTATGTAAGCCAGGATCAGAAGTGTTGATCAATTATGAGGTGAAACTATTGTGGTCGTAAAGGGCATTTAATAAATAACTAGTTAACAAATATCCTTCTACAAATATCAAATCTCTAGCAAAATATGTTTTGTAGGTGACATGATGTGCACAATATAAAACATGCATGTTATATACTTTTTCAACCTCGACATTTAACGTCAATGAAACCAAGCTTCCTGGATCGTTTCAGCAAGTTAACCAGCTCAATATTATACATAATTGTCACGTATAAATAGCATTATTTTCTCGCAAGACAGGCACAGTGGGTGTCAGTTAGAAGTCCTTTGGGTAAGTGCTTTTTTAAAAGCAAATAAGAAATATATATTGCACCATTAACACGTGATAACTTTGTTAAGTTTGATATCGTTTCTCGTCAAAAGATGAAACGGTACTCGATTTTCGACATAATGTACCTAAGGGTAAACCGTTGTTGCTATTCCTGTTTTATGATTACAATTGTATACTTTTCGTATGAAAAAAGTGCATCAATGAAATATAATATTTTAGTTCCAGAGAAGAAATCACTACTGTACAACTCTATAAAACCGAATTTGCACTGTCCCAGATGACAATAATGGCAGAATAAATTTTGGAAAACATCTTCAAAGACACACTATTTTGTCCCTTCACTGCATTCGGAATGGAAGATTTAAAACGACATATAAAGCTAAAGCGAGTAAAAAAGCCGGCACACGCTTTAAAGAAGGAACTTGTCTTCATGAAAGTTGCGAAGCCGCCACACGAGAAACAACCTTGTGAAATAATTTAGGAATATGAAGATCAGTTTCCATTTTCCAAATACACATGATCGTAAAATGAGCCCGAACGTTACACGTGGTCATTGTGCGTTACCATGACATCAAGGTACAGACAACCTGCTTCTCACTAAAGATGACCTGTCCTGCAACGAGTAAACATTCAAACTTTCAACCGTAAACGACCAGTTAGTTTCTTTTATCAATAATCTAAAAGCTAGGAGGAAAGTTATAGCAATCTTTAGTATGTTCATGGTATTGTTGTTAACTGTGTTTATGCATTACCAAACGTGTTCTATATTAGCATTGGTAGATTCTACATAGCATTTAATTTATTACAAACCTGATGTAAGACACATTTTAATGAGTGCATGTTTTCACTTCTAGTAATAACCTGTCAAATTTAATTTTATTATCACGACTCGGATTGATTATATATAACCAAGGAATTGATAACAGCATTTCTCTATTTCATGAAATTCCCAATTTAGTTTACAGAAACATGAGTCATCTACGTTTGTGTTATTTGTCCGACTGGCTCAGATGATATGGCGCAACATTGTCATTCAGACTTTCCATGCGGGTGAAAAACACGGTCTAGTATCGTCATGGTATTTCATTGGCACATTGGCTCATTTGTCATCTTCTTCACACATTTGTTTGTTAGTTAATGTCTTGCAGAATTGGTAGTTAATATATTTACATATTGACGAATTCTTTCAAGAAACATCATTATCGGCTAGACGTCGTTTAAGACATAAAAAGTGTTAAGCTATAACTCGATATAAAGCAAGAACCACATTAATTTTCATGGCTGCAACATTTTGTTTATTGTCATCATACATTTTTGGGTGGGGATTTAGCTTTTAATCATTTCTTTGTGTTGTGTGTTGGCATTGCTCAGGGTAGTTGTGTTGTGTTATAACTGTCTTCTGTGCTCGGCTGGTTAAGTTGGGATGGAGCTATTTTCCCAGACAGATTTCCTGATTTCTTTCTTTCAATGACACATTAAACAAATACTATATTAAAACTTACATTAAATATTGATTGTGATTTTGCTATTATAACCCAACATTAATTTCGATGTCCTATGTTTCATGATTCCTGTACATAGTTTCACATAGCAGCGCTTAATTGGAGTAATCACTCGCTTATTCCAACATTTTCCGGTTTGAAGTCGGTGTTTATTCTACGTGATCTAGCTGTGTCATACTAGTATACTATTCCCCTGTCTCTATACGAACTTCTAGGGCGGTACGTATATCATTGGGTCATGAAAGCACTGTCACTCGTATACAAGGCAGTCATTATTATTTGAACTAGACAATGAAATGCAATTATAGAGCCATTATGATATGCCTACAAGGTTGTTAACCGACGTGATTGATTCTCTTATCACGTATACCTTTCACAAACTTCGTTGTTTGCTGTTACATATGTATGAATATGGTTGTTCTCTCTATTACATAATAGTGTTTATACATATTTTCTGTGCTAGGCTGTTTTTGTTGAATGCAGCCCTCTTTGTCCGATATTACATTTTCCTTAAAAAATGTTATAACACAAAACAACACATAAACATTTAATATAATAATAAAATAATTCATTCCACAATTCATTTGTAGAACTATAACTAGAAGAGCAACCACACATATAGTGTTTACATATCAGTCAGAACTAGGCCAACACCTACCAACTACGGATGTACGATGATCCTTATCCATTATTAACAAAACATTATTATATATAAATAATTGGCCATTTTATCATATGTTTGTCACATGCTACGTTTGCAATATGATGCAGGGTAATGTTTATAAAATCATATTATCTTATTATCTTACACCTGCAATTACTGTCGTTGCAAATATCTGAAACAATAGTTCGCACAGTGTAAAATTATATTATGCATGATAATCGTTAATTAATGACTTCATAAATAACCGAATTTTACATTGCACCCATCAATTGTACCAATATATAACTCCTTAATGTAAACCCATTTAAAGAGGTACCTACAGATTGATTTTTCGAAACGCATTTAATTGCAAGTGAAAGAATAATCATCCGCAACATCTTGACAATCATAAAATTGATATCTCATCCGGCTTGAATTTGAGACACACGGTTTTCAAATGCATTAATGACACTAACATATTCATTTAAATATGTTTGTTCATATTTGATATAACTTATATTTTTTTATTTTATGCTTCCCATGCATGGATAAAGTCTTGTCATTGAGTCTACAATACGATTTGTTATGTACATTAAACGATGAAATATTGTATTTCCTGAACAGTCGTGGTTGTTTTTTTATATAAACATTTGTTATTGCATGTGTCTGCATATCGCTTTCGACTTCCTGAATAATAACAAAAGACGACATACAAGCAGTCTCGCAATGAACTCTTCTAACAGAAAACTAATAACATATAAGCGTCTGATAAAATTACTTATAACCATAAATGATCGAGTACTGGCGACCAAAGCAAGGTTAATCCCAACGTTTTTTGATATTATAATACTAGAAGTTAATCGCCTCGATATACTCGTCATATGATCATGTATACAACGACCGCTTTTACGAAGGTTGTTCATTTAATTCCCGGACGATCGATATTGCTGAAAAACGATTGGACGGATATCAACGAAAACGCTTACTAGCACAATCACATCATTCCTTGATTCACATACAAAATTTCAACTTGGTGCGATGAAGGGATTTCATAATATTAGCGTTTTGGTAAGCGCGTGTAACGTTAGTCGGCCCAAGTACAGCGCTGTTTCGAAGCTTCATTCAGAGGCCAAAATACGACGTAAGACAATAAGCGTAATGCCCATAACAGTATCAAAAGGGGAAACTGGCATTGCATGAAAACACATGCTATGTACACTTCAACTGCTTATTCAGTTCGTTAGAAACAAGGTTGAGAGATAGGTTAACACCAGCAATGAAACAAATACAACACTCGGCTAAAATTTAAAATAAACAATGTATTTTACAATTGCCATAACAGATTTTATGACTGCGTCTTTAACATCAAGCCCGATGAGCGGCACTGACCATTGGTACTATAGGAATAGGTAGGAGAGGCACGTCTTTATCAGACATCGTTTTAGCAGTATGACAAAACATAGTTTTTATCTTCAATATGTATACATGTATAGTTATATAGTCAACACTATTTCTAATTGGTCAATTTTGAAAGCCAAAACGAGTTTCACTGTTGCCATACAATTGAAAATATTTTGCTCACGTATCCTTTTAAGATATTTTATTTAATCATCATGTACGCGCGCATCATACAAATTGAACATACTAGACTTCGACCGAGAAAATAACACTGAAAGACAATTTTAATATAAAATTTCTTCAGAATTTGATAGAGAAGATAAAGAATATGTTACAGGAAATAATTGCATCTAGATATTGCTAGACCAAGGTTACGTTGTCCTAACATAATTTAGGTATGGCTCTTGTCGATTAAAGTATCTACCCGTTTGTAATTGCACATTCGCATCATGTTTTTGTCGTGAATGCAGGCACTAGTATTGACACAGAGCCAAACGTTTAAACTTTATCATAAACAACATTAATTATATACAACCGTATGACGCCAGCCGATGCTGATCGATACTATATGGACAACTGATATATTTAGTTAAGTTTGATATTGATACAATTGCAGTTGATAAACTACCTACTCAATCAGTATTATGTTTTTAAAAGATTTTGAACAACCGGATAGTGATTAAGGCAGCACTCAAATGAAACCATGTATCACTAAAACAGGAAAATGCAAATACTACATCCCGACGGTACAGTGCTAAGCACATATTAGTAACTGAATAAGGAAATGAACCTTAACCGCCTCGAAAGCGTCTAGATTCGTTATTCTATTCTAAAAACGTGTACCTACATGTACCATGTAGATTAAACCCATCAAAACGACGATTCATAAACTTTAACTAATATGAAACACATGTCATAATTAAACTAGGCAGCATGTGACAATATTAAAATTGTAAAGTTCATATATACTTGTACATTGTATAGTTCCAAACTACATTACAAATCGAGCCACCATGGCAGCACATACATCAATGTGTCATGACATAACTGAATGGAAGTCTGTTTTCATTGAACTAGACCAAGAATGTTAGAAAAGAACATGATGTCGTCTTGTTTACCGACGTAATTAATTCTCTGACCACGAACGTTGTCTCTTCGATAATTATGTCTGATTATGGTGGTCTTTATCATTACGTATGTCATGTTTATTTTCAGCAGCTTAGTATGTAAATGTTGGACATTGCGATCAGGAGTTAGACACAAAGTTGTCTCAAAACACAACACTTCACTAGAAGCTCTAAGAAAGCTCTAAGGAGACGTTGATTACATGCTGACAGAAGTTGTAGTCGTGTAGAACGAACACGAGTTAGTAAGTAAAAAAACATTTATGATAAAAGTCAGTCGCAGAGCAGTTGTTCTTTACAACAACAATGAAATAATGATCGTATTTATGACAGGTATATGTTACTACGCCATCAATTTTATCATTCTTCCTTTCTAACAAATTCTGCTATTCTCAAATGAGATAGTTCACTGCATTTGTAAGTTTCAGATTCTACCATACAGCCACCAGAAAACTCGCTACATTTCCGCCATCATTGAAATACATCGTAAATCAGTTTCACTACTTTATCTCTAACAAACTCTGTATGACGTAATAGATACGAGTGCCTAACTTAGTTTACAGTTCAATTATTTTGATAAGATAACTTAATTCTCCAACATATGCCTACACAACGGCTATTATTGCATGTAGCGTTCCATATATAAAATCTTACCGAAAACGTTACAACATGAAACATCTGTGAATATTATACAATTTACGATTGTAATAAAGATATGGTTAATATAATGCATTGACGTTATATTATACTGAGTTCCAAAAGTTCCGCATTCAACATATTGTGTGTCTTTTTTATTATTTATTAATACATGTATCGATTTAAAGATATGTATTGATCCATAATAAAACCACATGTGACACCATCCAACGATTTCCAAAGTACACACAACGATGGACTACTATTTTGCAGTGTCAGGGAGGTAATTTAAGTACATAAATACCGCAAATTATCTATTATTAACCGCAGTCAAGTGTTGATGTTGTAATAGAGTCTGTACAACAGTCAGATTTTAAGAAATAGCCGCCTCGTCATAAAAAACGCAAAATGAAAAAAAGTATCCCATGATTTGAATGTTGGGTTGACTACAATTAAGCTACAACAATGCCATTGTACTTGGTGCAAAAATATAGCAGCATTTCATGTTTTTGTCAGCGGCATTGACCCTTGACCTGTTGTCACGTGGTACGTCATATACAGGTTTTTCGGACGGAGATGATACAGCAGTCTTATTACGATAGAGGCATGCCAATTTTATCCGACACAAAGTAGTTTTAGTGAAACACCAGCATCTACCGTCTTATATACACGATTACGTTCACCATATCCATTTTTGCAATCCAATTAAGCGTACATTACTGACTTATTTGACTAACTTATTGTGTTTTTCGTATCACAGACACATTGCAAGTAAATTGGAAGTGACAATTAAGTCGAAAATGAAAAACCCAAATTATGCTTGCTTGAATAGACATTTTACCCTTCGTGATAGTGTGAGCATTCAAGCGTGACTAAACACAACGGAATTAGGTATCAACATAAACACCAAGGGTACGCAAATGGACAGTGTTCGTAAAAAATATTTTTAAGTTTTTAAGTTCACTATTCCAAAATAATGAATTTTTAATTAAGATGCAGAATTTTTGGAACTCAATATAGTTTAGTCGTACCTGTTTTATTTATAATAGTTTTCAGTATGAGTTATGTATACAACATTCTGATAGAATTCCCAAATAAATTCCAAATAATAAAAGCCTTTAAGTGCTAATATGGATTTTTGAACATTACTACATCGCCTTTGGGCACCGTAAACCATCAGGGACACTCACACCATGTACGTCTGGATCAGAAGTGTTGGTCGACTACTAGCTGAAGCAATATGGGTCGTACTGGGCATTAAATAAGTAACTAGTTGATAAATATCCTTTTACAATTATCAAATCTCGAGTAAAATATCCTTAGCAAGTGACATGATGTGCACATCGTAAGATAAACATGCATGTTATATATCTTTTTGTCTTTGTGTTTTTCAGTTTGTCAACGACAACATTTAACGCCAATGCAACACAGCTTCCTGGATTATTTTAACAAGTTCAATAGCCCAATATGATACATAATTGCCACCTATAAAATAGCATTATATTCTCCCTAGACAGACACAGTGGGTGTCAGTTATAAGTCATTTGAGAAAGTGCATTTTTAAAAGCAAATGTAAGAAAAATAAATGCTTTATAAAAAAGTAATAACTTAGTTAAGTTTGATCTAGTATCTCGTCAAAACGACACTTGATTCTCGGTATTGTGTACCTTAGGGTAAACCGTTTTGGTTTTGCTATATTAAGATTAAAATGGTATACATTTTATATAATCAAATTGCATTAAATGAAATATAATAGTTTAGTCTCGGAGAAAAAGTCACCCTTGTACAACTCTATAAGACCACACTTTCACTGTCCCAGGTGACGATAACGACACAATAAATTTTGGAGAGCATCACCCAAGGAACACTATTTTGTCATTTCACTGAGTTTGGAGTGGAAGATAATTAACCTACAAAGCTAAAGCGAGAAAACAAGCATGTACATGCTAAACGGAAGCAAAATGTTCTTAAGGAATTTGAGCAATCGCCACACAAGAAACAATGTGAAATGAATTATAAACCTGAACATCATTTATCAATTTCCAAATCAGCATGATGACAAGATGAGCCCGGAAGTTACGCATAGTTCCTTGCCATGGCGTCGAACCAATGTGTTTAGATACAGAAAACCGGTTCTCACTAAAGATGAACTGTCCTACATAGAGTAAACAATCAAACTATTAACTGTAAACGACAAGTCAGTCAATCAAAATCAATATTATTTTAAAAGCTGTGAAGAACGTTATAGCAAACTTTAGTATGTTCGTGGTGTTTGTAAACTGTTCTTAGGTATTACAAAACGTGTTCTTTATTATCATTACGTAGATCCTACATAACAGTTTTTTATACAAATTTTGATATAAGACACATTTTAATGAGTGCATGTTTTCACTTCTAGTAACGTGAAGCTGAATTAACCTGTCGAATTTAATTTTATTATCACAAAACGGATTGATGATATATAACCAATGAATTGATAACATAATCTCTTTATTTCATGAGTTCACTTTTCAGCCTTCAGAAACATGATTCATCTTCCTTTGTGTAGTTCAGCTGCCTAGCCCAAATAAGATATTCTCGCGCTATGCAGATTGTCATTCAGACCTTGTGTGCAATACTCGGTTTGGTATCATGTTATTTCATTGGCACATTTGGCATATTTCTGCCGAAAATAATTAATTATCTATCACACACATCTTTCACAAACTTTCTTGTTTGTTATACCTTTTGGTCAAGGATACCCAATGAACGTGCAAGCACTTATTTGAAATAGGGTCCTGTAATTTTGCTAAAGGACAGCAGGCCTGGTGGAAGAGACAGTGGTGGTATACAAGGTGTCCGGGCGCGATTGTCCTTGCTGTTTCCGAATAGATACCTTGGTTCTTTAACGTGTCTGGTGTATAGCACCGATACACGCGATACTACCTCTGGGTTGCTAACCAATTAATTTCTAGTTGGGTGGGAAACACAGAAAAGCGTTTTCAGAAATGATCAAGAGTCCCGGCCGATGATCGAACCCGAGACCTCTCGATCAGCAGTCAAGCTGGCTATCCGCTCGACCACCGTATTTCTTCCATAACTATGTTTGGTTATGGTAGCCTATAACATTTGTTGGTTTGTGTATTCCTATTTAATTCCTAGAATATGACATGTTAGACATGTGTAGACGGTTTTGCTAGCACATTTACTGGATCAACCGTTACGGTCGTGTTCCGTCGTTTACATACTATTATTACATACTATAAAGTATACGTTCAGTAGTGAGCTTTTTTGATAGCTCAAAAGAACAAATGTTTTTCTTTGGCTTTGATCTGGATATATGGTTTCATCATTTCGATATGTTGTTTTGTAGGTGGTATGTCGAGCGCTTGTGGTCTGTAGTGTTCTAGTTTTCTGTGCTAGTCTGTTTCTGTTCAGTGCAACCTATGCTACTCTGTCCGATATTATATTTTCCTTTTTCTTACAACACAAAACAACCAATAGCTACTTAATACAATAATAAGGTATTGCATTCTAAAATGGCCGTTGTACAACTACAGTTAGGTGCCAAATTAAAGTTCACAAAGTAAAAATTGAATTAACAATTTGACAGATTTTTTCACTTGCATGACACAATACATATTTAGAGGTTAATACACGGCATAACCGGGCCGGAAGGCGATACTCGGACAAGACCATTAATAATCACAACGAGGGCTTTAGCCCGATGGTGATTATTCATGCCGGGCCGATCATCAACTTCCGGCCAGGCTTTGAAGTGTATTCAAGTATTCAATACAATTGTTCGATTTCAAAACTCAATCAAAGTAACAATTACTCACACTAAGTTCAGTTCGTAGAGATCGAAAGTGCATTTATGCTGAAAATCTTATACATTCTCCAAATTGTCTAATAAATTGAACTCTGTGTAACGTTACGTAATTTAGCTTCAAAGTGACGTCATTCAGTCCCAACGTAACGTCATGTTCACTTGGATAACGTTACGTTCACGCGTTCAGTGGGCCGATTAAGATTATGAGATTGCGGACCGGGCGGATAGGCGATAATTAATCACGTAATAGTCATAATTAACCTGAGATTGGAACAATTTTGTAACTATATATAGTAACAAGTGTATTAAATATCTATAAACTATAAGTTGGTATCAAATGATAGAATAGTCCAGACACGATTTGATTATGTTCAGAAAATAATTTACATTTATCAAAAGTTTGGTTACTAGACAATTTAAGAACATCAATGAAAATCTTCATTGATGGAATAAGCCTGGTTGCCATGGTTACATATTTTTTGTATTTTGATTGTCAATCATACAGAAATATAAAGAGGTAATTGACATTCTTATAAAAATTAACTTAAAATGTAAACTTCGTAAATGTAGTAATTTAAATCTCGAAGTTGAATAACAAAAAATGAAGTTCCCATTGACTCCAATGATTTATTTTTATTTTTTCAAGTGAAAAAATATCAAAACAAAATTTAAATGTTTGTTATTTGTATATTAGAACTCCGATTTTCTTCATATAAAAACTGTTCAAAGGTAACATCTACTGTGATAAAAGTCATCATTATGTAAATATGTCAGTTTGCCTGTGATACCATGACAATATTGTCGAATGAACTAGCTTAGCAACCGAGAATGGACTGTGTACATGAATAAAGTGCATGACAGTTATATCAGAAATTGGTTATCTGACTAAATGATAGTAAACATAGTCTAATTGTTCTTATTATACACTTGTTATGTTTTTCTAACTTTACTAAATCCATCAAATTATTTTTTCTTATTTTTGTGAAATTTAATTTGGCCCGGGACTGTTTAACTAGAGAGGACATACAAATATCTTAGTGTTTATATCGGACAACAGTCAGATCTAGGTCATCACCTAGATATAACTCTAACGCGGTATTTGGACCTGTGAAACCTAAACTAAACAGGTAAATCAGGTATAGCAACATAAGGTAGTGGGAAAGGGATTATCTTTTCAATGTGTACCGTAATTTTAATTTACTTCGATGAAATGGTGAGTGAATTCTGTTGATATTGACATTGCAGAATATCGCATTAGAGTTATACCTACCCACTAGGGATGTACGGTGTTCCTCATCCATCATTTTCGGAACAGCATAGATAAATATTTGAACATTTCGCTATAAGCATGTCACATGCTACGTTTGTAATAAGATGCAGGTTAATGTTTATAAAATCATATTATCTTAATATTTCGCACCTGCATTAACTGCTGGTGCAAATATTGCAAAGAATAGTTTGTACACTGTGGAATAATATTATGAAGGATGATCGTTGATACATGATATCATAATAACTAATGAACTAAGGCACCGCCTAAATGGGTATTTAAAAATATTGGACAACCGCTAAGCTATATGTAGATATACACACGGGCTCTATTTTGCTCGAACCTACTTAATTTGCATATTTATTTGTCTCATTTACCTTTTCATTATATGCCTCCCTTGTATTGAATTAAGTCTTTTCATTGAGTCTACATTTAGACTTTTTTCCATACAATAAGTGATGAAATATTGTATTTCCTGATCAGTCGTGATTAGCTTTTCTCTGTGAGCATTTTTTATTCAATGTGTCTGAACATCACTCTCGACTTCCTGAATGATAACTAAAGACGACATAAAAGCAATCGCACAATAAACACCAGTAACAGAAAACGACTAACAGATTACCGTCGGAAAACAAAATACTTATTACCATAAATGATCGAGTACTGGCGACCAAAACCAAGGTTAATTCTTAGGATTTTGATATTATAAAACATTGTTACCGCCTCAAAATACTTGTAATATATAACAATAGCATTTACTAAGCGCTTATGGGGTTCATTCTGAGACCAAACGAAGATTTAAAAAGGTACATGTAAGCGTGATGTTCAAATCAGTATTAAAGGGAGGAAACATGGCTTCTCTTTTCACAAACCGTTGTTATAAGTATCAAATCATGATGGCTCCAGTTCTGTGGAAATTGACTTTGTGTAAGGACACAGGCTACGCAAGATTTAGCTATTTATGCATTTTGTGGTAAATTTGAAATATGAGCTATAATAAAGAATTGTTGTCATATGCAATGTTACATGTACAACATCAATCCAAATTTAAAACAATAGTTATATTTCCAATTATCACATCAGAGTCATGACACCACAAACAAAGTTGCTTATTTTATGACTTTTTTTGTAGTCTTCATCCTAAAGCAGTTATATTAGCGGCACTGACTATTGGGACGGTATGAATAGGTAGAAGAGACATGTACTCATTTGACATTTTGTGTAGCAGTAAACATTTTTAACGGCCAGTACGAAACACAATTCAAAAATATTTTTCTTAAAATATTTATATAAAAAATATATATATTCAATTTCTCTTTTAATTGGAAATATTTTGCTCATATTTATTTCAATTCATTTTCATTAATCACCATGCGCAGCCAACATGGTACGTGCATGTGTGCATCCACCAACTTGAACATGCTAAACTCTGGGTAGGGCAATGGACTGTAAAGTTCATTTTAATACAAAATGTTACATCAGAATTCTAAAGACGAGATAAATGAGCATGTGTGCCAGGAAATAATTGCATCTAGATTTGAAAGACCGAGGTCACGTTGTCCTTACGCAATTAAGATGTCAATTAAAGTATCTACCAGTTTGTAATTGTACGTTCTCATTGAGTTATTTGTTGTGAACACAGACACTGGTATTGATACAGTGTCAAACGTATAGGCTGTATTATAAACAGCAATCATATTATATGATCAGATGAAACCAGACTAAGATGATCGATACTGATTTGGACTACTGCTATATTTAGTTAAGTTTGATATTGGTTAAATAACAGTTAATCCACTCCCGACACAATCGTTGCTATGTTTTAAGAAAATATTGAAAATAGGAGTGTGATTAAGGCGGCACTCAGTCGAGACAACCTAGTACAGGAACCATGCAGAAATAACTGCAGTCAATGGTACAATGCCACGCACATTACTTAATAAGTAAATGAACCTTAACCGCCTCTAAATCTTCTAGATTCGTTATTCTGTTCAGACGACATGTACCAACCATGTAAAATAAACCCATTCAAATTACGATTTAGATACTTCATTTCGATTAATATGAAACACAAGTAATAGTTAATTAAACTAGATAGCATGTGACAATATCAAAAAGTGTGTGCTTTTCTTCCTAAAAGCACTGTTTAGTACCAAACTAAATTTAAAACATTGAACCAACTAGACTAAAGAATATTTATCCGATGTCTACTTTGTTCTTTACCGACGTATTTAATTATCCGATAACAAACGTCGTCTCTTTCATGATTATGTCTTATTATACTTTATTATCACGTTTGTTTTCAGCAGTGTATTCTGTAATTTGTGGACAGAAGTAAAAGTGCATTAACTGTATCAAGCGTATCATGTTCTGAACATTGTATATAGCATACTAGTACTATTTCACTATCTATGATGAATAGGAGTTCAATAGTGGATTTTCAGCTTTTAGATGACGAAATTGAGACGTTCTATTCCATTCCCTCACTATAATTTCATATAGCACAAAATATCTCACAAACAGTGATTACACTCTAGAGCTCAACACAATCACAACCCTCAACTTGAAGCTCTAAGGAGACGTTGATAACATGCTGACAAATGGCGTGGTCGGGTAGAACGATCACCAATTAGTAAGTAAAAACCAGTTTAATGTTAAAAGTCATTCGCAGTGCAGTGGTTCTTTAAAACCACAATGAAAACTTGATCGTATTTATGAGACGTATAACCATGTCTTCTAATTGCCATATATTGTGTAGGTATATATAACTGAACTATCTGTTTCACCATTCCACCAAGTTGTACCATTCTCCAAACCCGACAGCTCACCGCATTCATCAGTTTCAGATTCTACGATACAACCACCGGACACCTCTCTGCATTTCAGCCATGATTGATAATACATCGTAAATCAGTCTTACTACTATATCTCAAACAAACTCAGTATGACGTAATTGATCCGAGTGCCTAACTCAGTATACAGTTCAATTATTTTGATTCGATAACTTAATTCTCCAACTTACGCCTATACCACGGCTATTATTGTACGTAGCGTTCCACATAACACTACTTTGAAACATTTATCATCTGTCAATATTATACAATTTACGATTGTAATATAGATATGGTTAATATAAAGCATTGTCGTTACTAGTACAGTCGTATTTATACTCAGTACGAGGTACGTCTATAACATCCAGTCCGCATTCCCAAAACTGCAAAATAATTAAAGTTCCTTGGTGCTAATATGGAATTAGGCATTTCTGAATCGCTTTAGGGCACCGTTAAAGACAGGTTAAAACTATGGAAATCTGGATAAGACATGTTGGTAAAATAGGAAATGAAACAATATGGGTCGTAAAGGGCATTTAATAAATAACTTGTAAATAAATAATCAGTTACAATTATCAAATCCCGAGCAAAATATATTTTACAAGTGATGAGTTGTGTACATCGTAAGATAATAGAAGAACGCTATACATTTTCAACGGTGAAATTTAACGGCCACGAAATCAAGCTTCCTGGATTGTTTCTGCAAGTTCAATAACTCAATATTATACATAATTGTAATTAACAAAATTGAATTATGTTCTCCTCAGTGGGTGTCAGTTATATGCCATTTGGAAAAGTGCATTTTTACAAGCCAATAAGAGACATATATTGCGTCATTAACACGTGATACCTGAGTTAAGTTTGATCTAGTACCTCGACAAAAGATGCAACATTAACCGATGTTGGTATTATGTACATTTTGTATTTGTATTTTAAGATTAAAAAACGTTTTGTATGATAAACTTGCCTTTAATGAAAAAACTATTTAAGTTTTAGAGAATTAATTCACCACTGTACAGCTCTGCAAGACCGAAATTGCGCTGTCCCTGGTGTCAATTAAGACAGAATAAAATTTGGAGAGCATCTCAAAAAGAACACTTTTATGTCTTTCTATTGTGCTTGGAGTAGAAGATTGTGTAAAAAAACAATATATAAAGCTGAAGCGAGATAACAAGCTCACACATGCTTAAAGGAGGCAACAGATCCTTATTAAATTTGACAAACCGCCTCACAAGAAACAATCATGTGAAATAAATCAAAGAATCAGAAAGGCATTTTCCAAATAAGCATGATGGCAACAAGAGCGCAAATTGTACCGAATAACCGCGTTGTTAATTACCACGTCGTCAAAACAGTTATATTAATACACCTTCTTATGTTCATGAACTCACAAAAGATGGCCTCCTGTCCTACTACGTGTACGAGCAAAAATTAAAAAATATCAATAGTTATTCGCCAGTTTGTTTCATTTATCGATATTCTAAAAGCTTGGAGGAACGTTATAGCAAACTTTAGTATATTCATGGTTTTGTTTTTAACTGTTTGTAGGTATTACAAACCTTGTTCCTTATTGTCATTACATTGGTCCCACATACATGTTACATTTCTTTTTATAAAAACCTTCGATATAAGACACATTTTAATGATTGCATGTTGTCACTTCTAGTAACGTAATGTTGAATTAACCTGCCAAATGTAATTTTATTATCACAACTCGTATTGATGATATACATGTATAAACCAAGGAAGTCATTGTCATTCAGACTTTCTGTGTGCGTGCAAAACTCGATTTGATATCGTCAAATTATGCCATTGGCACATTAGCATAATTCCAATGTTTTTCACACAGTCATGTTTCTGTTAGTCAGTTTCTTGTAGGAATGTACCTACATGTGGTAAATACGTGCTAAATAATTTTTCCAAGAAACATAATTATCGGTTTGACGTCGTATAAGACATAAAAAGTGTTAACCAGTAACTGGATATAAAGAAACACTTTAATCTTCATGGCTGCGACATTGTGAACCTTGGCTTCAAGTAAATATTTACATACTGTATTTCAATGCAAGATTGGCAAACATGGTTTTACAATACCACATGAACAAATATTAAAATTAAATAGTTCACTAAACATTGATTGTGATTTTCCTATTGCATCCGAACATAAATGTCGATGACCTGTGTTTCATGATAAGTTCAATTTCACATATCTGAGATATATTAAAGTAATAATATGTTTATTCCAACACTTTCCGGGTTCACGTCAGGGTTTATTTCTACGAATTCTAACTGTGTAATACTATTATTCTATTCCTATTTTTAATCAACTATACGTGTGGTACGTACATCAATGGGTCATGAAAGAACTGTCACTTGTATACAAAGCAGTGCGTTTTCTTTGAACCAGACTATGAAATGCTATTAAAGAACCATCATAAGATGTCTGCGAGGTTGTTAACCGACGTAATTATTACTCTTAATTAATACACATACGAACTTCCTTGTTTGCTCTTCAATATGTCTGATTATGTATGACAAACCATGCTGTAGATGAATATTTTAGTTCATTCCGTAGATATCCGTTTAGCACATTTACTGAATCAACCGTTTACGGCCATGTTCTGTCTATTACATACTTTATAAACAGGCTAGGGAATATGTTTCGCAGTTATTTTCCAGGTTTTTGATTGCTCGAACTTTGCTCGTCAACTTCCGGTGATATTGTTTCGTTTCTTTTATCGGTTCTGTTTTAGGTATTGTGCCATGTGATTGTGGTCAGTAGTGTTTGTGCTTTCTATGATAACCTGTTGCTGTTGAGTTCTGCCACCTCTGTCAGATATTACATTTTCCTTTCTCTTATTACACAAAACAACACTCTAAACTTTCCTTTGTACAACTATTACTGGAGAGGGCACACGTGTATCATAAGCTCAGACTGAGAATGTCTCGTAAGTACAAAATCGAACGCAGTCAGAAAAGTTTCACTTATGGTAAAATAAGCTTTTGCAACTTACATGTGGTCCATATGAGAAGATCAAATTTCCATATAAATATGCTTCAATGCTACCATCCTTGTCAGATTTTCTCATAGCTTTTTTCATAAGAAGCGCATTTTGAGGCTGTGTTTGGTAAGGTCGTAACTAGACCTTACGGCCATCCATTATAAGCCTGTGATATTTGTTTTACCTATCAGTCAGAACCAGGCAAACACATATATACTTACTTACTAGGAATATACAAGGTTAATCATCCATGTTTTACTGAAAGACATTGATAGATAATGGAACATAAGCATGCCACATGCTTCGTTTGTAATCAGATGCAGGATAATATTTATAAAATCACATGAACTGATGTTCCACATATCTGAAACAATAGTTCATGTACTGTGGAATTATATTATAAAGGATGATCAATTGTACCACTACATAATGCGTTATTGTTAACCGATTGAAGGAGATCCTTTTATTTCGAAACACATCACAGTGACATAATAATCATCTACAACAACATTAAAATCATAAACCGGCTTGTGTTTGAGATACACTGGTTTCAAATATATTTCCTGTATCTATGACAAAAGCATATCCATTTAACATGTATGCTCTTATTTAATACAACTTTTCTTTTTGCGAACGCGTACGATGTAGCTTGTGTCTCCTTAGTTTGAATATCTATGTGTCTCATGTTATTATTAGCATTATACACTTCATTATAATATTTCCGCGCATGGCATACATCTTTTCAGTAATTATTCATTTAGACTTTTGCTGTACAATAAGCGATGAAATATTGTATTTCCTGATCTGTCCTGATTGTTTTTTCTCTGCGAGTGTGTGTTATTCAATGTGTCTGAATATCGCTCTCGACTTCCTGAATGATAACAAAAGACGACATAAAAGCATTTGCGCAATGAACTCCAAAAGAAAACTAAATACAGATGAATGTCGGATAAAATTACTTAATACCCTACATGATCGAGTACTGACGACCAAACGAGAGGGCAATTTTTACGTTTTTGATATCATAATACTAAAAGTTCAACGCCTCGATGAACTTGTCATATACATGTATAACTACCGTTTTTACAGCGCCTGTTCGGGGGTTCATTCTATGGCCAAACTACGACTTTGGAAACTAAGCGTATTGCTAATTCTAGTACTAAAAAAGGGAACTGGATTCTTTTTCCCCATACCATTATATAACACTAGGCTATCTCCGTGGTCTATGGAAAATGGCATAGTTTAAAGACACATGCTACCCAAGCCTTATCTTTTTTACAGTTCGTAATAAAGTTGAAACATGAGACACGGTGAAGAAATGTTGACACATACAATAAAACAAATACATCCCTCAGTTAAATTCAAAAACATTTTTTTGCAATTGCCACATGAGAGACATGACGCATCAAACAAAACAGTTGCTTATTTTATTTCGACCCCTTTAAAAATCGGTCAACTTTCAAAGCCAAACGAAGTTTACTGTTACCGTGTGTTTGTGCATGCAACCAACAGTGCATGTGTAACTGTGTGCATCCACTAATTTGAATATTCTAAACTTCGGGCTGAGCAATAGGCTGGAAAGTCAATTTTTATACAAATGTTAATATCAGCCTTTGATAGAGAAGATAAAGGAACTTGTGGAAACGGAAATAGTCATATCTAGATGTAGCCAGACAATTGTCACGTTGTCCTAACACAATTTAGATATGGATCCCTCAATTAAACTATCTGCCAGTTTGTTATTGCACTTCCTCGTGGCGTTTTCGCCGTGAATACAGACGCTTGTATTGATACCATGCCAAACGTTTACGCTATACTCTTACATAACAATATATCATATACTAGTAACCAGGTAAATAGTCCAGTCAAAATAGGCTCAAAATGGGCCTAACCCAAAACAAATTGCAACAGAAACAATTTTTTCACCAACGTCAAGTTCAAACCTCGGCGGACTACAGAAAAAAAGTCCTCAAAAATTTGATAAGGGGAAAGGGGTGAAATCCAAGATGGCGTCCAGGATGTCTGCCATAAATTGCTGAACCACTAACTATCAATTTTCTAACGAGGTAGTTCTATATATAGATATAATAAGGAATATTTGCATGGAAATTGTTCATAATAAAGTGTGCATCAAATTGGATAGTTTAAGTGACCTCTCAAAGGTCAAGGTCAATGCCATTTCAAGGTCAAACTGCTAAAAACGCTAAAAATGAATTTTCCTCTATACTTTCATTGGTTTAAGATCTATTTCACAATGTATGAGGTTATTAAAGCATGAAAGTAGTTGGTAAGTGTATATTTCTTTATTATTTGGCGTATTTTCAAATCAGAATATTGAACTTTGTGAACAAAGCAAGTATTTATCTAGTACATCGTGTCCGAGAGCTGATTGTGATAACTATTATTATCAGTTGTAGCATTAGAATTTTCATTGGTATAATTAAATGTTTGTGTGAATATTATAAATTAAATAAGGTTTTTTAAATTCTCTGCAACAATGACCCTTTTTGAGGTCAAGGTCAAGGCCATTTCATGGTCAAATTACAGGAAAAAAGATTATTATCCTATATTTTCATTGATATTAGATATATTTCACATTTTCTAAGGCTATTAAAGCATAAAAGTAGTTGGTATATTCTACAACTCAACCAATTAAGCGTCAAGGTCGTTCAGGATACAAAAATACACAGTTACAAAACAATGGTATTTTCACACTGTATTTTTTCAAAGGGTTAGATATTTGTTTTGTAGTGTTGCTTAGAGTAAAACAATATTCAGTAGGTTGCATGTGGTATCTCATATAACGAGGATGAATATTCCAACCCTGTAGGTGGCCCATAGGGCCTATGATATTTGTTCAGTACATTAATGAGCATCACATAGTTCCAACACTGACTGTGTCAAAACTGAATACTGCCATGAGGTCGTTGATGACTGTTCAGGCTTGCTCCTACAATTAGAGCATTGAATTATTGATTGGCTGTTAACAACAGTTCTGAATATTTAATTGGACCTTGTGTGGTTGTTGTTTGCAGTGTAACCACTGATGATTCCTCTGTTTGGTATGCAATAACTATTCCCAACACCCAATGATTCCATTATATCAACAAGGCCTAACTACAAGGACTTTGATACATAAAATGTTGCCAACACTTAGCTGGCTAGTACCAGATCGGGCCAATGATAATCCTTGCACTGATAAGTCCACTATTGACACTGCATTAATGGTTCCCAAAACAGATATGTGCTTAAGAGGAATGCTCCGTGTAATGGTGAGACCTTTCAGTACATAGAATACTAGTTCCCCAACATTATTGAATCTTCTAATTGATGTACTATAATAGTACCTTGTTCCCTACACTGATAAGTCATCGATACAGTATTGTTATCAACACTTGCAAGTCCCCACAGGGACTAGGATAAGTGGTATCAGCTTTGATGAGTCCCTTACATGACATAAATCGGATGAAGCCAACACTGATGAGTTCCCACAGTGACTATGACAACTTCAACAAGCACCGATGAGTCTCCCATAAGACCTTCATTGGTGGTTCCCCACACTGATGAGTCCGAGAGGACCTTTGATTATAGCTTACAACACTGGGGAGTCCTTCATACATTTGTATACATGTGCACTAATAGTATTGTAACGAACACTGATGAGTCTTCCATGGACCCTTATAAGTCTGCTGTCAACACGCCCGAATTACATAGGGTCTACATGTACGACAAGTACCGCAGAGAGAGGATTTTGCATGACTGTTTCCAACTCTGATGAGTCATTTATAGACCATGTAGGTTTGCTTCAAGTACACGTGCGTCTAATAATAGGGTCTAATTAATACAACTGCGTCTTTAAATGACTTCTCTCAGCACTGCCGGGCCCCCCACGTAATGCCTTAATTATTTGTTACTAACACTGATACCCAGCTATGACTGATGCCAATGCCGATGAGTCAACCGCAGGGCTTTAAACGACTCTCGTAAGTGAATCAACGCTTATTTAGCTTTTCATGGGGCGTTGTATCATCTATTGAGCATTGACGAGGTCCTCATTTGACCTTCATTGATTTTTCATACACTAGTTGGTCTATAGAAAGCCTTGGATGACTACTTTTCAAAACACTGGTAAGTTCACCTAAGGGTATATGATGACTTCTCTAAACCCTTGTGAGTCCTTTTAAGGGTGACAGTTCCATACAGTAGTGAGTCCTCTTATGGGTATATGCTCGGTACCCATAGGCCCAATTTGGATGGATGCAAAGACTTGTACATAGGATAACAGTTCTCTACACTGTTGAGTCCAACTTAGTACCTAAGATCTTGGATAAAAATTCCTTACCTCCGTGGAATAAAGGATGACGGTTTCTTATGCCCATGGTGGGACATATGGTGACTATTGTGTCATTGTTTTGTCCCTGATTCTTACTGACAATGACGGTCTCCAACACTGGTGATTACCCCATAGTACTGATGATGATATTTCCCAATAATAGCGAGCCCCTTACAGTACCTATACGTAGGATGACAGTTTCCAACATTGATAAATCCCTCGTTATGTCAATTATGACTGTTTCAAACTGAAGAACCCCATTGGGAATTGGATGAATATTTCCAACATACATGAGTTCTACATAACGTAAATATTAAACTTAGAGCTCTAATAAAATCGATATACTTAAAACGTTGACCTTTAAAGGCATGCACCTTGGCCTTCAAATGGTCATTGTTTGATTCTGGTTTTAAGTTCACTATATGTAAGTATACTAAGTATTTTTACTTGTAAGCATTTATTTGTATCATTGGTAAGACTAACTAAGCTTTTCACATTTTGACCTCGAAATGACCTTGACATTGGCTTCATATGGTCACTGTTGTGAGTAAATGTAAAGGACACTACCTAATGAACATTTTCATTCCAAATATGAATCATTAAATCTACATATTACATTACAAAAGTGATATCAAGCATATAATGGTTTCGAATCCAAAACGTCTCGGATACCATATACCTGACTAATAGTGACTGTTTTAACCGAACTGTAATGTTCTGATTTAAAAATATTATTCATATTGAATCAATACATACTTAACGACCATTATACCAACTCTATAATGATGAAAAGTTGAAATCTATAAAACGGCAAGGAAAATAAGAGGGAAACAACAGATTTTTAAGCTTTTTCCCATTTCGTCCTTGAAATGGCCTTGACCTTGGTCTAAAAGTGGTCACTGTTGCAAGACAATTTGAAGGACACTACTGAATGAACATTATCAATCAAATTATGAAGACTTTTATCTATATATAAAACGACCACATTGATATTTAGAGGTTATATAATTCATGGCGGCCATCATGGAAGCCATCTTGGATTTTTCACCTTTAGACACATAATTTTTTTGAGGACTTTTTTTCTGGTGATCAGCATATGATTACCTAGCTAAAAATCGAAAAATAGCTTATGTTGCAATTTGTTTTACCTTTAATGTTAATTTGGCTGGACTAAAAACCAGTCAATGCTGATCGATACTCATTGGGCTACTGATATATTTAGTTAAGTTTGATATAGGTACATTGGCAGTTAATCTACTACCGACAAAATCATTACTATGTTTAAAAAAGATAGTGAATAATCAGAGAGGGATAAAAGCTTTTAACCCACTAGGAATTTTTAGCCTCATCGATGTACTCCCAATTTAAATAAAATAGTCCTGAGATGCATCGGGAAGAGGGATATCACAAATTGACGAGTACATGTACATTTTCCCGATGCTTTTCGACCTCATTCTATAAATCGGGAGTACTAAAACTGTACTATGCAACCAGATAGTTAAGATTCTACCATACACCCACCAGACATCGCATTGCATTTTTACCATGATTTAAATACATTGTAAATCAGTTTTACTACTTTATCTATAACAAATTCTGTGTGACGTAATTGATCCGAGTACCTAACTCAGTATACAGTTCAATTATTTTGATAAGATAACTTAATTCTCTAACATACGCCTATACCACGGCTAACATTGCACGTAGCGTTCTATAGAACAATCTCACAGAAGACTTTACATGAAACATCTGTGAATATTATACAATATACGATTGTAATATTGATATGGTTAGCATAATGTATTCACGTTACTAGTACAGACGTACCTGGTTTATTTGTATTCAGTGTGAATTATGTATCCCTTATCCTGTCCGCATTCCCCAAAACTATCAAATAATAAACGTTCCTTCACGTTGGTGCTAATATGAGTTTTTGGACATTTCTGAATCGCTTTAAGGCACCGGTAACATACTGTAACGTTACTCATCATGTAAGTCATGGCTTAAAGTGTTGGTCAAATATGAAATAAAGCAATATGGGTCGTACAGGGCATTGTATAAAAAGCTAGTTAATAATTATCCAGTTACAATTATCAAACCTCCAGTAAAAAATTCGTTACAAGTGACATATGAAACATGTACATGTAATACTATGTTAATTATATAGTCTATTTTGCATGTAATATCGGTTTTCAACATTGGCATTTAACGTACATGAAACCCAGCTTCCTGGATTGTTTCAACAAGTTCAATAGTTTATTATCATACATAATTATAATTGTCAACTATAAAATAGTATTTAATGCTCCCTAGACAGACAGAGTGGGTGTAGGTTATAAATAAGTCATTTGGGAATTTTTAAAAGCAAATAAGAAAATATATTTCTTCATAAACACGTGATAACTTTTTTAAGTTTGATCTCGTATCTCGTCAAAAGATGCAACGGTACTTGATCCTCGGTATTATATACCTAAGGGTAAATCTTTTTGGTTTTCCTGTTTTTAAGATTTAAATGATATACTTTTTGTAATAAAATTGCATTTAATGAAATATAAAATTTTAGTTTCAAAGAGGAATTCACCACTTTACAACTCTCTAAGACCGAACTTTCACTGTCCCTGGTGAAGATAATGACATAACAAGTTTTGGAGAGCATCTCGAAAGAAACACTTTTTTTTCCTTTCACTACATTCGGCGTGGGGGTATACGTAAAAACATATAAAGCTCAAGCGAGAAAACAAACCTACACATGCTTAAAGGTCGCAACATGTCCTTATGGATGGAATTCGAGAAACGGTCACACAAGAAACTATCCTGTGAAATAGATAAGAAGCACGCTCTGAAGAGCAGTTCAATTTTTCAAATAAGCTTCGAGGCAAATTGAGTCCAAATTTTACCAAGAAACGTAGTTGTAAATGTCGTAGTTTTGCCAAGACGCAAAACAAATTTTGTTTAGATACAGACAACCTACTACTCACTAAAGATGATCAGTCTTGCTCTGAGTACAAACTCAAAATATCAACCATAAGCGACCAGTTAGTTTCTTTTATCAATATTCTAAAAGCTGGGGGAAAGTTTTATATAACAAACTTTAATATGTTCATGGTTTTGTTGTTAACTGTCTTTATGTATTTGCAAAACGTGTTCTTTATTATCATTACGTAGTTACTACATAACATTTATTGTGATACAAACTTCGGTGTAAGACACATTTTAATGAGTGCATGGTTTCATTTCTAGTAGCGTAATGTTGAATTAACCTGTCGAATTTAATTTTATTATCACAACACAGATTCGTGATATATAACCAGGGAATTGATAACAGCATATCTCTTTTTCATGAAATGTACTATTTAAATGTAGGCTACAGAAACATGAATCATCTTCGTGTGTGTTGTACCTCCTGCTTGCTCCGATGATAGAGAGCTACATTGTCCATTCAGACTTTTCGTGTGTGTGCAATATCAGGTCTGAAATCGTGTTATTTGGTAGACACATTGGAATATATCTCATGTTTTCACGCATTTGTCTGTTAGTCAGTGTCCTATTGACATGGTAGACAAAACGTATCTAAGAATATTTATTTACTAGTATTACGTACTATATAAACTGGCTAGGACAGTTTGACAAAAGTTACAACTGTCAGCTTTTTGGTAGCTTAAACCTTTATGTTCGGCTTGTTTCGGCTGGACGTGGACTTCCGGCGATATGGTTTCTCTTTAATGATGAGTTGAGTCGCAGGTAGTGTGCCTTGTGATGGTGGTTTTATAGGTAATGTGGTGTCATGTGATTGTGGTCTGTATTGTTCCCTTTTTCTGTGTTAGGCTGATTTTGTTGAGTACAGCCTCCTCTGTCCGATATTACATGTTCTTTTTTCCTATAACGCAAACAACAAATAGTGTATACATATCAGTCAGAACTAGGTTAACACCAAGATACCTACCAATGAAAGAGTTTGCTCGTTTATCATGTGCAGAACGACATGCATAAATAATTGAACTTTTTATCATATGCATGCCACATGCTTCGTTTCTAATATGATGCAGATTTTTTTTATGTTTAAAGTCATATTATCTTAATATGTCGCACTGTATACTAGTAAACGGTTTGGTGCAAATTTTAGACACAATAGGTCACACACTGTGGATTGATAGTATAAACGGACGATCATTAATATATGATATCATAAATAACTGAATTTAACATTGCACCCATCAATTTGTACCACTATGTAACTCCTTAATTTTAACCCATTTAAGGAGGTACCTAACGATCAATATTTCGAAACATATTCAAGTGAAAGTGACAGAACAATCACCCGCAACACCGTAAAAATCATAAAATTGATATGTACTCCGGCTTGTGTTTGAGATACTAGAACACGGGTTTTCAATCCATTTATGACCCTAACATCATTTTAAGATGTACAATCTTATGTAATACAACTTTTTTTTTTTGCGAACGCACATAATGTTACTCGAACCCTCTTTAGTTGCATATGTATGTGTCTCATATGTCATAATTAACATTATGCGTTTCATTATATACTTTCGCTACATGGCATAAAGTCTTTTCATTACGTGTTTCATTTAGATTTTTGCTTTGCAATAAGCGATGAAATATTAAATTCCTGATCAATCGTGATTGTTTTTTTCCTGAAAGCATTTGTTATTCAATGTGTCTGAATATCGCTCTCGACTTCCTGAATAATAACAAAAGATGACATGAAATAAGTCGCACAATGAACCTCGCAACACACAAAACGAATAACGGATTAGCGTCAGATAACAAATACTTATTACCATAACTTGATCGAGTACTAGTGACCGAAATCAATGTAAATTCTTATGCATTTGATATAACAACACACGGTTTAACGTCTGGATATACTTGTCATATATAACGATCGCTTTTACTGCGCGTGTTTGGGTGCTCTTACTGAGACCAAACGACGATCTAAGAAAGTAATTGTGATACTCATATCAGTATTAAATGGCGAACTATATTCTCTCTCACCATGTCATTGTAGTAAGTAGTGCGGACAATGACGATGCGTAAGTAAACATGCTGCGCTTGCTTTCGCTTTTTATGCAGTTCACGATCAGGTTGGAAGATGAATAACATGTAGGGTAAAGAATTGTTGACACATGCAATGTGACACATACAGGCTTTAACCTCAAGTCCGACCAGTAGCACTGACTATAAGAGCGTTAGGAATAGACAGGGGTGTCATGTCCGCACCCGACATTCGTTATGTTGCAGTTAACATTTATGAACAAGTATGAAAAGTAAGATAATGGAACATATATTGCAGGAAATTATCGTATCTAGATGTAACTAGTCCAAGGTCACGTTGTGTTTACACAATTTAGATATGGATCTGTCAATTAAAATATCTTCAGTTTGTAATTGCACTTTTTCATCGTGTTTGTGTCGTGAACACAGACACTAGAATTGACACAGTGTCAAACGCTTAAGAGATGGAACACATACTCGTTGGCAGTTGGTCCTCTACCGACTGATTTGTCACTATATTTAAAAAACACTCGGATAGGGATAAAGGCAGAACATAACTGAAACAACAAAGCACAGGCACTAGAAATACCATTTTTTACCCGTTACACTGCCAAGCACATAATAAGGAATTCCACTTTAACCACTGAAAGTCAGGTTTTCTAAAGTCTCTAGATTCGTCATTCCATTCAGAAGACTCATACCATGTGAGCTAAATACATCAAAATCACAATGTTTACATTTTGTGTTGACTAATATAATACACAACTTCACAAGTCATTGTTGATTATGTTTAATGACATACATGACAATATCACAATGACGTTATTTTCGCTACGAACTGCACAAAACTAAATGATAAATTAAGCCACTAGGGCGGCACATACATCGTTGCATCATGATATAATTGTCGCTTGTATACTGGGCTGCCTGTTTTCTGTGAACGATACTAGCAAATTCTATTAAAGAACATTGATTAGATGTTTACTTTGTTGTTTACTGACGTAATTAATACTCTGATCACGAACCACGTCCCATCCCTTATTATGTCTGATTATGGTTGTATATATCATCACGATTATCAATGTTTAATTTCAGCTATTTAATCTGTAAAAAGTGAACGGAATCAGTGTTTTACTATGTTAAGCGTTAGCTGTCGTCTTCTGCACATTGCATATTGTGTACTATTCTACTAGCTGTGAAGACTAGGAGTACGTTCCATGGTGAATTATCAGGTTTTAGGTCGCTAAACTTGGGTGTACGCCTTAGATCCCTTTCTCTATTTTCCTAAAACACAAAGCATCACATAATCAGTGATTACATTTTAGAACTTTCTATCAAAAGTCGAACTAACGATGGCAGACGCGGATAGTGTTAATATACATAATTTATCAGTCGAAAGTAGGCTGTCAACTAGATACATACCTACTGTGGATACGGTTCCTCCATTCATCATTTGCTGACCAAAAAAGATAAATAATTTAACATGTCATCATTACCATGTCACATGCTACGTTTATAATGACATGCAGGTTTTAGTTTATTAAATCATATTATCTTAATATCTCGCATCTGTTAGACGTATAGGTGCAAGTATATACCTTTAACAAAACTGTAAACAATTTGCACACTATGAAATGTTATAATTAGTATACTACATTGTACCCATCAAAGTTTTGACTTAATGTACTACTCTTTATTTTACACTTTAACATTTTCGTGTCATTAAGTGTATAGAGCTACATCTGACGGTCATTTAATGTCATAATAATTACTTGCATCGTTTTAGTATGATACTAGATTACCTTAATTGCAAATTAAAACTTCGGATGTGTTCCGTGTTCTTTGATCCAATCGTCGAAAATTAGACGATTCTTATCATTTAATGCCAGTGCATATACCGCCTCACCTGATTGTTTGTCGAAGGTTGTTTGGGAATCTATCCATTGGACCATGTGATAATAATTAACCGTTACAATTGATTAATTTAATGGTATATTATTGACAACTAGCGTAATGTAAATTGTGACACTGATAAGAAATCACCTCTAGACATCCATCTACTCATCCGAGGACAATCGATCGCCGTATCTTATCTGGGTTGGCTGTGAAAAGTCTCCGCCGAATTTCACTGCAGTGGTTCTATCATTTGCATTTATATTCAAACTCTCCTGATGGTATTATTCTTATGCAAGATCCAATTCAGTGTGTCAGTCAATTTTGTGCGCAAAAATAGGCGTTATACTTTATCAGAAAAACATAGTGTACGTTTTCTGTTTGTCTCTTATGTGGGTAGCTAGGTGCTGCTCCCCTTAATGTATATTTCTTCTGTCCTGTGATTCTATAGTTAAATCATACATTAATGTGGATGTCAGGTTAATGTAATATATCGCCGATCCGTGTTATACTAAAGAAATCACATCCTTATTGCTAGACATATCCCGCCTGTCGTCCATGCTCATTTCTACGTCGTCTAGCTGCGCAATAGTCTAATCCACTATCACAGAGCAATCTATCATATCATAATTGTCTGTCATGTTTAGAAATACAATCATGAGTCGCAGTGGGTAAAGGTGGCTCCGAACGTTGTAATACGAAAATACTTATTATATTATAGCTGATCAAAACATAGGCACTGGTTCGGATGCGTAGTAATTAAATATATTACGTTTACATATTTTTTGCAAAATGATGGAATTTTGTCTCCTCCCTACATTGATTTTGAAAACAAAAACAAATAAAGTTTTTTTCATATATTTTGGAACATTAATATTTGTCTCCACCACGCTTTGGAATCCTTTCATTACCGATACATCGATGAAACGTTTAACGTGAGGATTTAGTCGGGGTCGTAAATGCAGTAAATAGATACTGTTCAATCTGAAATAATGAATAAATTTATTGTTTATTGAAGTACAAATCATTGCACTTGGCAAGTTCTAAAAAATGTAAAATGAGGTTACGTGATAAGCTTCGGCTTTGTTGCATTTCTTAGCCGAGTATTACGTCTTTCAGCAAATTTGAAAAGCAATGATTTTGCAATGGCCAGATGGCACGACATGCAATCAGTTTTGAAGTTCTATTTTATGTAGGTTTTATTGACATTATTCCTCAAGCATCTGGAGATGTCCTGATCATTTGTGTTGTGTGAGCAGGTTACAAAGGCACGTACCCTTCATAACTATCTTGTACAAGCGTGATAAATTCTACAAGTCCATACGGAAACAAATGTACGAGTATCAGTATCGTCTCTATTTATTACTTAACGTTATTTAAGAACGTGCTTGTGTCAATTATTGAGAATTTACACAGTACTACTTTGCTGACTTTTCTAAGGACAGGGTAGTAAATGTTCACACATTCCTGCTATGGTTAAATACATGGAGTAGAAGGGGGATAAACCTGTCCAAACAGACATTATACTCCAGCTAGCTTGAAGTGGACATGGCTAAGTGAATACTGATCTCACTGCTAGCTGGTTATGTGTGTACTAATGGAACGATCAAATGTTTTGCTAAACTATCGCTGCCCATTAAACTATCATGTACATGGAACAGGATAGAATTCTAATGGGCGTGTGTGAGATAACTGATTGGGATGGAAAAATGAAATGTCAACGTCAATATTTATAGCATGTGGTTTATGAAACAGTATGTTTCATCATTGAACGCTTGTTGATGCAGATAGACCAATGCCTCATTGTCTCATACGTTGTCTACTTACTTGTCACTTAAGGTGTCCTCCAGTTTATAATTGCACTGTCATATTGTGTTAATTGGCGTATCCACAGACATTGGTTCTGACAAACTGCCAAATGTTATCGTTAAAGCCTAAACAACAATTTTACGTATTGATGTTTGACTTCATCTTCAGAGGAGATTGAACAATAACCAGCCTATGCTTTTCGATGTTGATAGGGGCTAGTGATAATTTAGTGAGGAATTTACAGATAATCAACTTCCGGTTACGTTCACTATATGGTTATGCCTTGTTTGGTTGCTTGGGTCACCTCGTTGGCATATTCTGGAGCAATATACATATAGAAACAAGTAATGCTATTTCCCGCCCCATTTCTCCCTTGCCCATGTTTAACTGGGTCATGTCTTAGTTGTGCTAGTTTAGGCTGCATTAACATTAGGTCATTTTCCTTGGTGTTTTAAACTAGGCCACGGGATTGTGGTGCCGCATTTGGTCGCCGTTTTGGCATGGGTTTGTGCGGTTGAGTCGTCGGGCAGCGGGGCCTTGGGAAAATTGGTCGGGTCTTGGTTGCGTTACATTCGGTCTCTTTCAATAACCGCTATTTTATAATTACGTTGTAAAATTGGGTCTTCGTGCATTTATTCGGCATGTACCTACTTTTAATTGTTTCTTTGGTTTATGTGTGGGCATTGCTCAGTGTAGTAATAGTGTTGTATTTCTTATAATACTGTGCTCGGCTGTTCGGATTAAGAGCTACCTTCCCTGCCTGATTAACTCATATCAGTTTTAATCATTGCGATTTTACACAACGATAATGACAAGGTGAGGGAAGACAGCATTTGACTGCAATAACACCAATATAACACCGTCAACAATGACAAGTCACAATTGCCAAAATATATCTGAACGAGAACATAAAACTAAATCGATGAACATTTAAGTTTCAGTTATTTTCAAAAAGATTTAGATTACTTAATGTGTTTTGAGTACTAATATCTTGTTCATTTAATTCATCATTTGTCAGCAAATGCAGAATCACTGTGTCAACTGCTAATATAGCAAAAACAATACCTTGCCTTATGGAATGCAACATTATCAAAATGATGTACTTTGCTTCGGAAACGCAACGTACGGATCGAGCTGAAATGACAAAATGAGTCACTAGGGCGGCACATACATCATTGAGTCATGAACGAACTGTCAATTGTAAACATAGAATAATTGTGACCTTGAAACCATAATAGGACATCCTATTAAAGAAACATTATCATATATCCGCAATGCTGTCGACCGGCGTAATTTATACTCTTATCATGCACATCTTTCACGAACTTCCTTGTCTGGTCTTCCATAATGTATAATAATTGTTGTTTATAGCATGTTGTCTTTGTTTATGTGCAACAGTTCATTCCGTAAATTACAGACGGTTTGAATAATGCACTTACTGTATCAAACGTCAGTTTTCATTTTCAGTCTAAATAAATTACATATTGCTTATTTTATAACCTGGCTATACAACAAGTCGTAAAAGGTTCCACCGGGCACGTTCAGCTTATTGATGACTCAAACTTGAACGTTCGTTTTTGTGACAGCTGAGAGTTGGCAATTCGGCAGTATTTTTTGTTTGTTTTCTTCCCTTTTTCATAATCTTTTTTATAACCATCAACAACACATAAAACAGCCCATACATTCATGAAATAAAAAGTTCTTAAATTACTACAGAGGACACGTACACACAAATAGTATTAACATAACAGCCATAACTAGGTCAACACCTAGATACCCGCCCAATAGGGATGTACGAGGTTACCAATCCATCATTTGTTAAACAACATAGATAAATAATTGAACATTTTATCATAAGCATGTCACATGCTACGTTTGTAAAATGTTGCAGGTTAATGTTAATAAAATCATATTATCTTAATATCTCGCACCTGCGTGAACTATAAGTCTAGTGCAAATATCGGAAACAGTGTAAAAAAATCCGCACGGTAGCTAGGGAATGCTGTATAATACATGTATATTGCACCAACTAATTCCAATCGACCAGGTTGTTTGTTTACAGTAAATGAATGGGAATGCTTTCATATAAATAACATGAGACAAGTTTAATTACCATCCCGATTCCAATAACATTACTTCATAATCACTTAATGCTGTAACTTCTATCAACTAACTCAAAATTATGATTTGTTTCATTTTTGAATCACGTTTAATTACCATAATATGATTTGGTAACAGAATTTGTACATTATGTTTTAATATGACATACATGTAGCATCAATGGCATGGCATGACGTTTTATTTAGTTGGTTTCTGTACTTCAAGTGATTGAAGGTTTCAGTCAAGACCAGCAGAACTCGGCTTTTCTCTTAAGCCAATTATTAACCATCATGTCTGAGTACCAATCGACTTCCATAAAATTAACAAAAGACAACGTAAAAATAGTCACGAAATGAATCCCGGTCCTTGAAAAACACATATTATTGTAATATAAAATTACTTATTAACATTACATGATCGAGCACAGAGGTTAATATCAATGCTAATTCTAACGTGTTTATGTATCATGATTCAAGGCTTACACTTCGATATAGTAGTTTGCTCACTGAACGACAGTTTTGGGGTTCATTCTGCGGACAAAGCCGTGGTTTAAGAAAGTACATGATGCTAACATTAGTATGAAAAGGGGCAATGAATCCACTGTCGAGTGTATACAAACGAGATAATGTAGGGATGGTAAATATAGTTAATTTTAAAGAAATCTTAAACACGTTTTTACTACAAACACATCACTTGTACTTACCTGGAACAGTCTCGAATGTCAATGGGTTTTTTTCAGAAAATCGATTGGGAATGGAAGTATTAAATGTCAACGGCTACGTCATTCCTGCTTTGATATATGAACAAATGTATTCACATCGGTATTCAACACATACATTATACATGCATCATGCGGGGGAAACATCATGCAATCCCATGAAAGTTTTTTATGCACCGAGTGATGGCTGAATATAAATTCTATGTTCAATTATTGAACACTTACGCACTCTAATATCACGCTTAATTGCTATTTATGTCCTCGTGTGTGTCCTCAAATGAGACACAGGAGCGTGAAATATCGTCGCCCACGTGTTCGAAATACGGTAACAAATACTCGAGAACCAAGTTTGGTTTTCTATAACATATTGATAACGACCAATGTATCAAGTCCCAGGAGAGAAATAAATACTTGGCAACCTGATAGTATGCAGCTCGTGTAAGGTAACGATAGTGACAGTATTTGTTATCTAGGACATGACACTATTACTAGGCGTCTCCTACGTGTAAATGAATGTCAGAAATGATAGGACTTGAAAAATAACATCACATGAACACACCTTCATAGATTCATCTACTCACCATGAGCTGTACGCATTGCGTGTGTTGGCTGTAAAATGTATCCTTGAACTTCATTGTATTATAATTATAATTAGCATATAATCCCTTTCAAGACACAAAATTCATTAAGAAATCATTTAATTTGGCACTGATTTTCGGGGCAATATTTAGGCGTTATTGAAATATACATTATTACGTATATAGATGGTAGGTTTTTGTGTGTCTCTAGCATTGGTGACAATAGTCTGTCTCAGTTTATGTATGATTTCGAGTGTTCCGCTGCGATTCTCCTATTGGAACTGTACACAAATTACGTTGCCCTGTGTTCCATGGTGTTGTTTTGTCTCACATATAAGTGATATACTGAAGTAATATAAGGTTAATACAAGACATATACCGGTTGACTTGCTCGTTTCCACGTCGTCTAGCTGTGTAACATTCTATTCCTTTGTCTTATAGTATTATTTCATATCATAAATGGCCTGTACAAGTTTAATAAGTGCATAACTTTAAGCTGATAAAGGCGGGGTTTCCACTTTGTTACAATGTCTGAACTACAATATACATACTAGATTTAGGTCTAAATGATTGTTATCGTGTTCACGATCTAATACCTTAGTTGTGTTCAATTTTCTGTCATGATATTACCATTGTACGCTGTATTTCAGCCTGTTCTTGCATATGACAGGTCGATCTTTTCATAGCACATTGTTAACATATCGCTGGCCAAGAATGTACTATTTATGTTTAGTTCAGATAAGTCAACGTCAGTCTCATAAGGTCATAAGTACTATGGCCTTAAAAGACTGGTGTTGGCCAAATTTAAGTTAAAACAGTACGTTTAACCATAAGTAAGAGTAATTTGCGGACATCTTGTCTTGTTTTCTCAAAATATCGATTTTGTACTTACGGCATTCTCATTCTAAGCCACCGATATAACCAAAACAGGTTTTTGTAAATCCCAATGATTAGTTGCTGCTAAATGTGAAATCGTACATGTATCTAATTAGTCAATTAAAAGTTGTATCAATGTTAAAGAGAGCTGTCAAAAGCTCTAGTGGTGCATGATATATTCGTATCTATATTCAGATAAACCAACGTCATATTAATCTATCACAATTTGTTACTTCTCTGTCACTAAAAGAAACTACCAATTTGCAATTACGTTATTTGTCGTAAGCACAAACACCGGTTCTGACACACTGTCAAATGTTGAAGCTATACATGTACGTGTATCATAAACAACAATATCACGTGTCAGATATAACCAGCCGATGCTTATCGATATTGATATGGGCCACTGATATTGTGTTACAGTTGATCAACAATAAGATAAATCGTGGCGATGTGGAAAACGATTATGACAATTCGGACGGCGTAATCTGCACTCGACTGAAACAACCGAATAAACCAAACAGAAATGTTCTCAACTGAACAGCCGAACTTAGAACTAGCAACACAGGTTACAGTCGCATGGAACCAAATTGTTCAACACACTTGTAATGGAAGTAGAAAATTTGCCAAACCATTCTGATAAACTGAATCTGTGCGAATTCAATTAATCACAATTATAACGAATTAGAGCATTTGTGTTGAAAAATATGAAACAAACATACTGTGGCTTATTTAACAAAACTACAAGTGACAATATGCAATCGTATAATAACCCTATTGCATCAACATAAAATGATAAATCGAGCCACACTAGGGCGGCACAGACATCGTGTAGTTATGGCAGAACTGCCTCTTGTATACAGGACAGTATTTTGTGTTTTGAAAATTACTACGCGATGCTATTAAATAACCATTATGAGATGTCTGCAAGGTTGTTCACTGAGGCAATTAATATGCATGCACATTTTTCATAAACGTCGATGTTTGTTCATCCATGTTGACTATGTTTATGTTAAGTCCATTATGTCGTCGTCATGTTCTGTCCATAATTTGTTACTCATCGATTTCTGAACCAATTTGATACGACGTCACTATAAACATTCCATACGGAATGGTGAGCTTTGTGATAGCTGAAACATAGATGTTTGAATGTTTGACGGCTGGGACTAGAACTGCAGGCAATATGAATTCGTTTTTCCGATCGGTTGTGTTTTATGGTCGAGTGCAGTTAGACTTTGGTTTGTGTTATTTCTGTTGCGTTCTGTCATCCATGTAATAATTTTTCATTATCTTTTTGTTCTCATAACACAAAACATCACACACAAATGATACACCCTAGAAATACCTTTGCACAACTAGAGCTACCGAGGACACACATATATATAGACTGATGGTAGAAACTGGCAGATGGCACAAACCAATAGCTACCCCTTTTAATGAAAGAAAGTGTCATTTGTGTAAAACTCTTGAAGATGAGTATCATTTTGTTCTGGAATGTAGTCTCTATAGTGATATCAGAAAGTTATATGTTAATAAATATTTTTACTTGCGTCCAAATATGGTAAAATTTATAAAATTGTTAACCTCTCAAAATGTTAATATTAATAGACGATTAGCTATGTATGTTTTTAAAGCTTTTGAAATTAGAAATCAGTATTATATGTACTATGGATAAAGTATTTTGTTGGTACCTCTCCCGCTGTATGTAAAATATTGACTGATATAGTTTATAATTTATGAATAAGTTCACATTATATATTTTTGACCGCTGACTATATTTTTATGTTTGGAGATATACATAATACACTGTGTAAACTCGTGTGATATTCTGATATATTACGGGTTTCTACTGTTCATTATATAAGCAATATATTTATTGTTGACCTTGTAATATTTATGTAATTATGTTTTAATGTACATATTGTATGTATATTTGTATACTCATGGGCATAATGCCTAATGTATTTCGAAATAAACTGTATATTGTCTACGCCGCCACCTATGTATTTACCTACCAGCGATGTTGTGCCCCATTCATCATTATGATGAACAAAATAGATAATAATTGAACATTTCATCATAGGCATGTCACATGCTACGTTTGTAATATGTTGGAGGTTAATGTTTATAAAATCATATTATCTTAATATTTTGCACCTGCAAGAATTGTTGTTGCAAATGTCTGCAACAAGTACGAAGAGTTCGCATGCGATAGAATCGGAAATCGTTAATATAAGTCATATAAGCCAAGTTTGTTTCTAACCCAAGTCCAGTTAAGATACTGCCATAACTGAATGGAATACTAGTATTTTTTATAATGTTACATATTCTTAAAATCTTGTAATTGCATATCATTGAAAATTAATATTTGTCAAATGCCACAATAATCGTTACAAAAATACATTTCGTTTACATAATGACTCGTGCACGTGTAAACAAATGTACACATTAAGTGTTTGTCATTCATACCTTTTCATTAAAATATTCATTCAGTTATTTTGTTGTACAATATGTGAATTAATTTTTCCTTTCAGTATTAGCCATGTGAGAGCAATAATTGTTCAACGTATCTCAATGGTAATCACAAAACCACAGTGCATGTCAAATACATATTCATCAATTGCATGAAATAAGTCTTTTCGTTGCGTTCTTTATTCAGTTATTTTCTGTATAACAACTGAATTAATGTTTCATTTCAGTATCAGCCGTGTTTTGTTTATCTCTGAGAGCAATCATAAATAAATGTATTTGAATATGACGCTTGTCTTCCGGAATAATAACAAAAGACAACGTTAAAGGCAGTCGCGAAATGAATATCGGTGGTTGACAAAATCAGATTTGTTTAATATAATAGTACTTATTAACATATACGATCGAGTACAGGAGATAAAACGCAATTCTAATTCTTCCGTTTTGACAGCATAATATTCTCGTACTAGGCATACAGTGTTCCCAGAAATTATTGAGAATCAAACTTAGCATAATTGTACGCATTTGAATAGGAAATATATGTTTAATTTGTGCATTATTTAATAAATCTAACCATAGCCTATTTGTAAAACATAGAATTAGTGAGTTATGTTTGAAATATTTTTGTGTGAAAGGTCATAAAGGTCCCCGGTCGGGTCGTCGAAAAAATTGCCTGAAATGAAGGGGGTAGGGATGTAAAAGTCATTATTATTTGCGCAAAATTAAGGGCTATTAAATCCAAAATACGTTGTTACATATCTGAACATGTCATTAATAAGGTTTTAATAAGTTTTACTTCTTTAAAAAACATGAAGGATTGGGGAAATCTTATTGTTTGCCGAAAAACGACATTTTGTGGGAAAATATACCAAAATATACCTATTTTGGGGTCATATCGCGATTATTGCCACACTTAGGCTAATTTATGAAGTCCTTGCAATTTAATAATTTGTTTCTTATGAATTAACCTATGGAGAATCCAAACAGCAACAAAACAGTGCCCAGCAATGCATTTTAAAACTTTCCTTAGTGAATTTTCAAACGCAACCCTTATATTGGGTAGCAGTAATTTGCTGCACCCAAGGTACAAGTTACAAGTCCAGTTAGTTTAGAACATACAGGTTCTCGTTGTATTTGCATTTGTTGTCAATAAATTGCTTTCTGTGTCAATGCTGAACTATCTCCAAATACTTTCACGTTAAATAAAGGGTCCGAATAAGGCATTGTATACAAAACTTGCACATTTTACGACGTGTAGCTAAAAAGTCCTGTTTCCATGACAACCATTGCATTGTCGGAACTAAATTCATTGACAATTCATACAATGGACTTGCATACCTAACTTATACAAATGAACAGTTGTTTGTTATTCAAATAACATATTTACACCATTTTGGAAACACCTTAAAAGTTCTCAATAATTTCTGGGAACACTATTATACTAGGCATTGGTGTTCTGATCGTTGTTTTTGTGTCACTTTTCTGAGGTTCATTATGCGACCAAAGACGACATAATGTGCGTACTGCTAATCTACGATCCCGTATAAGTTAATATGACAAAGGTTTTGGCATTTTATTGAATGACTTGATAAAGCGCTTAATAACTATTCATGCCCTGATACAAAACGAAGGTATGTGAAATATCATCATCCACTTGTTTAAAATACAGTTACAAGAACGCGTGAAATATCCTCTTTCTAATACGTATAGATAAAGAACAATTTGAATGTATCAAGCATCCTGGGGGAAATAAATACTTGGAAAATGTAACGCGTGCATAGTAACGGTAGTGACGATGTTGGCTGTTTTAGGCCATGGCACTGTTTACTAGGCGTGGCCTATTTGTAAATGAATGACCTACATTATTGAATTATTACATGAATTGTGACATTAAAACGAAAACACCTCTAGACATACATCTATTCATCACAAGACAACCGATCGGCGTAGGCTACATTATCTGTTTTGGCTGTATAAAGTCTCCACGGTATTCAGTGTAGCGTAGTTATCATTTACATTTTTACATTAAAATTCACGTACGGTAATAATCTCATGTAAGAAACCATTCAGTCTGTCAGTATTGTTAGCGTGCAATATTAAGGTGTAATTGAAATATGCTTCCTTGGGGATACGGATTATGGCTATTTGTTTGCCCCTTTTGTGGGTAGCTAGGTGCTGCCCTCCCCCTCAATGGATAGCTTCAATTTTTCCCTGTCGGTTCACCTATTATATCAAACATTAATGTGAATGTGCAGTCATTGGTAATGTAATGTATCGTCGCTCCGTGTAATAATAAAGTAATCACATCATTGTTGCAGACATTTCCCGGTTGTTGTCCATGCTCATTTCTACGCAGTCTAGCTGTACAATACTCTAATCCGCAATCTCATAAAAATATATTATGATTATAATTGTCATGTTTAGAAAAGCAACAATACGCCCCAGTGGGTAAAGGTTTTTGCGAACTTCGTGACAATGATAGCAATACGACAGATACTTTTTGCAGGTAAAAACATAAAGATTCATTCTGAACCCAGCTTTGTCTATGCCAGACAGTATTCATGTATAAAATACGCATATAGACATCATGAGGTGGCACATTCATTATGGTATATGTATGTATTCACAAAATTAAATATACTATAACCATAATTATCACATAGGGCAATAGGCTAGAACGACAATCGTTATCACATTTCAATATTTGATACAGAAATTATAGCAACTAGAGGTTCAGGGAATACTCGAAGACCAATGTCACATTGTCTCACAATTTGGATACTGGTCTGCCACCTAATGTCCTGCGGTTTACAATTTCATTGTCATATTTAGTTATTTTAACATAATCACAGGCATTGGTTCTGACAAACTGCCAAATATTTACGCAAATGCATCAACAACACTACTACGTATCGGATATTATCAGATATAACCAGCTGATGCATATCTATATTGATATGGGCTACTGGTACATTTGTATTGTGTTAAGTTTGGTGCATTTACAATTGATCAACTAACGGATTAATCAGTCCGATGTTGCGAAAACGATGATGACAATTCCGACAGGGACGACAGCACTCTACTGCAACAACACAAAGAACAGTAATAACACAGACAACAATCACACGTCATAATGGCCAAAACAAATCAGAACGAGAACGTAAAACTAAATCGATAAACGATTCAACTACTTTTAGACATTTACTGTATCAACCGTCTGCTGTCATTTTCAGTCTATTACATACTGCTTACTTTATAACCCGGTTACGACAATACGTACGATGTTCCATAGGGAGCTATCAGCTTATTGATAGCTCAAACTTGCAAGTTCGTTTATGTGACGAATCAGCAGTATTTGTTCGTTTCTTTTCAATCGGTTATTTTGGGTATTTCTCGTGTGATTGTTGTCTTAATTGTATCTGTGGCATATGTTCGACTGTTTTTGTTGTTTCTGCATTCCCTGTTATAATTTGCATGGTCGTTTTTCTTCGTTATATCATTAAAACTACACAAAACAGCCCCTACATTCATACAATACAAAGTTAAAACTACATTTTCCTTTGCACAACAATGGATAGAGAGGACACATGCACACCGTGTTTAAATTTCAGTCATAACTTGTTCAGCACCTATATACCTACCTACTGTGAGTGTGGTGTCTCATCCATCATTTGCTGAATGAAATAGATAAATAATTGAATAGTGCATCATCAGCATGTTACATACAAGTTTTCAATATGTTGCAGGTTAATGTTTATAAAATCATATTACATTGTGTCTTAATATCTCGCACCTGCATGGATTGTTGGTGGAGGAATTTCAAGCAAGTGTGTAACGTACTCACAGTAGGGAAAATTGAATACTATTTATACACTCAACCGCTTTAAAAACGCACCACTATTGAAAGTAGAATTTGTGAAAAATCATTTTTTTTGCTAAAATTAATAGTTTACAGGGTTTGTTCAGTTCATAAGCTTGACCTAATTACAGAAAACGATTTTGTTTTTATTTCTTAATACCCCGCCCAAAGATATTTTTTGATTTTCCATGTTTTGCACGAGCAGCTCAATCGCGTCGACCTATGTGGTCAATATTGACTTAAAACTGTATGATGTTGGGTTACACATTGAAAATACAACATAAACAGTATTTGCTAATGGTATTTTATGCTGCGAATATCTCGAATATATGTTCAGATGATTGTGCGTTCGCTTCCAACTTAAAAGAGCATCGGTGCCTTTGCATGGCGGTTCAGCTGCCTCCATACAACGATTGTGGGCTTAGAACATCGATTCAAACATCGTCAAAGACCGACCTGGATGAAACAAGCTAAAGGTATTGAGCCCGAGCTACGAGGAAACATCACACATGTTGAGGAACCACGTACATGCATCAATGTAGCGGGCTTTTATAATTGCTTTTGAAATTGTAACTTTAACTTTTATGAGTCACTGTGTTATCTATATCATAATTTATTTTAAACTCGTAATAATGACATGAAAATCACACAACTCGTTGTGTATAGACTGAAGATTATTAATCCGAAAATAAATAACCATAGATTGACGTGTTCATCACTAAAACCGATATTTCATATGTGGTGCGTTTTTAAAGCGGTTGAGTATAGTACACCAATCAATTGTATCACTTAACGACCTGATTGTTTGTATAATAAATGATCGGGAATGCATTCGTACATAATCCTATTTCAATAAATTAAGAGTACAATTACTAGAATTTATCTGGAACAGTCTGGAAATAGAATGGGCGTTTTCAGATAATCGATTGTCAATGAAATGAAATGTCAACGGTTAGGTCAAGCCTGTTTTGAAATACGAACAAATGTATCAACTTTTTATTCAGCACATTATACATAATGATATAAGAATTGTCATTGTCATTGTAATTGTCATTGTCATTGTATCATGCGGGGTAATCATTTATGTACTGGGAAATGAAAATTTGTAAATTGTTACGGATGTTTAATTATTTAAAACTTCGATATTACGCTTAATAGCCAATTTATGTTCTCATACAAGACACATGAGTGTAAAATACCGTCACCCACTTGTTTCACAAGAAGAAGAAGTTTATTAACATACTGTTACATGAACTGGTTAATCAGATTTGCTTTTATAAAAGTATCGATAAAGAAAAATGTATCGAGTCCCAGAAGGGACATGAATACGAAAACTTGGATAGTATGCAATGCAATAGAAGTAACAGTGTATGCCGCTCAACGATATTGCAATAAATCAAGGCGTATCCTATGTGTTAATGGATGACATACATGATTGGGCTATTACATGAATTACAACATTAACATCTCTAGACACCCATCTACTCCTCACAGGGCAACCAGTCGGCGTAGGCTACATTATCTGTGTTGGCTGTAGAAAGACTCCCCGAAATTCATTGTACATAATTTAGTTATCATTTGTATGTATAAGTCTATTTACTCCACCATGTATGTGAACTTTACGTAAGAAACCATTCACTGTGTCAGTCAATTTGATGTGTAAAACTGTAGGCGTAATTTAAATATGATTCAATAGGAATACGGATTGTACATTCTTTGTTTGTCCTTGTGTGGTTAGCTAGGTGCTGCCCCCACCCTTTATGTATAGTTTCTACTGTTCTGTTACGATTCGGCTATTATATCAAGCATTTATGTAGATGTCATGTCATTGTTAATGTAATAGTATATCACCGCTCCGTGTTATAATAAAGTAATCACATGATATTTTCCAGTTGCTGTACGTGCTCATTTCTACACAGTCTATCATAGTTAAAGTTGTCATGTTTAGAAAAACAACAAAAAGCCACAGCCAGAGGTTAAAGGTGGTCTCAAACTTCGTGACAATGTCTGCAATAGGACGGATTTTTGCGGGTAAAAACATAAAAAATAATTCTGAACCCAGCTTATTATATGCGTAACTGAATACTATGTCATGTAAATCATACGAATACATCCATCTTGAGGTTGTGCAGTCAGGATGGTAATCGTAAGTATCCACCAAATTAGATTTACCACAGCCACTGTTATGGCGCAGGGCTCGAACGTCATTATGAATCAAATGTTATATCAATCTTTGATGGAGAACATGAGGTACAGGAAATACTAGTGCCCATCTAGATTCAGATAGACCAATGTCACATTGTCTCATAATTGGATACTGATATGTCACTTAAAGTGTCCTCCAGTTTATTATTGCACTGTCATAGTGAGTTATTTGGCGTGACCACAGACACTGGTTCTGATACACTGCCAAATGTTTACGCTAACGCATACACAACAATTTCACGTATTGATGCTTGATTTTATCTTCAGAGATTGAACTATAACCAGCCGATGTGTATCGATATTGATATGGGCTACTGGTATTTTGTTACGTTTGATGCATTTACAGATGATCGACTACCGGCGTATTCATTGAGATGTTGCTGGAGAATAAAGCCTATTCGGAGAGGGAATACAGCACTGTAACACAGAACACAGACTACAATCACAAGTCACAATGGCCAAAGATATCGAAACGAGGTCATAAAAAAATCGATGAAAGTTTTAGCTTCTTTCCAAATGTATATTCATTTAGATTTTTAACTCCATTCCGAAGACTAATATCTTGTTAATTTTGTTCATCATTTGTAATCACAGTGTAGAACCATCGTCTCAATTGTAATAGGGATTAAAACACTTCATAGTCGATTATGATATGCGACACTATTAAAATGGTGTACAAAATAAGTCACTAAGGCGGCACATACATCATTGAGTCATGAACGGACTGTCAATTGTAAACATGGAAGTCTTGCTTCCATGAACCCATTATATGACAAGCTATTAAAGAACCATCATCATATAACTGCAATGCTGTCGACCGGCGTAATATATTATCTTGTCAGGCACATCTTTCACGAACTTCCTTGTCTGGTGTTCCATGATTCATTTTATGTATGATAATGGCTGTCTATAGCAATTGTCTATGTTTATTTGCAACAGTTCATTCCGTCAATTAGAGACGGACTGAATAATACATTTACTATCAATCGTCAGCTGTATATTTCATTTTGCTTACTTTATAACCTGGCTACGACAACTCGTAAAAAGTCCCATAGGGGACTTTCAACTTATTAATGGTTCAAAATTGGACTTGGGCTTTCATCAGTATTGTTTCGTTTCATTTTGATAGATGTTTTTTTGGGTATTGCGCTGTGTGATTGTTGTCTGGGTTGCACGAGGGGTGTTCCAGAAAAAATAGGACTTTTCTCATAACTTCTTACTCAACGCTTGAATTTTAATTAAATTTGTCTCATATACTAACCAATTCATACTCTATATACTGGTAGAAACAGGTTGTTGTTGTTTTTAGTGATACTCATACAAAGCGTTGTCATAGAAACCATGTAACGCCAAGGCGGGACACACAGTGCTATTTCACATTACAATCCTTATTAAAAATGTGTATGTCTCAGTAACCTCTAAATAAATAATAACGCCTAACTTTGTGGTATTACATAGATATCCCTGACGTACATGTATGCATGCAAACTTATCAAGCAATCAGACTTTGTATATGGTCATTATTGAATATAAAATTATATGAACCAATACTGTCACGGTCAAAATGACGTCAACGCCAAAAATTAAAATCTACGCAATTTGTTAAATAGTGGTAACAATTTGGAAAACCAACAATGCAAACCAATGAAATGGTCAAATAAGCAGAAGGTAGTGGCATCCAGAAGCTTTTCGTGTTCCGTTTACTCAAATTGTTTACATATCGCAGAGATATGAGCTAACAAATGAACACATGTCAGGTCATGGGAAAGGTAGTTTGATGTTAATTGACACTGTTTGTGCACTGACATACGCTTAAATGCCAGAGCCATTTCTTACATCACTGTTGCCACTTTTTGTGAACAGTGGTACATATCACTTTTAACGATGCAAACATCGACATCAGATCTGTTTTGAATGTCAATGTGACAATATATGAAAATATGAATTGTGTATTTCTTATATAATATTGTGTTTAAAAGGCGACGTCATCTTGACGTCAAGCCGCAACCCGCCTCCATTGTACATGGTATATTCAATTTTTAATATATTTTGTACTATTCCACCAATTACTTTCAAATTTTGCATACCTATCAGTGATGGATGGAAAATTATTAATATCAAATTAGTTTTCCAAATTTCTTATTTCCCGCATTGCTATGAAAAAAGTCCTATTAATTGTGGAACACCCCACGTAACTATATGTTGTGGCATTTGTTCGACTGTTGTTTCTGCCTTCCCTGTCTGAATTCGCTAGTCGTTTTTCTTCGTTACAAAATGTAAGCACTACAGAAAAATAGCCCATACATCATACAATGCACAGTTTTAGTTACATTTGTCCTTTGAACAACAATGGCTAGAGAGGACACACGCACATAGTGTTTCAGTCAAACTAGTTCAGCACCTATATACCCACCTACTCTGAGTGTAGTGCCCCATACATAATTTGCTGAAAACATTGGTGCAACTATACGAAACAAGTGCGAACAATTCACACTGTATGAAATGCTGTATACTACATTTATTGCACCCATCAATTGTGAGACTTAAATATCTGGTTAATTGTAAAATTAATGATCGGAAATGCTTTCATAAATTTAAAGTAAAATGAGCCTTGTTTAAATTCGATTACAATAAAAGTATTGTATAATTACTTGTTAATGCTGTTTCTTAAGTATCATGCTATGTATTTGTAAACAAAAGGATTTCTATTATTTCTAATAATTTTCAAAATCCTATAAGTGCATATTGTTTGAAATAAGTATTGCGAATAAGGCTTTTATTTTCTACTTATGCCTACGTAGTACTTGAAAACTCCTGATAAGCTTTTTATATACCATTATGATTTGGTATCAGGACGCTTCAGAATTCGTACATTGCGTAATCAAATGCACGAATAGATTGGCTTGCATTTTTTATTTAGTTGACTTCCAGTGATTGGATATTTTTCATTTCAAAACCAGCAGTGTTCGTCAGTATTTCTTCTAAGGCAATTATTATTATAACATTAAAAACTCCCATTATCCAGCTCGAAATAGGCGTGATTGGGTAAATACCGGCCTCACGAATAGCTGGCCATCGCCATGCAGCAAAAAAAATGAGTTTTCCAATTTTCGGTTGACTTCTCAAAGCGAATTGAAATCGAATTTACATGGACAATCTAGAATGCTAATGTGCATGAAATGTTGTAAGCGGCCATGCTAAGGCGTTGCTCTTTACATCTGTGCAAATAAAATAGATATTATTTGGAAAATCACAGGATTATACTGTTTAATAGTGAAATATAGGTATACGGATTAACTTTCTGGTTTATGCAAAACATTATTTTGATAAATTGAACAAACCATGGATAATAATAGTGAGATTCGTGATTGTTCTCAATGGCGCGAAAGTCAAAACAAAGAAGACTACAATGGCGGCCAACGTAAGGTAAACATACCGCTAGTATTTATTCGTGAAAACAGCATATTTGGTGATCGTAAGGTTCACTACAGGGAATATATTAAGCATGCAGAGATATATAAATCAATTGGACAGATAATTGATGAATCACACATCACCGGTCTACAGCGAGTGAATGGTATGTGGAGGATTTACCTCGATAATCTTGATGATAAAGCAAAACTTGTTACTGAAGGGCTATATCTACGGTCTTGCCATGTACCTGTACTAATAACAAATCCCCTAAGACTAGAAAGTGAGCTTACTACACGGATAAGAATTCAAAATATTCCCTTGTCTGCTGATGACAATATCATAAAACATGTTTTGATCAAAAAGGGAGTTGAAATCATAGAATTTAAACATGAAAAATTGAGAATAGATGGAAAGTTGACGAACTGCGATACAGGAGATAGGCTAGTGACAGTCAAAACACTAACTCTAACTACACCATTGCCAAGATTCACTCAATTTGGACAATTTAAGGCAAAAGTTATACACAAAGGCCAAGTCTCAACCACTGTAAAATGCAAAAAGTGCCTACAAGAAGGACATAATACGGTTGATTGTAGGAATGACTGGAAATGTAAGAGATGTAACGAAATAGGTCACAAACAGGGTGATTGCAACATGACCGAAGATCATGAAGAACCTACACAAGCCGATCATTATAACCAACCACACATAAATTTTACACATAGAGAAGACAACAAAAACACAGAATCTACACAAAATATAGATGACGGCATAAATTCAACAGACCAGACAGAAATAATTAATTCAAAACCAGTGAGACGTGCCAGGTCTCAGAAGAAAACCCAAACAAACATTGACATTTTTGTGAGTAAAACTTCATCAATGAAATCCTTCACGCCACGGAGACATAGAAGTGTGTCCGTTGTACGCTCGCCACCAACACCACTAGAAACGCACGAAGAACCTAAGAAAAAGGCTCGTGGAAATCTGAATACCTAACATTACCATTACTGTGCATAGTAGGATAACAACGGACATATATAAACATATTGCTTTAATGGACAATGATTCAAGCCTTGTGGAAATTAAACATGCAAATATGATGGTAATTATACATTATGCGTCGATATTTGACATTAATGAACATTTGTATCAGGACTTATATATATATATATTTATTCATGACATGTTTGATACAGAAAATATTCAAAATCACGTGCAATTTGCATTGACTATTTTAAAACCAATCAGTATTATCTTGATTGTCATGCTTTTAAAGGTATCATGGAATGCAATTGTAATCGCTTGCTACGTCATAATTACTTTGATTTAATCAATGTATTTAACAAATCTACGAGATTGTGTCCTACATTTGTTGTCATAGGAAGTACTATCAATCATGAAATGTTTTTCTATACATGTTTGAAAGTGCTAATCCTTTTATATTTAATCACAGCGTGCTGTTATGATGATACTTTGTATTTTTCTATAATAACAACAAATGATAACAAATAAAATACATTTCCTATCGCTTAATACTCAAGGATTAAGAAATAAAAATAAAAGGGCTCGATTATTACAATATATAACCGAGCAAAAAGTAGACGTTATATTTCTTCAAGAAACTCACTTTACTGTTGATCTAAACAATAATCTCAACAATGAATTTAGTGAATGGGAATGCTTCCACTCCTACGGCACATCTGCTAGTGCCGGATGTTCTGTTCTTTTAAGTAATAAAATAACATATGATATTTTAGACGTAGTGACCTGCGAATACGGACGCTATATTCTCATTAATATCTCTATTGAAGACAATACGTATAGCTTAATTAATACATACGCTTATAACGATAAAATAAATAGAAATTTATTCTTTGGAAAAATTCATCAGATTATAAATGACAATTCACAAGGTTCAATTATTCTTGGCGGAGATTTGAACGAAACACTTACCATAAATGACCGTATTTCTAAATCAAAACAAAACTATTCAAGTAAAGAGCTGATTAATACCATTAAACAGTTTAATCTTAGTGATATTTGGAGAATTTTAAATCCTAATAGGCAACAAATTACGTGGAAAAGAACCAACGGTTATGAGAAAAGTAGGATTGACGTATGGTTGATCAGTGAAAATATCGTACCTAACGTAATAAGTTCAGATATTCGACCCGCACAAATTACTTCTACAGATCATCAAGCAATTTCATTGAAAATTAACTCCCCCTCGTCACGTGGTAAAGGGTACTGGAAGTTAAATAATAGCCTTCTGACGGATCCAGACTATATTGACTTAATAACTAAAACCATGAAATACTATACTGAAACACAAGAAAATATATCCAAGCAAACATTATGGGAACTTTGTAAAATAGATATACGTAATAAAACTATATCTTACGGAAAACTTAAATCCAAATGTAATAAAGAAAGAACGGCATACTTAGAAAAATACCTCTCTGAATTATATGAATATGAACCAAAAACAGATTCTATAAAAAGTAATATTAGAAGAGTAGAAATAGAATTACAATCGTTTTATAATGAAAAGGCTAAAGGTGCTCAAATAAGATCAAAAGTTTTTCAATTAGAACAATATGAAAATAATACCAAATATTTCCTTAGCCTTGAAAAATCTCGACAAGCACGAAAGATTTTAAACACTTTGAAAGTAGGAGAACGTATGATCACCGATACAAAAACAATTTTACAAGAAGAAGTTAAATTCTATCAAAAATTATTCGCATCTAAATCTTGTGAGACAACAAAAATCAATGACTATTTAAGAAATGTAAAACCTGACTACATACTAAACGATATCGATGCAAAACTATGCGAAGGTCTCCTAGATATTGCAGAATGCGAAAATGCAGTGTCGTCCATGAAAAATGAAAAGAGTCCTGGACTTGATGGCTTAACTTGTGAATTTTATAAAAAGTTTTGGCATATTATTGGAAAACTAGTAACCGACTCTTTAAACGAAGGATACTTGAAAACTGAGCTGTCATCCTCACAAAAATTAGGTGCTCTCTCCCTGTTATATAAAAAGGGTGATCCGCACGAGCTGGAAAACTGGCGTCCTATAACTTTATTAAATAATGATTACAAAATTTTGGCAAAGGTTCTATCTAACAGAATGCAAAAAGTCATTCATAAAATAGTTAGTTCAGATCAACAAGGGTATATTAAAAATAGATTTATCGGCTTCAATATAAGACAAATACAAGACGTAATAGAATTCACAGAAGAACAACAATTAAGTGGTGCAATTTTGTTTTTAGATTTTAAAAAAGCGTTTGACACCGTCGAATGGAATTTCATGATCAGCGTTCTTCAACGTTTTGGTTTTAAAGAAATGTTTATAAACTGGATTAAATCATTATATACCAATATAAGAAGTTGCGTCTTAAACAATGGTTGGCAATCACAATGCTTTAACCCACAACGTGGTATAAGACAAGGATGTCCAATTTCGGCTTTAATTTTTATACTTGTTGCTGAAATAATGGCATTGCAAATACGAAACTCAGATCTTATATCAGGCATAAAAGTTAAACATAACGAAAGTGTAAAAATTACTCAGTTAGCTGACGACACAACTTTATTTGTAAAATCTGAACTAGAAGTCAATCTTACACTGAATATTATAGAATCTTTTGGACAATTCTCGGGTTTAAAACTTAATAAAAATAAAACAGAAGGCATTTGGATAGGTGCAACAAAAAATAGCTACGCAACTCCTGGAGGGATACATTGGTCAAAAAAGCCAGTAAAAGCACTTGGTGTATATTTCAGTACAAATAAAGTAGAATGCGTAAAACATCCATAGAAAACTGGAAGAGAAGAAAACTTACCTACTTAGGAAAAATACAAGTCATTAAATCTCTTCTTTTACCAAAATTTACATATCTGTTCCATTCACTTGTTGTTCCAGGCGACGTTATTAAAATGATTGAAAACTTGCTCTTCAAATTTTTATGGAATGATAAGAGAGACAAAATAAAAAGAACAACATTGATAGGTGATAAACTTTCCGGAGGCCTGGAAATGATAGATATCAAATCATATATAGACTCTTTAAAATTTAAATGGATTCAAGCCCTCTGCGAAAACAATTATAATACGTCAAAATGGAAACTTATACCAAATTTTTATTTTGAACGCTACGGACAAAACTTCCTGCTATTCTATATGAACCTAGAAGAAAAAAAATCAATAGACTTGAAAATGCCATTTTTTTACGAAGAAATCGTGAAAGTTTGGCTTAAAATAAAGAATAATCATTATAAGGAACCCTCAACATTTAGAGACATACGTAAGGAAATAATATGGGGAAATAAATATATAAAGTTTAATAATAAATGTTTGATATTTCAGTCATGGATAAAGTCAAATATAATATTCATCAACGATATTTTAGACGAAAACGGCAAAATCAGCTCACAAATAATTAGAAATAAATTAGTAAATACTCAAAATTGGATTTCTGAGTACAGCAAACTTTTAAAAGCTATACCCAAAGAATGGAAATTCAAATTAAATTCAACGGAATCGAAACAAACGTTAGTAAAAACTCCTCTTGACGCATGTTTTAATAGATTAAGAATCCAAGACATTGATAATAAAATTGTATATAAGCATATCGTCTCAAAAAAATTTACTGCTCCATATACTCATACTTCTTGGACAAGAGAACTTAACTTAGATGTCAATTGGTCAGAAGTATATTCTTTCTTACATTCAATTCCCGACAATAGAGTAAAACAGTTCAAATATAGAATAATACAAAAAATATTTACATCAAACGAAATAAGATATAAATGGAAAATATCAGCCTCAAACAATTGTAGCTTATGTAATGTAACTGAAACATATCAGCATCTGTTTATTGACTGCCAAGCTACAGATGGATTATGGCTTTTTATACAAAATATCTTCGACAAATGTGGTATATCCAGAAATTTACGACAGTTAAAATACGTAGTCGTTGGTTATAAAATACATGATCACAAATATCATTTTATGAACCTAATTTTATCACTTGCCGGCTTCTGTATTGGTAAAACATATTTTGAAAGTGAAAACTGGACAAAACAATGTAATATTAACAATACATTTATGTCTGAGTATAATATACTATCTAAATATTTAAAAGAGAGAAAAATATCAGATCACTTTATAACTTTTTTTAACCAATACTTAAACATATAATGTATGTAATTCTCAAAAGAATAATTGTATAACATAGTACATTTATACTATCTGCACATGTACTTTTTTATTATATACAATACATCTGTTATCCTATGTTGTTTTTCGTTTCGTAATAGGAAAATGGTATATTTTCATAATAATTAAATACTTTCATTCTACCATGTAATTGAATTACTATATAATGAAATACATCTTATTATCCTATGATTTTCGTTTCAGCATAGGACAATAAAAAGTGTATTTTACACATCGTAATAACTTACGATTGTATTTTTGTCCTAACAGTTTTGAGTGAATTTTACATATTTATATGCATGTTTAGAAAAAAAAAAAGTTTCATATTATCATACTATTTCATAGTATCATACTATTTTACATACTGTATAATTCCGTGTATGTAATTATTTGTAAATTGAAAAAAAAATAAATAAATAAACGAAACCGTATGGTTTCACCAAAAAAAAAAAAAAAAAAAAAAAGAATGCTAATGTGCGTCTTCAGATAATCGAGTAGGAATGTAAATATAAAATGTCAACGGTTAAGTCATACCTGCTTTGATATATCAACAAATGTATTCCGGTTTGCTTTCAACACATTATGCATGTATTATGCGAGGAACATCATGCGATCACATTAAGGTTTTTAATGTATCGAGTAATCGGAGTTTAATAAATGCTATGTTTAATTATTTAACACTTACGCACTCTGATATCACGCTAAATATATATTCATGTCCTCATTTATAGCCTCATACTAGACATAGGACCGTGAAATATCGTCGCCCACTTGTTGGAAATACAGTTACAATCACTCATGAACTAGTTTTGTTTTCTAAAACGTATTCAAAACGACCATTACATCAAGTCCCAGGAGGGAAATAAATACGGATAGTATGCAGCGCGTGCAGGGTTACGGTAGATACAATAACGGTTTTCTAGGACATTACACTAAACAAGGCGTCTCCTATATGAAAATGAATGACATGAGTGGTGGGGTTATATCTTGAAAATTACATTCACATGAACACACCTTCATTGACCCATCGGCTCATCGTGAGCTGAACGCATTACGAGTGTTGGCTGTAAAATGTCTCCTAGAACCTTATTGTAGTGTGATTATCATTTGCATACAACTGCATCTAAGACAATGTACTCATTTAAGAAATCATTCCGTGTGTCATTCATTCTGAGAGCAATATTTAGGCGTAATTGAAATATACTCTATTAGGTATACGGATAGTATACGGATGGTACATTCTTTTTCTGTCTCTTGTGTGGGTAACAATGTGCTGCCTATGTTTATGTATGGTTTTGAGTGTTTCGCTGCTGCGACTGTCCTATTGAAACTGTACATAAATCGCTGGCTAAGAATGAGAATGTCGTAAGTGGCACTTACGACCTTTTAAGACTAATGCACATTTGATATCTGCATCTGCATCTATTTTCATGAAAATCGGAACTTATCACGTTGACCAAACTGAAGTTTAAAAAGCTTGTTTTACTATTAGTAAAGAGTGATTGTCAGACAGTTTGTTTTCGTTTTCTCAAAATATTGCTTTTGTAGTTACGACCTTCTCATGTTAAGCCATCGAAATATCCACGTCTTGTGTTACATGGTGATTTTGTTTCATATATCTGTGATATATTGATGTAAACGGTCATTACCAGACATATCCCGGTTGACTTGCTCATTTCAACGTAGTCTAAATGTGTTATATTATATTTGTCTATCCAATAGCATTATTTCATACCATAAATGACTTGTACAAGTACATGTATAATAAGAGCATAGCATGCCCTTGCATATGACAGGTCGATCATTTCATAGCACATTGTTAACATATCGCTGGCCAAGAATGTACTATTGATGTTTAGTTCAGATATGTCAGCGTCAGTCTCATAAGTACTACGGCCTTAAAAGACTGGTGTTGGTCATATTTAAGTTGAAACAGTAAGTTTTACCATAAGTAAAGAGTACTTTGCGGACAGTTTTTCTTATTTTTTCAAAATATCGATTTTGTACTTACGGCCTTCTCATTCTAAGCCAACGATATAACCAAAACAGGTTTTTGTAAATCCGAATGATTAGTTGCTGCCAAATGTGAAATCGTACAATTAGTCAATTGAAAGTTGTATCAATGTTAAAGAGACATGTCAAAAGCTCTAGTGATGCAAGATATATTAGTTTCTATATCCAGATGAACAAAGGTCAAATTATTCAATCACAATTTGTTACTTTTCTGTCACTTAAAGAAACTGCCAGTTCGCAATTACGTTATTTGTCGTAAGCACAAACACCGGTTCTGACACACTGCCAAATGTTTAAGCTAAACAACAATATCACGTATCACCTACACCCATCCGATGAGTATCGATATTGATATGGGCTACTGGTATTTTATTAAGTTTGATGCATGTACGAGTACAGTTCATCAACTATCGGTTAAATCTTGGCAATGTTGCAAAGATATAATGAAAATTTGGACGGGGAAGGCAGCATTAGGCTGAAACAACCGAATACAGCCAACAGAAGAGTTCTAAATAGAAACAGCCGGACACGGTAAGCAGAAACACTGGTTACAGTCACATGGCACTAAGTGTTTAACACATAACAGGACAGCAAAATGAAATGAAATTCAGAAAAGGCGATACCGAGCGAATTAAATTAATCACAATCACGAATTAAAACCTTCATGTAGATTTATATGAAACAGAACATCGTTGTGCTGATTTTACGAAACTCCAAGTGACTATATGAAAAACGTGTAATGTTGTTCGTTTAGTCACTGTATTGCATCAAAATGAAATGATAAATCGTATCACCAGAGCGGCACATCCATTATGGAGATATGGCAGAACTGTCTCTTGTATACAGAATAGTAATTTTCTTTGGAAACAGACTATGTAATGTTATTAAAAACATTATGTCTGCAAGCTTGTTTACTGACGCAATCAATATCCACGCGATGTTTTTTTTCACAAACATCGTTGTTTGTTAATTCATGTTGACTTAGTGCATGTTTTGTTCATTCCGTACATTGTAGCCGTCATGTTCTGTTCATAAAGTGTTGCATATTAAACATTTTATCAATTTTAAACATATTTTTATGGAACTATAAGCTTTGTGATAGCTAAAACATAGACGTTTGAATTTGTGTCGGCTTGGACGTTTTGCGATTTGTTTCTGTTTTTTTTCCGATCGGTTGTGTTTTGGGTATTGTGCCGAGTGATCTTGGTATGCGTTAATTTTGTTGAGTGCTGCCATCCCGGTCATCTGTTTTTATTATCTTTTTTCTCATAACACAAAACAACACACATATAGTCAATACCTTTGCACAAGTACAGCTAGCGAGGATGTTGTTTTTATATTTCTATTAGAATAAGGTCACCTAAATATTTACCTACCAGGGATGTGGTCCCCATATATCATTATGGTGAACAAAATAGATAATAATTAACAATATATCATAAGCATGTCATATGCTACGCTTGGTTACTGTTTATTAAATCATATCATCTTAATATTTCGCACCTGCAAGAATTGTTGGTGCAAATATCGGAAACAAGTACGAAGAGTACGCATGCGATAGATTGCTATAACATTTTATGTTGTATTCATAAATTGTGTAACTTTATGCTATCTTGTTAAACTAATCAAATTACAAAGATGATTGTCTATCAATTGATCGGAAATCGTTAATATAAGTCATATAAGCCAAGTTCGTTTCAAACCCAAGCCCAGTTAAGATACTGCCAGAATTGATTGGTATACAAGTATTTTTTATAATGTTACATCTTCTTAAAATCTTGTAATTGCATATCATTGAAAATTAATATTTGTCAAATGCCACAATAATCGTTACAAAAATACATTTCGTTTACATAATGGCATGTGCATACAAATGTACACATTAAGTGTTTGTCATTCAAGCCTTTTCATTAAAATATTCATTTAGTTATTTTTCTGTACAATATGTCAATTAATGTTTCATTTCAGTAACAGCCATGTGAGAGCAATAATTGTTCAACGTATCACAATGGTAATCACAAAACCACAGTGCATGTCAAATACATATTCATCAATTGCATGAAATAAGTCTTTTCGTTGCGTTCTTTATTCAGTTATTTTCTGTATAACAACTAAATTAATTTTTCATTTCCATATCAGCTGTGTTTTGTTTATCTCTGAGAGCAATCATAAATAAATGTATTTGAATATGGCGCTTTTCTTCCGGAATAATAACAAAAGACAACGTTAAAGGCAGTCGCGAAATGAATATCGGTAGTACAGGAGATAAAACGCAATGCTTATTCTTCTGTTTTGATAGCATAATTACTATGCATAATACTAATAACGCATTGGTGTTCTGATTGCTGATTTATCTGACTTTTCTAGGGTTTATTACTCGACCAAAGACGACATAATGTGCGTACTGCTAATCTACGATCACGCGTAAGTTAATATGACAAGGGTATTGGTATTATATTGAATGATTTGATAGTTTCGATTGTTCCATTTGTGTTCCCCTATTATATCCAACATTAATGGGGATGTTCTGTCATTGTTAATGTAATGTATCGTCGCTCCGTGTTATAATAAAGTAATCACATCATTGTTGCAGACATTTCCCGGTTGTTGTCCGTGCTCATTTCTACGCAGTCTAGCGGTGCAATATTCTAATGCAATTTATCACAATTATAATCGTCATGTTTAGAAAAGCAACAACAAACCCCAGCCTGTCTTTAATGATGGTTTCAAACTTCGTGACAATGTCTGCAATACGACAGATGATTTTTGCGGGTAAAAACATTCAATTTGTTAAAGTGTGTCTTTATATCTCGCACCTGCATGTATTATTGGTGCAGGAATCTCAAGCAAATGTGAAAAGTACACCCATCAATTGTATCACTTAATGACCTGATTGTTTGTATAAAAAATGTTCGTACAAGAAACATAATCCGATTTCAATAAATTTACAGTACAATTACTAAATGCTGTAACTAGTTTGCTACGTCTTTGTAAAGTAGTGGGTTTCTATTATTTTCAAACTTTTGTAATTGCCTCTGGTTTGAAATACATATTGTTTATCTCCTAATTATGCTTTTTGGTCCTACATAAGTAGGACTTGGAAACTCCTATTTTATATACCATTTTGAATTGATACCATTCATATCGTGTATTCTTATGCATCCTTTGCATTGCTTTGCGTAACGTTTTGTTTAATTGATCTCTGTACTTCAAGTGATTGCATATTTCATTTCAAGAGCAGCAGTGTTGGGTGTTTTTTCTTAAGGCAATGTTATACATTGCATATGTCAGAGAACCTATCGTCTTTCGGAATAATAACCAAAAAACAATGTAAAGATAGTCCCAGAATCCCAAAAAAATACCATATTATTGTAATATGAAATTACTGATTACCATACAAGATCGATTACATACGTTAAAACCAATTACTCTTTGGTGTATCTACATACAGAGTTTACGCCTCGATCTAGAAATCGCGCATCAAATGTTTACAGAACGACAGTTTGGAGTTCATTATGCAGCCTAAGACGACATAAGAAGGTATGTAATGCTATCATTAATGTTATAAAAAGGAAAACTGAATTCTCTTTCCCAATGCCCTCGTAGAAATGTATAAAATAGGGATAATGCAGGGATAGTAAATCTGGTTAATTTTAAAAACATATAACACGTGTATGTACAAACACATTGTGTACTTGGCACGTTCCAAAACACCTTGAATAATGTTTTATGAACTTTGACTTCTTGTGTATTTCGTAACAGGGTATGACAGATGCGATGTGGTGAAATTTATTGAAGATTGCCATGAAAAGTGATTAAAAAGCTTTAATCGAAATTTAACAGCAACGTATTTAGCAATGTCCACATTAAACCAAAATCATTTTGGAATCCAGCTCGAAAATGATGTGGCTGTGAGAAAACCGACCTTACTTCCAGCTGGTCATTGCCGTGCAGCTACTTCTTGCTGGTCATTGCCATACAGCTGGAAAATAAATTTCAAACTACGATTTTCCAACCTTCGGCTAACTTCTCGGCGCGCTTTTAACGACATGTAGAATTTACCTGAAACAGTCTGGAAATATATATGGCGTTTTCAGATAATCGATTGTCAATAAAATAAAATGTCAACGGTTAGGTCAAGCCTGTTTTGAAATATGAACAAATGTACCGACTTTTATTCAGCACATTATACATTATGATATTAGTATCATGCGGGGTAAAAATTTATGTACCGGAAAATGACACTTTGTCATTGTTACCAATTTTTAATTATTTAAAACTTCGATATTACGCTTAATAGCCAATGTATGTTCTCATATAAGACACATGAGTGTAAAAATACCGTCGCCCACTTGTTTCACATACTGTTACATGAACTCGTTAATCAGATTTGCTTTTATAAAAGTATCGATAAAGAACAATGTATCAAGTCCCAGGAGGGATATAAATACGAACACTTACCCCGCCTCTGACAAATTAGTAGCTAAATCAAGGAATGTGATTGGTCCATTGCCATCACGTGGTGACACAATATTATCCCATACCGGGTCAGTAAAAATCGATATCGGGTGCCCACGTGATCAATACCATGTCAGTAAATTCAATACCGGGTGCCGACGTGATCAATACCATGTCAGTAAATTCAATACCGGGTGCCCACGTGATCAATGCCTAGTTCGACTAGCTATCGGCCGCCATTGTTTTCGTCGCATTGAATTCTTTTTTAGCAGTTTTGGTTAATAAACGGCGTTTTTAAAGTCACGGACTATGATGACAACGAATTTTAATGAATCAAATAAAGTTTGATGATAAGGGCTGTTTCGTAATAACATCTCAAGCATCGAACGTTAGCAAACTTACATGACCGTGTCACTAGCTTTTCCGTGTCACTAGCCCATTAATTACAAGCGTTTGCGATATATATTTCCATGCGCCTATTGGACATTGATGATGTTTTAAGAATCGTCGAAAATAAAGGTGAAATTTTCATTTAAATAGCCGATTTATCCACGAAAGTACTCGATCTCCGAGGAAATTGGGCTTTAATAGACATAACAATGATATCAACACTCAGATCATACCAGCTTCTTGAGCGTAAGTAGGCTACAATTTGTTCCACAACCAGTTGCTCATGGGATCACTATGTCAACAATCCTATGTCTCAATGTAGCTTGTCAAAGCAATGTTTTAATATAAGATTATTTTATTACTGTGTATTTAAAAGACTTTTGTATCAGTCAAGTTTCATCCACATCACCCCACCCTGGGGAATGGTCGGGATTTTGAGTCGAACCCCCCGGCCTTCCACGACCTGCGGGTAAGCTGAAAATTTCCAGTATTTCCCCCGACAACTAAATATTGTCCCTTAGCTATTGGTTCGCAGAAAAATTCTCCTGATCTGCGGGGAAGCTAGTCGGTACAAAGACCAATTCCTTGAATTTAGTGGTAATTTTCTTGATGTGGTCTTTTATGGTGGTTATAATCCGTTTTGAATGGTCATCGACGGGGTAAATTCGTTGCATGGTCATCTAGTGACCTGGTACGGGATGATACATGGTCAGTTAATATCGTACCATGACTCGGCTTCGCCTCGCCAGGTACGATATTTACTGACCATGTATCATCCCGTACCAGGTCACTAGATGACCATGTAACTAATATTGTATAGTATGCAATGCAATAGAAGTAACGGTGTATGCCGCTCAACGATATTGCAATAAATCAAGGCGTATCCTATGTGTAAATGGATGACATACATGATTGGGTTATTACATGAATTGTAACACTAATACGAAAACATTTCTCGACACCCACCTACTATTCCCAAGGCAACCAATCGGCATAAGCTACATTATCTATGTTGGCTGTAGAAAGTCTCCCCGAACTTCATTGTACATAGTTTAGTTATCATTTGTATTTATAATGCTATTAACTCCACCATGTATGAAAACTTTACATTAAAACTGTAGGCGTTATTCAAATATGATTCAATAGGAATACGGATTGTACATTCTTTGTTTGTCTAACTAGGTCCTGCCCCACCCCATAATGTATAGTTTCTACTGTTCTGTTGCGATTCTGTTATTATATCAAGCATTAATGTAGATGTCATGCCATTGTTAATGAAATAGTATATCATCACTCCGTGTTATAATAAAGTAATCACATCCTTATTGCACGACATTTTCCAGTTATTGTACGTGCTAATTTCTACGCTGTCTAGCTGTGCAATCTCATAGCAATCTATCATAATTATAATTGTCACAACAATAAGCCCCAGCCACTGGTTAAAGGTTGTCTCAAACTCCGAGACAATGTCTGCAAGACGAAAGATGATTTTTGCGGGTAAAGATATAAAAATTCAATTAGAACACAGCTTATTATATGCCTAACAGAATACAATGTCATGTAAATCATACGAATACACACATTTTGAGGTTTGTGCGGCCAGGATGTTAAACGTATGTATTCACCAAATTAAATACTAAGTATACAACAGCCACTGTTATCGCGCATGGCTAGAACGTCATTATGAATCCAATGTTATATCAATGTTTGATGGAGAATATGAGGTACAGGAAATACAAGTGCCCATCTAGATTAAGATAGACCAAGGTCACATTGTCTGATAATTGGATTCTGATATGTCACTTAAAGTTTCCTCCATTTTATAATTGCACTGTCATAGTGAGTTATTTGGCGTAAGCACAGACACTGGTTCTGATACACTGTCAAATGTTTACGCTAAAGCATACACAACAATTTCACGTATTGATGTTTGATTTTAACTTCAGAGATTGAACTATACCAGCCGAAGTGTATGGGGTACTGGTATTTTGTTTAGTTTTGGTGCATTTACAGATGATCGTCTACCAGCGTAATCATTGCGATGTTGCTGAGTATAAAGCCAATTCGTAGAGGGAAGACAACACTCTATTAAAACAACACAGAACACAGACTACAAGCACAAGTCACAATGGCCAAAGATATCGGAACGAGGAAATAAAAATAAAGAAATCGATGAAAGTTTCAGCTACTTGTTAATTTAATTCATCATTTGTAATCACAGTGTAGATCCATCGTCTCAACTGTAATAGGGATTAAAACACCCCATAGTCGATTATGATATGCGACGCTATTAAAATGGTGTATTAAAACCTCGCATCTGCATCAAACTGAAATTACAAAGTAAGTCACTAAGGCGGCACATACATCATTGAGTCATGAACGAATTGTCAATTGTAAACATGGAATTCTTGTTTCCTTAAACCCATTATATTAAAAGCTAGTAAAGAACCTTCATTATACAACTGCAATGCTGTCGACCAGCGTGATGTATTATCTTATCAGGCACATCTTTTAAGAACTTCCGTGTCTGGTGCTCCATGATTTATATTATGTATGATAATGGCTGTCTATAGCAAGTCGTCAATGTTTATTTGCAACAGTTCATTCCGTCAAATAGAGACGGGCTGAATAATAAACTTACTTTATCAATCGTCGACTGTCTTTCACATTTAGCTTACTTTATAACCTGGCTACGACAAATCTTAAAAAGTCCCATAGGGGACTTTCACCTTATTGATAGCTCAATTTAAATTGGACGTTTGTTTTTGTGACGGCTTGGACTTTCATTTGTTTTTTTCGTTTCATTTTGATCGATGGTTTTTGGGTATTGCGCTGTGTGATTGTTGTCTGGGTTGTATAGCTTGTGGCATTTGTTCGACTGTTTCTTTTGTCTCTGGCTTCCCTGTCTGAATTCGCATGGTCGTTTTTGCTTCGTTAAACGCTACAGAAAAACAGCCCATACATCATACAATACAAAGTTATAGTTAGATTATTCCTTTGCACAACAATGGCTAGAGAGGACACACGCACATAGTGTTTACATTTCAGTCAGAACTAGTTCAGTACCTATATACCTAACTTCTCTGAGTGAAGTGTCCAATACATACATTGCTGAATAACATAGATAAGTAATTGAACATTTCATTATAAGTATGTCACAAGCTACGTTGTTGCAGGTTACTGATTATGAAATAATATCATTCTTATAGCTCGCACCTGCATGCATTGTTGGTGCAAATATACGAAACAAGTGTGAAAAGTTCGCACTGTATGAAATGTTGTTTACTATATTTTTTTCACCCATCAATTGTGAGACGTAACGATCTGGTAAATATTAGTGTAAAATTAATGTTCGGAAATGCATTCATAAATTTAAAGTAAAATGAGCCTTGTTTAAATTCGATTACAATAAAAGTATTGTAGAATTACTTCTTAATGCTGTAACTTAAGTATCATGCTACGTATTTGTAAATTAAAGGATTTCTATTATTTATAATAATTTTGCATATTGATTGAAATAAGTATTGTTTATCTGCGAATAAGGCTTTTATGTTCTACATATACCTACGTAGTAATTGGGAACTCCTAATTAGCTTTTTATATACCATTATGATTTGGCATCAGGACGCTTCAGAATTCGTACATTGCGTAAACATATGCACCAATAGATTGGAATTTGTTATTTAGTTGACTTCAAGTGATTGGATATTTCATTTCAAAACCAGCAGCACTTTTATCCAACGAGTTTGATAATCTTAATATGGAAAGACACGAATGTAAGATTCTTTTTATAACATAAACAAATTGAGACATTTAAATGTAAAAAAACCCTAAAAATAGTAGACCCGCTTCCCTATAAGAGAGAATAAGATTAAATTATTAAGACGGTGCGTGATGCTAATATTGGTACTAAAAGAGAAATCTTACGTTTCTTGCCCAATACCCTCGTAAAAAGGTATACAGTCGGGAAAATGTAGGGATGGTAAATGTAGTTAAAATAAAAAGTATCTAATACATGTATGTACAAACACATCATGTAGATGGCAAGTTCTAGAATATTGTAAATGACGTTGTTAGATAACATGTGGTATAACGATATGAGGCAATCGGACATGGAAGTCAACACTTAACCAGCCGAGCGCAGAAAACAGTAACGACAGAACACAACTACACAGTGCAATGCCCACACACAACTCAAAGAAATAATTAAAAGCCCCAGCCCCACCGAACAAATGCAGGATGATCTAAATTTGGCTTCTTGTGTATTTCGTAATTGCGTATGACAGATGCGATGTAGTGAACGATACTTGACTGCGATGCAAATTACAACTCTCGTCAACATTTCAAAGCAGTATATTTAGCAGTATCCACATTAAACCAATTGCTGGCTGGATATAGGAATCCAGGTCGAAATTGGCGTGGCTGGGTGTATTCCAACCTCACTACTAGCTGGTCATCGCCGTGTAGCAGAAAATTGAATTTCCCAACTTTCGGCTGACTTCTCAGAGCGAATTGAAATAGAAATTACATGGAACAGTATAGAATGCTAATGTGCGTTTTTTCAGATAATCGAATAGGAATGGAAATATAGAATGTCATCAGTTAGGTCATACAAATGTACCTGCTTTGATTTATCAACAAATGTATTCCGATTTGCATTAAACACATTATACGACATGTTCATTGTATCATGCGGGGAATGTCATGCGATCACATTAAGGTTTTTAATGCACCGAGTAACCGGAGTTTATTAAATGTTATGTTTAATTATTTAACAATTATGCACTCTGATACCACGCTCTATTTATGTCCTCATTTGTAGCCTCATACGAGACATAGTACCATGAAATATCGTCGCCCACTTGTTGGACATACAGTTACAACCACTCATGAACTAGTTTCGCTTTCTAAAACGTATTCATAACGACCAATGTATCATGTCCCAGGAGGGAAATAAATACTGATAGTATGCAGCGCGTGCATGGTAATGGTAAAGACAATAGTGGTTTTCTAGGACATTACACTTTAACTAGGCGTCCCTATATGAAAATGAATGACACGAATGGTGGGGTTATAACTTGAAAAGTAACATTCTCACATGAACACATCTTCATTGACTCATCGGCTCATCATGAGAGGCACACATAACGTGTGTTGGCTGTATAATGTCTCATATAACCTCATTGTAGTGTGGTTAGCATTTGCATTTAACTCCATTTAAGGCAATGTACTCATTTAAGAAATCATTAAGTGTGTCAGTCATTCTAAGGGCAATATTTAGGCGTAATTGAAATATACTCTATTAGGTATACGGATGGTATACGGATGGTACGTTCTTTGTCTGTCCTTTGTCTGTCCCTTGTATGGGTAACAATATGCTGCCTACTTTAAGGTATGGTTTTGAGTGTTCCGCTGCTGCGACTCTCCTATTGAAACTGTACACACAACCGCTGACTTAGAATGAGCAGGTAGTAAGTTTTGAAACTAATGCATATTTGGTATCTGCACCATAAGTCGCTTCTTATTATCCTATTTTCATGAAAATCGGAACTTCTCATGTTGACCAAACTGAAGTTTTCTATAAGTAAAGAGTGATTGTCAGACAGTTTTTGCTCGTTTTCTCAAAATATTGATTTTGTAGTAACGACCTTCTCATTCTAAGCCATCGAAATATCCACGTCTTGTGTTACATGGTGATGTTTGTTTCACATATCTGTGATATATTAAAGTAAACGGTCATTACAAGACATATCCCGGTTGACTTGCTCACTTCCGCGTAGTTTTACTGTGAATTTTTATATTCATCTATCCAGTAGCATTATTTCATACCATAAATGACTAGTACAAGTACATGTATAATAGGGGCTTAACTTTAAGCTGATAAAGGCGGGTATTCAACATTGTGACAATGTCTGAAATACGTGTATACATTGTATGTTATATTCAACTTATTATTCCAAGGTCTAAATGATTGTTATCGTGTGCACGATCTAACACCTTACTTGTGTTAAATTTTCAGACACGATAGTATGATTATATCTTGTATTTCCGCCTGTTCTTGCATATGACAGGTCGATCATTTCACAACACATTGTTAACATAACACTGGCTTAGAATGAACTATTTATGTTTAGTTCAGATAGGTCAACATCAGTCTCATAAGGTCATAAGTACTACGACCTTATAACCAAAACAGGAATTTGTAAGTTCCAATGATTAGTTGCTGCCAAATGTGAAATCGTAAATGTATTCACTTTGTCATTTAAAAGTTGTGTCAATGTTAAAGAGAGATGTCAAAAGCTCTAGTGATGCATGATGTATTCGTATCTATATTCAGATAAACCAAGATCAAATTCTTCTTTCAAAATTTGTTACTTCTCTGTTACTTAAAAATACTGCCAGTTTGCAATTACGTTATTTGTTGTAAGCACTAACACCAGTTCTGACGCACTACCAAATGCACAAGCAATACGTGTATCATAAACAACAGTACCACGTATCAGATATAACCAACATATACTTATTTATATGTGATACTGGTATTGTGTTACAGTTGATCAACTATAGGATAAATTGTTGCGATGTGGAAATTGATAATGACAATTCGGGCAGGGTAGATGGCACTCGACTGAAACAACCAAATACAGCAAACAGAAGGGGTCTAAAATGAAACAGCTGAACACAGAAAGAAGAAACACAGGTTACACTCACAAGGCAGTTTATAAAAATGTTCAAAACACAACAGGACAAGAAAATGGAATATATGCCGAACCATTCTGATAAACTGATTCTGTGCGATTCAATTATAAGAACCTTTGTGTATACTCATATGAAACACAAAAACTGTTGCTTATTTTACGATACTACAAGTGACAATATGAAATCGTATAATCTTCTTCGTATAGTCACTCTATTGCACCAACGTCAAATGATAAATCGAGCCACTAGGGCACATACATCATGGAGTTAAGACAGAACTGCCTCTTGTACACAAGACAATATTTCTCGGTGTAAACAGATTTTTTCAAAGTGCTATTAAATAGCCATTATCAGATGTATGCAAGGTTGTTGACTGACGCAATTAATATTCACGCTTATTTATCACAGACGTCGTTGTTTGCTCATCCATGTGGTCTACCGTTATTTTACGTTCATTCCGTTCATAGTAGCCGTGATGTTCTGTCCATAAGATGTTGCATATTGAAAAGTAAATGAACTAGGTACGATGAACGTTTGGTGAATTGGTTTCGTTTTTCCGATCGGTTGTGTTTTGGGTATTGTGCAGTGTGATCTTGGTATGTGCTAATTCTGTTGAGTACTGCCTTCCCTGTCATGTTTTTTCTTTCTTTTGTCTCATAACACAACACAACACACTAACACACTTGTTTCAGTCATTTCATTCTAGAAATTCCTTTGCACAACTATAGCTATCGAGAATGTTGTTCGTATTTCTATTAGAATTAGGTAACTACCTTGATATTTGCTAACCAGGGGTGTGGTGTGGTGCCCCAATCATTATTATGCTGAACAAAATAGATAATAATTGAACATTTTACCCTAAGCATGTCACATGCTACGCTTGTAATACGTTACAGGTTACTGTTCATAAAATCATATTATCTTAATAGTTCGCACCTGCAAGAATTGTTGGTGCAGGTATTTGAAACAAGTGTGAAAAGTTCGCATGCGATAGAATGGTGTAATATTTTCGTTGTATCCATCAATTGTGTAACTTCGTGCTATCTTGTTAAACTAATCAAATAACGTACATCAATTGATCGCGAATTCGATAATACAAGTCATATAAGCCATGTTTGCTTCCAATCTAAGTCCAATTAAGATATTGTATAACCCATAAATGTATGATGCTGTCTTCATTAAAATGGTTTAGATATTTTTTATATATTTTTTATATATTTATAAAATGTTGTTGTTGCATATCGTTTAATTAATAATACCACAATACATTACATATACTTAATAACATGCATATCAAATGCATGCCGTACAAGCCTTTTCATTTAGTACTTTATTCAGTGTTTGTTCTGTACTATAAAGTAATTAATTTTTCATTTCAGTATCAGCCATGTTTCAGTTATCTCTGAAAGCAACTATTGTTCAACGTATCTCAAAAGTAATTGCAAAACAATAGATAGATTTTATTCAGTATTGAAGTATATATTACATGAATAAATAAAAACATGTATACATAATAAAACGAATTATACGTACATGCATTCAAAAGTACCCATGACAGGCACACCAACACTAAGGATAACACAAAAAAGAGATATCTCTTAATTCCATTGTGGTCCTTTAGTGTTAATAGCATGACATAGAGAGGCATTAAGTATAATGTTGTATAGACTATTGCACAGATATAATAACATAAATGCATCAGCATATTAATTTATCACAGTTATTTTAAAGCTTTAAGTTGGGCATTCTATATATTATTCATATCATAGATAATATGTGTCAACAGTCAAATGATATTAGAAACAAGTTAAAGTTAAGAATTCACCAATACTGAAAGACTTTATCTGGCATACATTACAGTAATAAATAATAATAAATAAATGAAACTATAAAAATAGTAAATAACTCTGACATAAATAAAAAAATATAATAAATTTTCTTAAATATTAAATGATGTAAATATAAATTACTTAAAACTTCTATGCATAAATAAATAAATTATTAAGTAAATACTTATAAATAAATGTCATTTAGCTGCCTTAAAAATTTATACCAAATTGTCTAAATGTTTCTTGACTTTTGCTTTAGAAACAGGCAATTTCGCAGTCAGTGCTATACAAGCAGGCAGCTGGTTCCATTGATTAATGCCAGAGTAGAAAAAAGATTGTTTCCCCAAACCTTTGACCTTAGGAACAGAAATCCTCCCTGATCACTTAATCTTGTTCTGTATGAATGAATAGAATCCTGTGAAATGAAATTATCACCCAAATAGTCTGGGGCTGTACCATTTTTTATTTTGAAAACCTGACACGGAATGATCTGGTCTACACGCTTGTTCACCGGTAACCAATTGAGTTGTTTAAAATGCTGACTTCTAATGTGCTACCTAGCATCTAAACCAAGCTCAAATCATATTAACTTATTTTGGGTGGTTTAAAGCTTGGATTTAAGTGACCGGGTGAGCCCATGTTACTATATAGAACAGGCATAGTCAAAGTGGCATTGGATAAGGGTCATAACAAGGAGTTTCTTGGTGTGTTGAGTGAGGTAACTTTTTTACGGTAAAGATATTTTAACCGGGCATTGGCTTTCTTTAATATTGATCGGGCCATGGAATCAAAAGATAGGGTCTGGTCAATAGTTGCACCAAGATATTTCACTGCGGTAGTTGGTTCAATATTTGTCCCATAACATGTTATGTTTAGGGAAAAGTTTGACCTAAGTCTATGTTTAGATCCAAATAAATTTGACACAGTTTTACCAAGGTGAAGTGACAACATGTCATCTTTCAAGGATGTTTCCACAGATGACTTACATTTACCTGATACAAGAATGCCGGAGCATCTGCATATAACAAAAGCTTGTTTTTAACCACAGCTGACATATCATTAACATAATTCAAAAATAAAAGTGGACCAAGAATGGATCCCTGTGGAACTCCACGTGTGATTGTTACAGTAGCAGAGTGGGTACCAGAGACATCAACTAATTGTTGTCTATCAGTCAAATAGGATTTAAACCATCTTAAAATACAATCACTAAGTTTCATAAGGAGAATGGAGTGGTCTACAGTATCAAAAGCTTTTTGAAGGTCCAACAAAATCATGCCTATAAGGTGGCCTTTGTCAATTTCCATTCTAATATAATCGGTTAAATGAATTTAACATGTATCTGTAGAGAATCCACTTCTAAAACCGGACTGATATTTATCCAATAATTTGTGTTCCCTAAAGTAGGACCCAATTTGATCATATACCACCTTTTCATAGATTTTTGACACAATACTAAGAATTGAAATTGGGCGGTAATTACCAACAGACCTTTTGTCATTTTTCTTAAAATAGGAACAACTCTAGCTAATTTTAGATCCTCTGGTACCACACCCTGAATGAGTGACAAGTTTATGACATGGGCAAGTGGTTCAGCAATTATGGAAGCACCATATTTGATAAAACGGGATGGAATACCATCTAAACCAGTAGCGTTGTTAGCACCAAGCTGAGTCAAATATTTTAAAACCTGACTTTCTGACACTAGTGAAAATGAATAGCTATTTGGCAATACACCTAAACTGGCATAGTGCATGCAAATACATATGCATCAATTGCATGTAAAAAGTATTTTAATTACGTTCTTTATTCGGTTATTTTTGTGTTAGAAATGCATTAATTTTTCATTTCAGAACCAGTGTTTGATTTATCTCTTTGAGCAATTCTAAACAAACGTATCTGAATATGGCTCCTGTCTTCTGGAATCGCAACAAATTATACAACGTAAAAAGCGGTCGCAAATGAATATCGGTGGTTGAAAAAATCAGACGTGTTTCATATAAAATTACTTATTAACATACATGATCGAGTTTAGGAGATAAAACTCAAGACTAATTATTCCGTTTTGATAGCACAATACTATGTCTAACGCCTTAGAGTACTGGTCGCTTTTTGGGTGACAGTTTTGGGTTCATTCTTCGGCCAAAGACGACAGAATGTGCGTGCAACTCATACACGATCCCGTATAAGTTAATATGACACAAGGGTAGTGGCATTTTATTTAAATGATTTGATATTTCGCTTCATAACTATTTATGTCCTGATACAAAACGAAGGTGCGTAAAATATCGTCTCCCACTTGTTTAAAATACGGTTACAAGAATGCGTTAAATATTTCTCTTTCTAAAACGTATCGATAAAAATAAATGTTTTAAGTCTCTGGAGGGAAATAAATACTTGGAAAACTGATAGTATGCAGAGCGTGCAAAGTAACGGTAGTGACTGTGTAGGCCGCTTTAGGCCATGTCACTATAGCAAGGTGTCTCCTGGCAGAAATGAAGGAGTCGTAACTTGAAGAGTGACATCCATATGAACGCACCTTCAAACATTCATCTGTCCATAACGATGCAACAGATACACACGTTATTACGTGCGTTGGCTGTTAGATGTTGCCCCGTATTCAAGTGTAATTAACATTTGGATTTAACATCATTTATGGTATTTCCTAAATTCAGAAATCTTTCAGTGTGTCATTCATTCTAGAATGCATTGTTTAGGCGAAATACAAATGTATACGTCAAGAAAAATACAAATGATACGCCTCCAGGTGTGGGTGTCTTTCCTTTGCGTGGGTAACTAGGCTTCGTCCGTTTAGGTATGACTATTCCATAGGAATACAAACCCAAGCCTTTCCCAAACGAACAAAAATTGGAGTAAATGATTAGTAAAATACCACTGCTATACTAGTAAATGACTCATTTACTGTAGTCTTTCACTAGTATAGCATTAAATGCTTGACTTGTAAATGACTTTTTCGTGATAGTCATTTACCAGTCATTTATTAAGTGAGTATCTTACTAGTCTTTCACTGTACTTGAACAATTTGGAAAAGTAATTTACTAGTCATTTGTTATACTTAGTATTTGAAAAAAGTATCTTACTAGTCTTTCACTGTACTTTAACAATGGGAAAAGTAATTTACTAGTCATTTGTTATACTTAGTATTTGAAAAAAGTATCTTACTAGTCTTTCACTGTACTTTAACAATGGGAAAAGTAATTTACTAGTCATTTGTTATATTTAGTATTTGAAAAACCCAAACCAAAATACAAGCATGCTGGATGCGTGCGGCAAGCGCGTGACAAGCGTGCGCACGCTTATCGCACGCTAAACAAGATTGCAGTCCAAAAATTTAAGCGCGCGGAAGTGCGCAGGAAAATTAAGCGCGCAGGGAAAGATTTCACCACACGCTTAATTTTGTTGTAGACAGTGACAAGCGCGCGATATCGCAAGCATAATATTATTCTGCAAGCTTAATGTTATAAGAGGTTGTGGCAAGCGTGCGATGTTAGAACTAATGTACTGATTTTGTTTCCTATGGTTTTGGCTAAAATGTCTAAGTCCAAATTGATAGATAATATTAACAAAATATGAGAACATTTTTTTTATTGATTTGACATCATGATGCATAAACATCATATCAAAAAACATTGTATTCAGATAAAAAAGGTGCACTAAAAACTTGTATTTATAAAATTTTAACACAAAAATTGTGGTTATCAATCAACCATTCTAAATCAATCAATCAATCAATTATTGAGTTAATGTGACACAACAAATTCCATCATAAGAAGTTTGTGATACCTTTTGAAAACTCACTGATTGATCAGAAATGTAATTTAATAATCTACTATGTTTTTATCTGTCAGTTTTACCTACACATAGAACTGACAGTGTTGTTTATTTATTTATTCATAATATTGCAATATTTGTATCAGTGGTCAATTATCTAACAAACAGGCTATAAATTGGTTTTGGCTATGACTTGCTAACCACACAGATCTTTTCAATTAACTCCTTGTGCACTTTCCTATACACATACGCAGAGAGACAGGCTAATAAGCCCCTTAATCTTATATACCTGATTATATGACTGATAACAGATGGTCATTGATTGGTCAGTTTGAACAAGTTTCTAGGTCACTGGATAGTTTGAACAGGTCAGAACTCCCATTTCTTTGTGTTGTTGGGAAAGTTGGCACATTGTTTGCAAGTCTTTTTGCTGTTTTGTAAAATGTTTAGATGTGATGTTTCATGAAGGTGGGTTGAGTTTCATGACTTCAATTTGTTGATTACAAACAACAACAATAAGGAGTATGGATTATTTGTGTTGGATATGTCATTACCAATAGATATGAAGCCTTCAACAGGAAGAACTGGAAAGTGTAAGTAAATATATTACATCCATCCTTGTACATTGTATAACAAAACTGCTATTTTAAAGCTGAAAGATATAATCATAATGATATTAAAACTTGAATTATACTGTGAGTAATTTCTGAAAGGCAAAAAATAAATTTAAAACACTGAAAACTTTTTGCTCAGTTTCACTAGTATAATTTATAGATCTGTAATTATGATTGTTCTATTTACAGAGTATTGGCCAAAATGACTTGATTTCTGGAAGTCTCGAGAAGACATTAAATGATTTCGATCAGTGTATGGTTTCAATGTCAGACTGCATATACAGTAACAGGTAAGCAAATTTAAAAGAATTTAAATTATATATCAGTGCTTTTAATAGTTAATTTGTATTGCTAAGCTGTCATGTTTTGTTTTGGTGGTATTACGTTTTGTATAATGTTGTATCACATTTTTGTTGTAAGGTCATTTTCAACTCTTGAGTATGGCCCTTAACTTTGAGAGATAATGGCAATTTACTTAGTAGAGTGAAAGCAAAAGGGGCTTGATGACATTAAACTAGCATGACAAATGTTAGTATGAATTAATTTTCATGATTGTGGTATGTATCGGAATTAAAGACAGTTCAAGAACTGTACTAACGTTAATTTTTTATTTTACATGAGATTAACAATTTTGATTTTAATGATGTTGATTTTTATTTTCAGATGATGTGTCGGCATATTTGGATATGAAATCTGCGATCAATGAATAATCAGTTATTTTTGGAGAAAATTAAAAACATTAGAAAGTGCTTATCTATTTTGAAATGTTTGTGTTATTACATGCATTAAATTTATTTTCATTAAAAAATTTGGACATTTAATTTAAGTATGCAAGCTTGCGCACGCTAGTTTAGTGTATACTTACGATGAAATAACAATTATCACATATTTCAGGGTATGCCATTCACGCTCTAAAGTCGAACAAAACAGCATTCATGCGAGCTTGAAATACAAAGATGTGCGCTGCAAGACAGACTGTGCAGAGATTGAGTATGAGGGATATTCAAAAATAATGAAGACTTGCTGTCAAATAATACAAGTTGTAGAATATGAAAATAATATTTGAATAAAAATTCTAAACTATCTAGCAAACTGATGGTATAATTAATTTAGTTTATAACTTATGAAACATTTTTATAGATATTAGAGGTACATATATGTTTTATTGCCTTGACTTTCTGGCACAAGCTTTGAATTGTGATGTGAGAAAATTAATTAATATGTATGAACCATGATATTGTTATTTTGTTTTCATGAGAAAATAATGAATAAATTGTGAAATTGTTTATTTGTTTTAGTTTTGTCATTTACTAGTCATTTACCTATTATTGAATGATAGTCATTCACTAGTCATTTACTTCTTGTGATACTTTTGTGGATATACAGGGTATAAAAGTCATTTACTAGTCATTTACATCATGTAATACTTTTGTACACAGTATGAAGCATAAAGTCATTTACTAGTCATTTACTTAATAGTATTTCAGAAGTAATTTACTAGTATTTCAGAAGTAATTTACTATTATTTCAGAAGTCATTTACTAGTATTTCAGAAGTCATTTACTCTCCAATTTCCTTTCCCTAATTAATGAAAAAGTCATTTACTAGTCATTTACTAAGTCATTTACTAACCTCATTTGCATATGAAATTTTGCACTACTGAAGTACTAGTAAATGATTGTATAGTACTAGTCATTTACTCTAGTCATTTACCTCCACATTTTTTTGGTTTGGGTTATCTTTTGAACGAGACAGAACGCGGAATATTCTGGGGGTCTCCTAAAATAATCTGAAGTTTCAGGTCCTTATAAAGTTTGTCTCCCTTGTGAAAGTGCATACTATGAGCTGTATACTAATAGCCGTATACTAATATCATGACTGAATACAATGTATATAAAAGAAAAACACTCATTGGAACATTTAACAGGAAAAACAAAAACATATGCTTATTTAGATATCGATTATTTTATTGTCATTCTTGATCCCTGATGCACCTCCAGCAACAAACAAACAAGACCTATGTGAAGTTTATCTGTATCAATTTCATTAATATGTAATTATTCTCTCGCAAGAAATTGCGATTGACAGACTGATATTAAGATAGGTTGTTCAGCAATTAAAGCCATTCCTAATTGACATGCTAATTTGCAACCCCGACCGAAATAGACTCACGAATACATGATACAGGGTTATTTGTTGTAACGTGATCATTCAGCAATAATGCAACAATGTAATTAGTAATAATGATGAACGTTCCCCTGATGTATCCGCGTATTACTCGATAATTATCAGATGTTGATAGAACCAACTGCGAAATATTGTTAAGTTTCGACAGTAATGAACTGCGCAGATATTTGGTTAAATGGTAATTCATTGATGTCATAAATTTGTTGGGTTATTAAACTGAGGAAAAGGAACTCCCTTTCCTCAATATTAAGATAATAATTTAAACAGTTTCCAAACTGTACATTTTTGTAATTAATGATCAGCCGTCACAACATGCGTACGACTATTTTCCTCTACCGAGAAAAATGCTTTATATACAATTTCTTTGTTGAACATTGTGTGGGAAATTTTATGATCGATAAAATCTAGTGATAAATAAATTGGCCGTGACAGATAAGGTTTCTGTTAGGCTTATCGTATCCAAGATTACATAATATCGTGTAGGAATCTGGTTCCGCCTTTTTAATATGAACCAAGAAGCCTTTATTTCAACACCTTTATGCTATGATTGTTTCCATCTACTTTATAGCAAGGCGGAGCGATCACCACGCGTGGTGTTATCAAATGAAGACATTGAAAAATGAATGCACATATAACCTCATATGAAATCAAGCGGACAGGCTTACGGGTGCTAAATTTACAGTTTTATTACACACAATTATATTAGTTCACAACTGTTTTGTTAACTCTGACGTCAATATGTTAAGCGAATTTCACTTCCTGAATTATTTTACACAAGATGCAGTCTGTCAAATTACAATTCATGTTTATTATGCCTTAAGTATTTCTTCTACTTGACAGAATATTAAAATTTCAAAGTCAAAATACATTCAATACAAATTAGTCACACTAGTATCTCCACTTAACAAACATACAGGCGATACCACGGTTATGGACACGTGATACAAAGTATCTAGTATTTTGAGGTCTATCAAACAAAACTTTTCACTATGACTTAATGTAATATGTTTTATATCTGCAAATGTTGGGGAAAGGGGGTTTATTCGTTGTTATGTGTTAATAAGGTTATGTCATTTCTTCTTTTCAGTGGACCTTATTGAAAATTGATATCAACTGTCAATATGTAATCCACAAAAAATAAAGTCGTTATTATGATTAATATTATTGTTATTGTTATTAAGTTTATCATCTTTAAAACATTCTATAACGAGACAATGCTTGTAATAAAATGCGGATAACGTAATAATTCCAATACAGCAGACGGTTAACGTTTGGATCCAAATCCGCTTGCCATACGCAACTCTGACTTTGGAAGTCGTACATGCACAAAAGCCCAAACATCATGAAATGTTTTACCAGATTCCACCGGTTTATGATCCGGTACGATTCTTGTTCTATTTAGGGCTTTGAATATCGACTGTATCAATCTAATCCTTACTCCAGTTGCAACACGACAGCCTGAGCAAACAAGACAGCAACGCGGAACCAACCAGTTCCGATCAATGTAACAGACGTAATAAAATTAATAAAGGTTGCAAGCGTTCGCTAGTATTGCTCCGCGTGGTGGAATGCTATTGAAATTTCTCGCAAGGTTTGTGATATTCATAGACGAAAATTGCATCCGACCACCAAATATTCTCCGATTTAAAAAAAAAAAGCGTAATCGAAGCCGGCAGGTATTTTATTAAACGCACGCGACAGATATTTTGATAAAACTAGCGTTTTTTTCTTTTATTTTGTTTAAACTAAATTAGACAATTATAACAAATATCTGGCAATGCTTCTGCATAGCAGTATTAGATAAAAACATGAACCTCACTGACCTTGCCTGTCTGTCTGTACTTTGATCTTGTGTGAACATAATAACGCGGAAACAAGCACATTGCTATGACAAATGTGCTGCCAATTCTGACATCAATAATGGTCTGTCATCTAAATATGATACAGGGATGGAATATGTAAGTATTGCGTATTGGTTTTGTCATTCATCACATAAGAATAACTATAAATCCGTGTACCTTCCAGTCACCGACTTTCGTTGTGATACCAAAGGGCAGTCAGCGAGTCCACTCACCGATTTTTTTAAAGGTTTTTAAGGATACAACACCACAATATAGTTTATCGCAGCGATAGTTTTACGACCAGAATGGTTTATTACCAAATGTTTGTTAAAACCGATTTACTAGTAAATTGGAATAAGGTCACACCATTTAAACTATTGGCACGTAGCTTAGAAAGCAATCAATTACAAATAGCTGGCTTGGAATGAGAAGGTCGTTACTACAAAATCGATAGTGTGAGAAAACGAGAAAATACTGTCCGATAATTACTCTTTACACATGGTAAAACGAGCGGTTTAAACTTCGTTTTGGTCAACATGACAAGCTCCAATTTTTATGAAATTGTGCTCATAAGAAGCGACTGGTGATGCTTATTTTAAATATGTATGAATCTTAAAAGATCGTAAGTCGTAGTTACGATCTTTTCATTCTAAGCCAGCAAAATAGTTAATAGTTAAGATTTTGACCAGGACATGGACTTGCGATGGGTATGAATGAAAGTATACCAAACTTTAACCAATTATAAACGATAGTTACATAGTTACACGCAACATTTGACGCCTTAAAATCCCAAAACTACAAAGATATGCATATAATTGCATTACTTTTCGAACACCCTCGTACTAGTAACCCTGTGACTTTTAAAAGCGCCATACTGTATGTCTATGTGCAACAAAGTAGGTATAACATGATGTAGCAATTTGGGTATAAGGAAATGTCGTAATCGGTCCTTAAATTCGCCTTCGTATTTACGACGCGAGTTCCAAATTGACACTCTTAGGATAACTTTCTTGAACAGTCTTCGTACGATAACTTGACATTCTCTAGGAGGTCGAAAGCTGTAAGCGCGTATGACACATGTCATGTGCGTAACGTACGATACACGCAATCACCTACGTGTATATTAACGCAATTAGTACGTTGGTCGCGTGCTCATTCTCACCTCTTATGTAAGAAAAATAAGCAATTTACAGTACAAAATTAATTGTTTATTAACATTACATGAGTGTATGTGTCGCTAAATATACTTTGCCTCGTCTCTTGTCAAAGTTTAAGTTTAAGTTTATTTTATTTGATATAACGCCTATTTTTATACATAAATATATATTCAATGGCGTTGTACAACATAATGTAACATTTTATAACAATAACATATATATAAAGTTATTAAAATAAATACAATTGGCAATAATAAAATTTAAAAAAAGCTGATCATAAAATACAATTCATTTGACAGAATTAAATAATGATGTAAAAGCGATTCAATTAAAAAGCATATTATCACAGTAATAAACGAGTTACATGCATCAGTGTACAATATTTATAAAATGCTTAAAACAGTTCATAAAAATCTCTAAAAAAGTGAGTTTTCAGCTTTTTCTTGAACATGGCAATGGACTCAGATTTTCTAATTTCTACTGGTAAAATGTTCCACAATTTTGGACCAATGGTACCAAAGCTTCTATCGTTAAAAGTCTTATATTTGTTAAAAGGAATAGCATAACTACAGTCAGACACAACAGACGATCTCAACCCTTGCCTTCCTGGAACTTGTTGATTTAAAAGCTCTGACAGATACGATGGTGCGTTCCCTACATGACAGTTGTACATGAAGCATAATATTTTGAATTTAATCCTGGCTTTCACCGGCAACCAATGCAGTTCAAACAGTGCCTGCTTAGAGCTGTCATATTTATTCAAAAAGAGAACAAGTTTGGCGCACATATTTTGAATACGCTGCATCTTTTGAATTTCACTTTCAGCTATCCCATATAAAATTAAATTGCAATAATCAAGGTGAGAAATGACCAAAGATAATACTAGTATCTCAGTTGCAGCTCTAGTTAAGTATTTTCTGATATTCACTGGGCGATAGTTTGACAATGAAAGCTCAAGGCCAGCTTTCTTAAGTAGGTGTCTAACTATTGCTTGTTTATATTTCGTAGGGAATATGCCTTGCTCTAAAGATAAATTTACTAGTTGAGTAAGGTTTGGCAGTAAAACATCTACATGGAATTTGAGAAGAGACGTTGGTAATGCATCCAGTTCTGAGGATGTAGTGTTAAGATCACTGATTAGTTTCTTTATTTCAGTTTCATTCAATGGAATCAAAGTACAGAATATGCCAGCAACAAAATAAATATTACTCATTAGATGAGTGTACAGTAGATTCAATAAGGTACTATCCGACCAACGATTTTTGACAGTGACGTAATTTTGTAAACAATCTATAAATAAGCTGGGTATATCCCCAAAAGAGTGATGATTCTACTATATAGACATATGTCCTTGCAAATTCATATATTTCAAGCAATACATAGTTCTGTGGATGTATTTGTTGACTCTCACTCAGGAGATTTATGTTCAAGGCTTGTGATAGCCATGAATCTATTACATTTTTTTCTTATATACGAGAAACATATACATGTTTTGCCTTATTATTAAAATTTGACCCGTGGAATTCGTGTGATTTAAAACGCGTATGGGATAGCTGTTGGTTTCTCTTAATTATTCAAAGACCCCCTACTATAATTTAAAACTTGTTCTTGGACATTTCGAAGATGAGTGAAATATACTTAACGGATTTAAAAACGTGACACTGGGGCACGTTGTTTGGTAGATGACAATTCATGTTTATGCCAGTATTTGAAAAGTACAGATTTATGGTCAATTTGTTGCCGTCATTTTGGTACCAAGATAATAAAAAACAGATGAGAATAGATAAATCTATCGTACCATTAGTACGTCGATCCAGAAAACGAAAGTCACATTCGGGCCAATTGGCAGTACGTGTAAATAGGGCTGATTGGTGAATTCAAATTTCGCTGGGCCCAGACACAGGCTTTAGTCTAATCAGTGCATGCATCAAAATAGGTTACAGTTATTGGACATATGACCGGTTATGTACGCTGATTTTAACCCGATTGAATTTGAAGCGAGGAATTTGGCTACGACGACTAAACATCGTACTGAATTTTCAAGTTGTACTGCAAGCAGAGTGGTTTACTCGGATATTTTAGAACATTAATGCAGGTATATGCGACAACGATGTGTTGCTGTTATGATTGTTCGAGGAGGACGCTGTAACACTGTGATGGACTGCATTCTGATTATGTTGAGGCATGATTTTTTTAGGACGTGTATTGAAAAGTGATCATTTCAATGAAATCGAATGTACGTAATTTTCACAAAATAAAGTCAATGAAATCTTACCATAAGTTAAAAACATCCATAGTGTCATATAGAGTGATTTCATTTTCTGGAAACATTACACAGTATGGTTCCCGCAAAAATATAAACTCATTATGAATAATGGGATATCATTGCATATGTCATTTATGATATTCAATTTATTTTAGAATGTGTGTATAGCAGGCAGGCTACCCATACGTATACACTCGACCTTGTTATACAGGCTAGTGATAATCAACGTTGAAAACTTTCGTTTTCTGGACTATTGTCTTATTCGTGCAATAAGTTGTTAAATACACGTTGTACATTGTTGCGTTTGGTATCAAAATGATTGCATTGAATTACCCTTTACGATTATATGTATATAATAAAGATATTTTTGATACGAATCTGGTGTCCTTAAATATACCAACATAACCAAGTGTCGCGTTTTTAAATCCGTTAACCATACAAAGCTGTTTTTACTCAAGCAGCATTCTGTACGCAATACTTTGTATGCGATTACAAAAAAAATAAAATAAAAATAAGCGTAAACTTCTGCTTGAGGGGGTTCAAACTGCGAATGTTTTAGTTACAAATACTCAACCGTAATCCTCTCGGCCACAATTTCATGCAGATTATACAGTGTGTAGAATCACGTGATCAAATGAGTGCGGTTTTACGCTCAAAACTATTGCGATTTCATCTGCTAACGGTGAGTTTTTTCTTGATTATAACGATCGTGCATTTTAAATGGTTATATTATATAGCCTAAAGTACTTTCAGTATATGTAAAAATACCCTACAAGTACCGAGTTTGCTCTATCTTTAGCTGTTTTTAATTGATGCTCGACCAAATTATTACACTCGGTTGGAAACTGCAATTGTTCGAGTATCAATTAAAAACAGCTAAAGATAGATGACAATTGAACATTTTATCATAAGCATGTCACATGCTACGCTAATATGTTGCTGGGTAATGTTTATAAAATCATCTTATCTTAATATCTCACTCCTGCAAAAAATGTTGGTACAAATATCTGAATAGTATATGAAAAGTTCGTACGCGATAGAATGCTTTGAGTATTTATTTCCGTTTTAATAGCTTAATACAAATAGCGCATTGACGTTCTGGTCGCTGTTTTTTGTGACAGTTTTGGTGTTCATTCTGCGGTGAAAGACGACAGAAGGTGCGTGCTGCTCATGGTAATCTGGTTTTTTTCCACCGACCCTCGTGAAATATAGAGTTTATATAGTAACGTACTACATGACAAATTATACAAATTGTGAAAATGACATATGAGATGTAGTGAAGAATAAATGAAACAAGTTATGAAAAGTACATCGTTTATCAAAATTTACAAACAATGTACTTTGTTAACTTTGCTACACCAAAGGCCCATCGCTCATTTCCGACCATTTTGCAACAATAACAAACCATATACGTCCATTACCAGAGCTTCATAGGCTTTTATGTTTTTCAATATTTATTTAGCCGTGTTATATGGCCCGTTTTAGTCTAACCTAGTTTAATTCATCTATAATGAACCATTAGTACTTTTCTAAAAGCATTTATAGCTTCTCAGAATGTGGAAGTCATTATTGTAACCAAGGGCACGGAAGAATGTAACCGGCACTAAGTTAACCACTAAGCTACGGGGGACACAAAACGTTATCTGAAACAGTTTAAATCGTTGATAGTGTTAGTATTTCTAAGGTGCTCTAACAATGTAAGTGTGCGTATGAAATGTCAAAGGTTTTGTCTAGCTGGTTATGAAATATGAAAATAATATTTGAATTTGTATTCACCATAGTATACATACATGTGCGGTACACATCAAGTACAATCCCGTATTAGTAAATATTTCAACGGTAATGTCAGTTTATTGATGTTCTGATATTACGCTAATTAACTATTTATGTCCTTACGACATTGTAAACATTCCATATGGAATTTTAAGCTTCGTAAGAGCTGAAATCGGATGTTTGGATTTTTGACGGCTAGGACTTGAACTTCCGGGCATATGCTTATGGGTTTCCAATCGGTTGTGTTTTGGGTAGTGCGTTGTGTAGTTTTGGTCTGTGTTATTTTTGTTGAGTGCTGCCTCTCCTGTCATGAGTTTTTAATATTTTGTTTCCATAGTTAATACCAAACAACACATAAACTGACAATACATTCTAGAAATTTCGTTGCACCACGATAGCTAGCAAGGAAAGATATTTTTACATATCTGTTAGAACTAGGTCACTACCTAGATATTTACCTACGATGGATGTGGTGCCCCGTTCATCATTATGATGAACAAAATAGCTAATAATTGAACATTTTATCATAAGCGTGTCACATGCTACGCTTGTAATATGTTGCAGGCTAACGTTTATGCAATCATATTATTTTAATATTTTGCACCTGGAAGAATTGTTGGTACAGGTATTTGAAACAAGTGTGAAAAGTTCGAATGCGATAGAATGTTTTAAGTTTTTATATTGCACGCATCAAGTGTATGCCTTGGTGCTTTTTGTTAAACTTTTCAAAGCATATGGTTGCTTGTGTTTCAATTAATCTGGAATTTGTTCATATAAGTCATATAACCATATTTGCTTACAATCCAAGTCCAATTAAGTTATTGTATAACCCAGAATGCTATGGTACCTTACTGTATTTTTAAATTGATAGTATTTTTTTAATATCTATATATTTTTCATATTCTTGTAAGTGCATATGATTGCAAATTAACAATTATGAAATGCCACAACAATCTATACTTCAATACATTACATATATCTAATTGATTACATACACATCAAGTGTAGAAGTACAAGCCTTTTCATTTACTTCAATATTCAGGTTTAGTTCTGTATCATAAATGAATTATTTTTTTTCATTTCAGTATCAACCACGAGAGCAAGTGTTGTACAACGCATCTAAATAATAATTACAAAACACCCGTTCATGACGAACACTCGTACTATATAGTGCATCAATTGCACGGGATAAGTATTTTTTCATTAAGTTCTTCAATCGGTTATTTTAACACAAAATCGCATGACGAATTCATATGCATCCATTGCATTGAATATTAATTCTTTTCATTGCGGTCTTTATTCAATTACTTTCTGTACTATAAAGAAATTATGTTTTCATTTCAATACCTGCGTTAGATTTATCTCGGCGAGTTATCATAAATAAGCGCATAGCTGAATATTGCTCTTGCCTTTTGGAATCATAACAAGAGACAACATCAACATCAGTCTCAAAATGAGTATCGTTCGTTGAAAGAAACAGATTAGATTCATATTATAAAATTAATTATTACCATATACGATCTAGTAAATGAGATAATAATCAAGACACATTATATCGTTTTGATAGCATACAACTGTAATAATATGTCTAACGCCTTTGAGTACTGGTCGCTTTTTGGGTTTCAGTTTTGGGTTCATTCTTCGACCAAAGACGACAGAATTAGCGTGCTGCTCATGTACGATCCCGTATAAGTTTATATAACAAGGGTATTGGTATATTAGTGGATGATTTCATGTTACGCTTAATAACTATTTATGCCCTCATACAATACGAAGGTGGTTGAAATATCGCCTCCCACTTGTTTAGATGCGGTTACATGAACGCGTGAAATATTTCTCTTTCTTAACGTATCGATACAGATCAATGTATAAAGTCTCTGGAGGGAAATAAATACTTGGAAAACTGATAGTATGCAGTGCGCGCAAGGTAACGGTAGTGACTGCGTAGGCCGCTTTAGGCAATGCCACTATAATAAGGCGTCTTATGACAAAAATATGGAGTCATTACTTGAAAAGTGACATTCATATGAACACACCTTCAAAGATTCGTCTGTCCATCACGATGCAACAGATATGCACGCTATTATCATTACGTGCGTTGGCTGTTAGACGTTGCCCCGTACGTTATCAAGTTAACATTTGCATTTAAAATAATTTATGATATTTCCTAAATTCAGAAATCTTTTGGTGTGTCATTCATTCTAGGATGCATTGTTTAGGCGTAATTGAAATACAAATGTATACGTCAAGAAAAATATAACTGATACGCCTCCTGGTGTGGGTGTCTTTCCTTTCGTCCGTTTAGGTATGGCTTCAAATGTATACTATTCCATAGGAATACAAACCCAAGCCTTTATGTTTTGAACGAGACTGAACGCAGAATATTCTTGGGGTCACCTAAAATAATCTGAAGTTTCAGGACCTTATAAAGTTTGTCTCCCTTGTGAAAGTGCACATTATGACCTGTATACTAATAGCCGTATGACTGAATATAATGTATATAAAGGCAAAACACTGGAATATTTAACAGGAGAAACAAAAATATGCTTATTTAAATATCGGTTATTTGATAGTCGTTCTTGACCCCTGGTACACCATTAGCGACAAACAAACAAGACCTGTACCTGAAGTTCATCTGTATCGATTAATCTGTATAAATATGGAATTATTCTCTCGAAAAGAAATTGCTATTGACAGACTGATTCGTTGATATGAAGATATGTTGTTGTGCAATTAAAGCCAACCCTAATGGACATACTAATTGGCATTCCCGACCAAATTAGACTCACGAATACACGATCTTCACAGGGTTTTATGTTATAACATGAACAGTCAGCAGCAGCAATGCAACAATGCAATTAGTAATGATTGCGAAGTTCCCTGCAGTATTCGAGTATAATTTGATAATTATCAGGCTTTGATAGAATCAACTGCGAAATATCGTTAATTTTTTACAGTAATGAACTGCGTGGATATTTGGTTAAATGGTAATTCATTGATGTCATACATTTATTGGGTTGTAAACTGAGGAAAATAACCCCCTTTCTCATAATTTTGGAAATAATTAAAATATTTTTCAGGTTTACAAAACTGTACATTTTTGTAATTTGATGACCGGTCGTCATAACATGCATAACATAAAATTGGTTGGTTTCAACCTATGGCAAAATTCTTCATAGTACAATTTTTACTTGGATCGAGATTTTGATGATTGACGGTATACAACGCTCAACAATCTCTGATAAATAAATTAACCATGATAGATATTGTTCTTAAATATGCTTATCGTATCAAAGATTAAATAATTTCGTGTAGGAATCTGGTTCCTCCTTTTTTAATTTGAATCAAGAAGCATTTATTGCAACACCTTCATGCTATGGTAGTTTCCATCTACTTTATAGCAAGGCGGTGCGTTCACCACGCGTGGTTTTATCAAATGAAGACATTGAAAAATGAAGGCATATCAAATCAACATGAAAGGCTTATGGGTGCTTAATTTGCAGTTTTATTACACGCAATTATGTTGGTTCACAGCTGTTTTGTTATTACACGCAATTATGTTGGTTCACAGCTGTTTTGTTAACTCTGACGTCAATATGTTAAGCAAATTTCACTTCCTGAATTATCTTGCACAAGATGCAGTCTGTCAAATTACATTTAAGTTCATTGTGCCTTTAGTATTATATTACGAGACAATGCTTGTAATAAAATGCGGATTACGTAATCATTCCAATGCTGCAGACAGTTAATGCTAACCTATTATTCTAGAATCCCAACCAGTAAGTACTCGCTTCAATAAGTAACTCTGACCTTAGAGCACAAGCACAAACGCCCTAAATTATCAGCATGGATGGGCACCTTATACCACATTCCACCAGATAAAGATCCGGGACGATTCTTGCTCTGTTGAGAGGTTTTGAGTGTGGACGATGATCCACCAAATCTTAACTCCGGCTACAACACGGATCCTAACACGGACGATCAAGGTCACATGTGAGCCACGGACCAATACAGCAAAGATGCATAATTGACAAGCTTAACCTTGGATTGAAAATACCAAATTCTTTAAATAAAAGTAATAAAGGTTTCAAGGGCTCGCTAGTATAGCTCCGCGTGATCAAATTCTATTAATTGCGGCCTGCGAATTTTCCAATGACAAGCACGCGACAGAAATTTTATTTACGAGGATTGTGTTCGTTCTTCAATTCTTATGCTTTAACTAGATTTAGAACGTCTTGATAGAATGTCTGGCAATGTTTCTGCATTGTATTATTTCATACAAAGCAAGAACCTCACTGACCTTGCATGCCTTGTTGAACTTTGATCTAGTGTGGACATAATAAACACGGAAATAAACACATTGATATGACAACTGTGCTGATACTAATAATGGTCTGTCAAGTAAATATGATACAGGGAAGGAATGTGTAATTGTTGCTTATTGGTTTTGTCATACATTACATAAGAATACATATAACTCTGTGTACGTTTCAGTCACCGACTTTCGTTATGACTTCCAAGGACAGTCAACGAGTCCACTCACCGATTTTTGTTATGGTTCTTAAGGATACAACACCACAAAAATAGTTTATCGCGGCTATAGATTGACGACCAATACGGTTTATTACCAAATATCTTTGTTTAAGCAGATTTACTAATAAAAATAAATTAAATCACAACATTTTAACTATTAGTACGTAACTTAGAAATCAATCGATTGCCATTAGTTTTGATACTATAGTGACTGAAGCATGCGACGCATATGACAACCGTACGGGCAACGTATGGTAGCATTTTGTGTCTGTGGTCTGACTGGATGTCAGCCAGTTTATCTGCGACATGAATGTTATTTGAAAGTTATGTTTTCTTAAATTTGATGACCAAATAATTGCTCACTTTTTAAAGCGCCCTACTGGATGTCTACGTGCAAAAATGTAGGTAATACACGACGTAGCAATTTTTTTCTATTGGAGGACCCATTTGGGTTACCCCATTTATTCACAATTGTTCACATGGTAATTATATTGTACAAAATATAATAATCATAAAAAGTATTTAACTGTATAATAATTCTTGGGTTTCCAAAATGTGACACTTTTTGTGAACCTTTATAGTATATGAAAGTCAGATTGTCCGAACTGTTTTGTTTTTTTAAAGTTTCCATTATTGTTTTCTGTTTTCTGTTCTATGATTGTGTATTGTAAGTGGTTATGTGTACATGACGTAGCAATTGTGGTACAAGGAGCTGTCGCAATCGGTCTACAGATTCGCCTGCATACGTATGACGCGCGTGCTAACTTACCACTCTAAGGGCAACTTTTTTGAACATTCTTCGTATTTTAACTTGACAATCACTAAGAGGTCGTACGATGTAAGTTCCTACGACTCACTTGCCAAGTGTACGATGTACGATACACGTAGTCATTCGGCAAGGGACTCGTTTGTGTGCCGAGCGTCGATATATTCCCTACGCAATCCCATTCCTACTTTCTCAAAATCAGTAGCGGACATTATTATTATAGCTAAAAGCACGCACGTCGGGTTATAACCAGGCCTTAATTCATGACAGTTGCGTAATCGTTGCCTGTATTTGATCGACGACATGAAGGAACGTTTGACCTCCATTGTTAAGCTAAGTACACTAACGCCTATATACGTGTATCACGTATAATTCGATCACTAGAAATAATGTATGTGTGATTGCAGTACTATTGAACACTATATAGATATTATACAATGTGTTGGTACTGCGGTCAAACGTTCAAGCACGTGTGTGACCAATTATTGCTTGAAAAGTGCAGGCATTGGTCATAAAATTCATAACTTGTAATGTAAGTCAAATATGTGTCAGGTTTTGGCTCACCTACGTGTACATTAACACAATTAGTACGTAGGTCGTGTGCTCATTCTCACCTCTTTCATAAGAACTAAATATGCAAATTACATGACAAATCAAAAATGGATACCGGTTTATTAACATTATATAATTGCACGTGTCGCTAAATGCCTATCCTCGTCTCTTGTCAAAGTACAGAATATGCCATCTCTACAATGAATAATACACATTATATGAGTGTATAGTCGATACTAATGAGGGAACTATCGAAAGATAAGCGGTGAATATAGTTAACTCAGGTATACACACTGCATATGTTGGCAAGTTTTTGTGTGTTTAGTTCCCGAAGAAAGCATTGCGATTTCACTTTTCAAAATGATAGGTTGCACTCACTGTCGAAATTAAAGAACTGGTGTACACTGCACTCACTGTAGAAATTAAAGAACTGGTGTACACATTTGATACTGAACGATATGTACATCGTGAAGGAGACGGTCCTTGTCTTCGTTTAATGAAAATTTCTCCAGTAATAAGAAACAGAAAAACAGGAAAAGGTTACCTGGGTCAAGGGATTTTCTATCAATTTTTGGCTCACCTTCATAGCATTTTGTCACGTGGTAAAGCTATCGTGTTGAAGGTTGATGTCAATATAACGGAGATAACCGCTAAAACTGAAATTAACAGTAAATAAAAGAAATAACATACCTGTGTAATTATAATAAGGTCCACAACTCTATAGATAGTCATAAATAATGTCGAATACATTCATGTACACGTGAGTTTGGGTACACATGTAACGCACCTGCAATATGTCGAATGAACTGAGTTTAGGTGCAAAACCGTCAAAATGAATTAAGGATCAGCTGTATCTCCTTAAGAGGAATTTATATGCGTAATTTCATCTGAATACATCAATTTTTGACGCAACATGACTGAAATATAAAGCGACGGTTTAGCACTTTTTGCCATTATATTTGGTAGGTACAATAAGTTCAGCAAAATTGTGTTAATAAGCATGTGCTAAACCGCGTAGAAAAGGCGTCAAACACCCTAGGGATGCAACACGCAAGTGACAGAATCTGTCAGCACGTGGAGCGATACCTTAACGCAATCATAATCCAACAGCGTCTCCATATATTGCCTTTTATTATAAACTTGAACTCAGTTTGCTAATACGTCATTAACTTATTATGTTATTGTAATATATTATATGTGTTAGGTCATTTCTGTATGTACCTAAATAACTTGAAATAAATGAGGTGAAAATGGTACGAATGCTATAAATATCCCTGACAAAGCATGTTTCGGAAATTTAAGCCGAACACAGTATTCTAACGTCGCTATGTCTTAGAGACGGTAGAATACTGTCGAAAGTGTAGTCACAAACCATAACGACATTGCGTCAGTTCTATGTATTTGATAGTCTTTATTCCCATTATCACTGCGGTATAACGTACACCGGATATTGCTAGCAAGATGAGTAATATTATCAATTTTCGCGACATTCTAGTGTTGACAAGGGTAAGTTCAGAGATGATTGTTAGTTTATCTGAGTGTTTTAATGTACATTTTATACAAAACTATCTTCTCCATAAATTTTCCTAGCCTGTGCAACCGGTAAATTGCCAGGAATTTCTTTAAAGGGTGATTAAAAGATCAAACTCGTATCGTTACTCACGCAGAAAGTAAGCTCGATCTGTCGAAATAAGATGTTTTGTTTATATTTTTCGTTAAAATACTCAACTTGAATCGAGCGAATTGTCATTTTTGTTACAAAGATTATATTGCAAATGTAGTATCCGAAACTAATCGAAAATGACGGTGCATTGCGAGAATAAATGCAGGTGTTAGTGTACGGAGTATTGCTATATAGTTGCTCTCTGGTGTACGGAGTATTGCTGTTTGGTGTACAGAGTATTGCTTTTACTTGCAGTGACTATTTGTCACTCAAATCGAATAAATACAAGGTATAAGCAGCTTTATTTTATAAAAAATAACTTATATTATATATATATTTACCTATTAGATTGGATTGTATGGACTGCATGAAGCAATTAATGTAACAAGCTAATCCTAGCTCCAAGTCCTCCCTGAATTTTAACGGAAACTTCTATTAGTAACCGTGTATTTCACATACAGTAAAGAGTCGTAGCTAAGCAATTGCATTTGACAAACACAAAACTACTACAATGTACAATACTTTGAATTAGCAACATTGAACGTATATCATAGCAAAGGAACCTCATTACAGTATCTGAAATAGTTGAGAAATTATAAAATAAACCTTGGTGTGTACATTTTGTATATATGGATATGAATGCCCTTATTTGCCATTTGACCATAAGTATGACTCTCAAAGAATTGCATATATCCAAGCTAAATATCACATTTGTACTACTCACAAGAACACTTTATGCATAAAATTCAGCATTCTATATTGTTAATCGCATTCATCTGCCTGACGGTTGAAATATTTTAACATAATCATTTAAGAATATTCTTATTGTATCGTATAACCCATAAAACATGACCATATTTGTGAGCAGACGTAATAATACGATAAAACTGTCCATTTACATACTTTATTTACTCATTTTATTATGCCATACTCTCCGTATACTAACGTTGAACTTATGTGCAATACTCCGTACACTAAACAGCAATACTCCGTACACGCACACGTATCGGTTTTGGGGTGTATCTTAGTCGTTTTTCGAACAATATTTATGAAATTTGGTCACAACATTTTGGAGTTCAATATAAACAAAATGGCCAGTTCAAAAAATCTACAATTTGGTATTGCAGCCGTTCCAGAAGCTTGTAAAGTCCTGCTGTCAATATTTGCGAGTGAGTAACGGCATAATGCTGGTTCATTTTAACCTTTCTGTGAATATCTGATATACGATAGTGAGCTATAAAGTTACCAAAATGCCCGAAGAAGTTAAAACTCAAATGGGATGTGCATAAGAAGTCTGTAATTTGGAAAATTTCGTCTCTAAACTCACCCTGGTCTCCATTTCATGTCCTTAAAATTGATAATATTACTCACTTTACGAGCAATATCCGGTGTACGTTATACCGCAGTGATTATAGCCCGGTCTAAATGAAGTTGTTTTGTCGCTCGCCTTCTCCATTTCTCAACCGGTTTTTTTTTTATTTGATGTTCAACAACATTAAATCTGAAGTGAGTTTTGCTCTCCAGATGGTAAAATGCACCAAGTATAATGCTCGTTTTACATTAATAAATCTCCTGTGTTATAATAAATGCCTTTATGTAGCTCACAAATAAAGAAGAGGAATTAAATTAACTGCCTCGTGAAGAATAACGTGTGTCTCAGCTATTCATAAACATAGGATTCCCTTCTGTGACACTATGATTAATATAAATGATTTCCCAGCGCATTGATTGTGACATATTTCACATCGAAATATTGACAATGCGACAAATGTGTCACGTAGAAGTTAAAACTGTTTTATTTATTGGAGAATTTTTTATCATATTTCACGTTTGGACATTTCCGGGTAATCATGTTAATTGATGGACGTTTTAAAATATTCGATAAGAGTACAATACATTGCTAATAATAAAAAAAGTTATCCATTTCCAAGGGCTGATAATCAGCTGTTCAGCCACTCAGTCACCCATTGACTTGCTAACTTCGCCTGGCCATTGGTTTACCTAATTAACATTTCTTTTATAAGCCAACTTGAAAAGCCAACTGGAAAAAAGTCTCGGCTTAATAAATTGAACACGAGATGATGTATGATCGATATAATCAATGTATTTCCGATGTTTCTGGCATACTTACTCAAAGCACCAAACACTTATATAATGGAAAGTCGTGATAAAAACCCGATTGAGTGGAATTTAGGAAACGTATATGTTAAGTCGATTTTCCTATTTCCAGTAAATCGCGTAGCTTATCCCACAAAAATGTGGGTGTCATCTGGCTATAATGCATCTCATTCTCATATTATGTGTTAGTATGTGGAATGCACTAGTGGCTGATATATCAACTAACTGTACAATTCACCTAATGACGTGCGAGTCTGAAATCTTGTCTCACCTAACAACGTCGTCTGAATGTTCAACTATGAGTGTATTGCTGGCTTAGAATGAGAAGTTTGTAAGAACAAAATCGTTACTTTGAAAAACAAAGAAAAAAGCTGTGTGAAATTTGAAATTTACTTACGATAAAAAAAACTTTTACAATGTGTTTATTCCCCTTAGCACGGTATAGATAACGTTGTTTGTCGCTCGCCTTCTACGTTTCTCAACCGGTTTGATTTGAATTAATGTTCTCCAACATTAAATCTGACTTAAGTTATGCCCTCCAGAGCTACCGATACACTGTTTATATAACTTGTTTTACAATATCAAACCTCCTGTGATATAATAAATGCGTTTACTAAGCTTACAACCAAAGAGAGGAATAAAATTAACTTCATCACGAAGTATCACGTGCGTCTCAGCTATCTTTAAAGCGTGCAATTGCCTATCGTGACATGATGATTAATATAAATGACATATTTCACATCGAAATATCGGCAATACAACAAAGGTGACACGTAGAAGTTAAAATTGTTTTATTTATTTGAGAAATTTTTATCATGGTTACAAGTTTGGACATTAATTGATGGGTGTTTTAAAATATTCGATAAAAGTACAATACCTTGCTATTAGTAATACAAAGGTTACCCATTTCCAAGGGCTGATAATCAGCTGTTCAGCCACTCATGCCACCCATTGAATTGTTAACTTCGCCTGACCGACCATTTGTTTACCTAATGAATATTAGAGTCTCCCTGTGGTGACTATTTCTCTTATATGGATGTGGCAGCCACTATCGAGCTGCGGCGCCCAGGAAAAGACACTACCCTAACAGGTACCAATTTACACCTTGGTAGAAGCGTACGCCCTACCCTTAGGCCACCTACCCCATATACTGTTAAGTTCATTGTGAGTTTTGAATTGATGTTCACCAACATTAATTCTGACCTTAGTTTTGCCCTCTAAAGCTTCAATGCACAATGTATCACACTTGTTTTACATTATTCAATCTCATGTCATATAATAAATGCGTTTACTTAGCTCACAATTAAGTAGAGGAATTAAGCTAAATTCATCACGAAGTATCACGTGTGTCTCAGCTTTTCAGTAAGCGTGCGATTCCCTATTGTGACATCATGATTGATATAAATGATTTCCCAGCGCATTTATTTTGACATATTTCACATTTGAATATCGGCAATACGACAATGGTGTCACGTAGAAGTTAAAACTGTTTTATTTATTGGGGAATTTTTTATCATGGTTACACGTTTGGACATTTCCGGGTAATCATGTTAGTTGATGGATGTTTTGAAATATTCGATAAAAGAACAATACATTGCTTTTAGTAATAAAAAGGTTACCAATTTTCAAAGGCTGTTAATCAGCTGACCAGCCACTCAGCCACTCATTGAATTGTAAACTTCGCCTGGCCATTTGCTTACCTAATGAACATTATAGAGTCTCCTTGTGATGACTATTTCTCTTATATGGGTGTTGCAGCCAAGATCGATCTGCGGCGCCCAGGAAAAGACATAACCAAAACAGGTACCAATTTACACCTTGGTAAAGTGGAACATGTGGATTATTCTGACTCAGAGAAGTAAAACAGTTGCCAAGAAGAGAGTTGAATCCGGGCCCTGTCCATCCCGAAGCGTACGCCCTACCCCTAGGCCACCGTCCCCATTTACTGTTAAGTTCATTGAGTATATTCGACTTGAGCTTTCCAAAAGCCAGCTAGAAAAAAGTATCGGCTTAATAAATTGAGAACGAGATGATGTATTATAGATATAATCAAAGTATATGCGATGTTTCTGGAATACTTGCTTATAGAACCAAATAATTATATAATGGAAAGTCGTAATAAAAACCCGATTGCGTGGTATTTAGGAAACATATATGTTAAGTCGATTTTCCTGTTTCCAGTCGATCACGCTGCTAGTCCGACAATAATGAGGGTGTCATCTGGCTACACTGCGTCATATTCTAGAATTACGTGTTAGAATGTGAAATGCACTTGTGGCTGATATGTCAACTGTACTGGTCACCCGTATGACGTGCGAGTCGTGTGTCTTGTCTCACATAACACAGCGTCGTCTGAATATTTAACTAATATAACTAGTATATCGATTGCTTAAAACGAGAAGGACGTAAGTACAAAATAGATTTTTTTTAGAAAACAAGAAACAATCTGTCTGAAATTAGCTTCTGACTTTTGGTAAAACAAACTTTTCCGACTTCATTTCGCTCAACACGACAAGTTCCGATTTTCATGAAAATAAGCTCATACGAATCGCCTTATGTTGCAGATTTCAAATATGTATCAGTCTTCTAAGATCGTCAGTAGTAGTTATGACCTTCGCATTCTAAGCCAGTCATATGTAAGTGGCACAACAAGTGACCTCTGGCTTTGGTGAACACCATTCAAAACGTCACAAACTTTCCAAATTCGTAAGCAAACTAGCGACATAGCGATTATTATGAACATCGCGTATTTTTCATCAATATATATTTTTCTTTAAGTATATTCGAACCTTATATCGTGGCTTTGATCACATGCAAATTAATGCACTTCAATACAATTCGTTTATAAAGTTATTAATGATTAAGGCCATGCAGCCTTGAACAACATAAAATATATAATGAAAGATCAGGCATTGAAGGAATCATTTAACTAACAAATAACACATTGAAAACCCGTGTTTATTCCCCTTAGCACGGTCTAGATAACGTTGTTTTGTCGCTCGCCTTCTCCATTTCTCAACCAGTTTTGTTTTGAATTGATGTTCACCAACATTAAATCTGAATTGAGTTTTGTCCTCATTAGGAAGCAATATACAATTTGTATCGCTTGTGTTACATTGTTTAAACTTCGGTGCTATAATAAACGCGTTTACATAGCTCACAATATAAAATATATCAAGTGCGTCTCAGCTATTCATAAAGCGTGCGATTCCCTATTGTGACATTATGATTAATATCCATAATTTCCCAGCGCATTGATTGTGACATATTCCACATCGAAATATCGGCAATACAACAAAGGTGTCACGTAGAAGTTAAAACTGTTCTATTTATTTATCATCAAGGTTACACGTTTGGACATTTCCGGGTAACTATGTTAATTTCTAGATGTTTTAAAATATCTGATAAAAGTACAATATATTGCGTTAAGTATTAAAAAGTTACCCATTTTCAAGGGTACTTTATCAGCTGTCCATCCACTCAGCCACCCCTTGACATGTTTACTTCGCCTCGCCATTGGTCTATACATGTATAATTGACATTTGAGTCTCCCTGTGGTGATTATTTCTCTTATATGGGTGTGGCAGCCAAGATCGATCTAGGGCGCCTAGAAATAGACATTTTCCTAACAGTTACCAATTAACACTTTTGTCGAATGGAGCATGTGTATTATTCTTGCTCAGAAAAATTTACCATTTGCCCAGACGAGAGTTGAATCCGGGCATTCTCAATCCCGAAGCGTACGCCCTACCCCTATGCCACAGTCCCCACGTTATGTTAAGTTCATTGTATCTCGTATTTCCAAATTGTATACCGATTTATATGTTAAAATGTTTAAATTGAAATAATATGTATCTTTGCTTTATTTGCTGCTCTTCTCATTTTTCTACTTTGAAGCAGTTTCATTTTTGTATATGTAACACCAGCCAGGAGCCATGAAACTTCAGTCATTATAACTTAAGTTATGCATTCTTGTCTCACCTGAAATAGATGCTGGATATTTTTGTAAAATTATATTGTTTTTATGTTGAACCTATTTTAGGGTTTATAAGATGCTGAGGCGAGTCCGAGAAGAACATGCAGTCCACATGTGCTTGTCGGAAACACAGCAGGGTCATATTCATATCACGTAAATGCCTCATACTTCTATTAACTAGTATATCCAGTGTCTATTCAGATCACCATAAACGTATTATGTTATTGTACAATCTGATTCTTGCCCTTCTTATGTCGATGTGGCGCTGGCTGTATATTTATTTATGAGGCATGCGACAAACCATCAGTGCAGGGTTGTCCCTTTTAAAAAAAATCAATATTTGTAAAATGGATATGTTCAAATATACTATGTTAATTCAATACTTACCGATACGTTATATCTTTAACTCGCGTGTTATAATAACCATCTCATTCAAATAATACGCGTGTGACATTTAAATATCAAACCAGTGAACATAAAATATAGAACAGTGACAATCATTTTGAAATCCTCTTCTTGACTATCAAATGTGAACTTCAAATACAGATCAGTGATAACCGTGTTAGAATCCTCCTCGTGACACTCTTTGTAAGTGTTAAAATATACGCATGTGTTGAATACCCTTACTCGCTAGAACAGTTTAAGACAAGATCAAATAAATATACATTTTTATCAAATATTTCAATTTATACTTATAAAATGTGTCAAAGCAAGCCGATGTACAATGTTTTCAACTTCCGATTATTTTCATTCAGCAGTTATATACTGGTTTATTAGTACCATAAGTAATATTTTTGTTCAAAATTCAAAGTTCAATAACATCAACTTGCTTCCGTTTTAGTTTAATTTTGGTCCCTTTCCTTTTTCAAAAAGAAGCAGGTTACAGGCTGCTGTGCAGCCTGTTGTTTTAAAATGTACTATGTCAAATAAATTATGAAAAACACATTTTTTAAAATAAAATATGCATTGTAATAACTTAGTAGTTCTTTATTGATAAAACCTTACTGACGAGGTATTCAGCGAGCAGCTGGATGAATTATTAAACTATTGTGATAATACCAATTCATCATGAAATTGTATGGATAACACAGCGCAATTGATTATTGAGTACTTTATAATCATTAAAAGTGTACCAGTATTATTATAACCGTATTGTTCAATTACAGATTGATTAAGTAGTTATATGAACTTGTGAACTTTAAGTTGAAATTATTGTCATTGTGTGATAACGTCGTGTATGAAATTGCAAAATAATTAGTGCTTAAAACATAGCAAAAGCATCTGTGATCCTCGATCAATGTATGACTAATTGGGATGCTGTATAATTCAATGTGTCACATGATGCTTTTTGCATTAACCGGAAGTGGAAATGTTTATACTCTGAGATGTTACAACGTCCATTGGGACACGCGTTGTGTGGTGGTTAATTAGCGCACATGCGTACCGGTCTACTCCTGGACCACTATTCACTCAATCCAAACTGCCCGCATTGTCTAGTTTATTGCACCAAGAGGATTAAAAGATTTTACAAAGTTCTAAACAGTCTCTGGTTGCGTCAAATGACGTACACTAGGGCAATTAGATTTTCTATATTGTCATGTCAATTTAAACATAGCAACTAACAATAATATTTATGCAATAATATAATTTGATGACTTTTTTATTTTACGTCAGAACAATTTTACAAGTCATAAATTTATCATATGAATTTTAGTATATTCACTTATAACACTGTAAATGTTTTATTCTTAAATTGTCCTTGCCAGAATAGGGTTGTTGTCTGTTGCCGTATGTATAATGCCTCTCGATTTAGTAATATAATTGTCTGATCAGATATACAAAACACTATATAGACGACTGAAACGATGAAATGTCGCGTTTTTGTTGTTCATTTGCAATTTCCAAATACATCCAAACTGTTATTATTGGAAAATTGGCAAAATTTATCTTAGCGATAATGATTCATCAAAATGACGATTGTCTGTCACAGGCTTTATATTGGACGGTGTCACGAAGAGCGAAGCAAAACTCTATAGACACTTCCCTCCCTCTGCGGTTTGCGTGTTTAATACAGAGGAATCTGGTCACAAATTATCTGAGGACATTCCGAATGACGCGTCTCTCAATGACCGATTTCTGCTATCATTTACGGAAATACAGATATAATAACCTTCGCGTTTGATTTAAGAATCGGTATTTGTGCTGTGGATATTTCGCTCACAATATACGTGGACATGTCTGATATTTCTGACTAGCGCTTATTGGCGATGGACGTATTAAAGCCGGAGCTGATTAATCTAACGACTGTGTTTAGAAATTCACCGTTACACAATGTGACAATTTGGACTTTAGATACAGTTTGTTTGATTATAATGATAACCGTGTTATCTATTACTGGAATTCTAGGAAACGCACCAATTCTTATTGTGTTTATGAAACGGAAAGATAGACATGCTAGTAATACATTTATAAAAACATTGGCTGTATTAGATCTGCTTGTTTGTATGTTCGTGATGCCATTTGTAATATTCTACGAGTTACACATGGTGACATCAGACGGCGCTTGTCGATTCTTTCATTTTTTAAGTCACTTTTCAGTTTTTGCTTCGAATCTTACACTTGTTGCAATAGCAACGGAACGATACATCGCTGTTTGTAAAATTGGACTGAAATTAACAATAACAATGGTCAAGAGAGGTGCTGTTATAATTGCAATTCTCAGTGCAATTGTTGCAATGCCAGCAATTGGTGTTTTTGCAGTCGTAGATAAGGACGATGTCACGAATATATCGTGTCAATTTCCTCATGAACACGCACCCGAGGAATTTTGTCATTTCACCTACACCATCATCGGTATCCCGGCAGTAACAATCTATCAACTCTTACAAATGGGATTATTTGCACTTATTCTTGTAGTTATAATTATTCTATATAGTTGTGTTTATACGGTGCTTTGGAAACGAACTAAATTCCGAAAACAGATATCAGCCAGGCGGACTAGGATTCGGTATAATGTTGAACAAAATGGGGATGCCGAAAGTGAATACTTATCATCGGAAACAAAACCAGTCCTTGACAAAAGTGACGAAACAGAAGCTATTGAAATAAGTGGGAAGAATTTTCAAACGAAACGAAATTCTCTTCCGAGTTTACATTGTGGATTATATGAAAACATCACACGCAGACGGACTTACTCCGAACCAAGTGACCTACCTAGCTGTTGTCAAAGTTGTTGCGAACAAAAGCAACGAAAAGCAACGAGTGTTGTTAAAGACGTTCCTAAAACAAAAAAGAAGGCTCGGAGATCAACTTGCAGGGTCGAGTTTGTATGTAACACTGCAGATCGCGTTAAGTCAAGAAAATACTATTATCATATACGTACAGCGAAAATGTTATTCTTATGTACTGTGACTTACTTTATAACATGGGTACCATTTTGGTTGGATATTTTTGGAACCACAAACTCTCGAGTTTTTAGGTATATGTTTTTCATTGCTCACGCTACAAATCCAATCATATATGGAATTGTAAACAAACAAGTAAGGGTTGCCGGTAAAAGACTGTGTGTTAGGTGTATAGTCTCCGTTTGCACTTGCTTAAGAAATGACACTGCTCCGATCTCTGATGGTTTTACAACCGGATATTTTTCAAATGAATCAGAGCGCTTTGTTACAAATACATAACATTTTATCAATTGGCATAAAGAAAATATCCTTAATACTATGTCCGGGCGAATTAAAGTGCTCAGATACATTAGTGAAAGAATCAGGAAAATGTTTGATATCAAATTTATAACTGTTCATTCTTTGGCTTCATTTATGTTGGGTTTGTCCAACATATTGCATTTCACATTTTGTACAGGTAATAAGGTAATCACACCAGCGGAAGCACATGTTAACTCAGTTTTAACATTAAAACTTGTAAAATTGATAAAACTGTTAAAAGAGTCAGATTCTGTTATAATGCAACAATGACTACAACGGCTTCGATGACATTGATGAACGTTCCCATTGGTCACAAGTTTGTTCAATGACGAATGTACAAATACATAACATAAAATTCGATGAAAAAGTTTTCACTGCATAGAGTATTGTCCTTGTTTTTAGACTGTTTGCATGGCTTAAAATGAGAATGTCGTAATACTGTTACATATTTGAAATCTTCATCATAATGCGCTTCTTATGAGCCTAAATTCATAAACATCAGAAGTTATCATGTTGACCAAACTGACGTGTTAAAAACAGCTTGTTTTGCCATTGGTAAAGATTATTTTTCAGTCATTTTTTTCTTGTCTTCTCAATATATCGATTTTGTGCTTAAGACTTTCTCATTCTAAGCCAGCGATATGTAGTTTCTGGTCCAGAAAATTACATTTATTGCAATTTACAAAATATGCTTTTTCGAGCTCTTGTGTACGTTATAAAACCTATCTTACAAGATATATATTGACTTCTTTTGCAAAAAACAAAACGAAAAACATATTTATTTGTAAAATTTATATTTGTCTATTTTTAAATAGTTTCCTAGTACAAATGTACTTACCACAAAAACGTAATAATTGTTCCATCTCAACACCAATGGGCATACTAGAAATCTTAATTCTTCAATGACAAGTCAGAAACGCGAAGCTTCTATTATATGTATGTTTATGTACAGTACGCAGGTGAAAGAAGATGCCATGAACGCCCCCCTTTTCCCATTGATAGAAAGACGAACATCTAGTCAAGCATTTGACATGTGTAATAGATACTTTTCTAGACTACTCAAGGACGATGCAATATTTACATGTAGCACGACATATCATGTTATTGAAGCATTTAATTGCTTTTAGCCTTTATAGTCGCATATGAAAAGGTTTGTCTCCTTAAGATCAAGAGGTTTAAAAGCATAGGGACAGTTGTACGAAGTAATTTTATACCTATCTCTTTCCGCTGCCATTTAATTTGGTATACGTAACTTCTTGTTAAGATTGGTGATATATATGTACACAAATAAAGCGACAATATCATGTTTTTGGTCTTCTGTGCATTTGTGCGTTCTATGCGTTCTTTTACAGATAAATAAGTAGGTCATGTATTTATACATTTGTACTTTCATAGTGAGCACATGATAACGTGAAGTGTAAAAATATTGACCGGTTTATTCTACTGTTGTATAAGTTGTTACTATATTAACACGTATGGTACATTTTGTAGTTAATTAACACTACCAGTTATGCTAAATAAAGACTATACTTAACATTTGAGATTTAATAAACACAGATCATCTTTAGCACATACCTTATTCACAGTCAAAATCATCATTCATTCCGAAAGCAACTGAAGAGCTTTTCCTGTGGAATTAAAGATCTGTGCAAGTCCTTGAATAATCTCCTACCAAGTGATCTACCCTAACAAAAGTTAAATCAGCTTTCTAATACAGATACACATAGCTTGCATGTACAGCCTTTTAAAATATTAGACTTGGACTTTCGATTTTTCGTCAGCTGAAACTTGACCTTTCAGATGTTAAGTTCATTTTCACGTTTAGTTTTATTTGTGATTGTCATTGTTCCTTGTATTTCTAGTATGTGGTATTTTCATGTTTTCCGGACTCGACTGTTCGAGTGCTGCCTACCAGTTCATATTTCTATTATCTTTTGTCAAACCATAAATAAGTTCTGGTTTACAATACCTGTAAGAATTATTCAAAATGTGTGTTTCCCTGGTAATGGTCATGGTGAGATATTGCGATCGCCATTTGTCTGTCGTCAGCAATCCCTGCAAAGGGTATCACTGGTACGGAGCGATGTCAAAGCGTAACGCAAGTCCAGACGACAGCCTGTTATAGACTCTTTCAGACAATAGCTAATACTTCTTAGTACCTTGGGGCGGGTAAAACAGGTTTAAAGGGTATTTTCACTTATTTCTAATGTTTTTATGGAAACAAAGATAATGTTCAACAGTGAATGATTATCCTATGTATCAATGTACCCATTAAGCATTCTAAATGCTTAACACTTTGATTTTGTTTCGTTATTAGTATGGTGTAATCAGCGGAAACATAATTTCTTTAAATAAAGGCTTATATGTTATCTTAATATATGAAATATACCATTTGAATAGTCAATACAATACCTATAACTGACATGCTTGTAATACCATGCAAAATAATCACCTTATAACAAATTATTTCCAAAAAATAAAATTCATTCATGTCATAGTTTCGATCAGACGGTGTCATGGTCTGCATACGAAGTCCAAGTACGGTGTCGTGATCTCTAAACGAAACCTTTATAAAATACATTTCTTTCGGAGTACAGAGTTTTTCATTATTTCTGGCATACACGTTGTTATGAAGAGATCAAGAGAAACAGAAAATGGTAAGTAAGTCTTGTATGTGTTATCGGGTGATTTTAACTTGAGTATGAATGCACTATTTCTTCAAAGTACTAACGGACATGTTACATACACACACAAATCAAAATATCAATCTGCAGCAACTACATATTATCAACAATTATAATGGCTTGGCGTTATTTGACGATTAAAACATTATTAATAGTACATGCCTCTCTTTATCACATTCACACTTGGATACAAATATGTGGCTTCTTTTAGTTAATAAGACCCAATGGGTCATATACGTATTTTGTGGGGGTTTTTTCGGCCACTGGTCCTAGCATTTGTAATTTCCTTAATATGGAGATTGGCGCTCTCAATTGAATGATCATTTGATTGTTACACATAATTGGGAATTTTTTCAACAACAACACGTATTCTGTAGAATTATTATTATTATTTTTTTTTTATTGTTACACATAGAAATACATAAAATTTTCAATGGAATGTGCCGTACGCATCTTTTTAAACACATTTTTTCTTATATAATGGCATGTATCCCTGCTCAATTTAGCTGCACCTGCTTCATACGTTGACTGGTTATGTGCTATCTCGTTTGAAATGGCCACTCATCTCTGTTACAAAATATACCTTACAAATGTTTTGTTTAGCCGAGTGGAATATTGTAGTTAAATCATCACCTCTTATTATCATTAATACTAGTTATGATTTTACTTTTTTGGAACACAAGTTCAAATGCAGCTTTTGTGAAGTGTGCAGTGAGAGTGAAAAATTCAGCAATAAGGCACTGCATGCGAAGTCACGACGATGAGAAGATTTCTTATCTTCATTTCTTCAAATCAGAGGACAAACTAAAATACAAAAAAATGTTGTTTTAAAATTACAGGAAATGAGTTAAACTGTGATCCGAAATCAGTGTATATTAATCAGGAGACAGGAAAACTTAACATTCCTATACAACAATGTGGCACAAGTCCAATAAAAAAGATGTGTAAAGTAAACAACAGTTCGAACTCAGTTCACAACAAGGTATTCAATGACATTGACAACACTTCGTCTACATGTGAAGGTTAACTCGGATAGTACTCCTAGTTCTTATCGAATCAGAAAAAAGCATATGCACACAACAACTCTTGTTGACTATCATTACGATTTAGTTTGATGACTACATAAGTTTAACAAAAGTTCTCCTGCAAGTTTTTTCATTCTATGTCCCATCAGCATTTGTTCTATGACATTAAGACTACCTATATATCACAATAATTCATCAAGTTTTGTATAAACGCATTAACATTTTGAACTAACAAATAGGTAAGCGATGTTTATATAGGTTTGACTGGGTATAAGATATATACATCAGTTAACGGGATAGTTCCCTCATTGGTTTTACTTATTGAATGGACTATCTTTGGTTATCATTAACATTGTGTGTTAAGATAGAACGTAAAAAGTAGTTCTACAACACCTGCTATTAAAAGTCGACGACAGAATGGTTGGAGTATCCGCATCTTGAGCAGTAAAATACGGGTCTGATCCCAGGCAAATTGTGTCTGTTACCAGGATGATATATAGGTAGTCTTAATGTCATAGAACAAATGCTGATGGGACAAAGAATGAAAATACTTGCAGGAGAACTTTCTTTACAGGCGTACTGAACATTTGTGGTTCAGAAATGTCTGTCGTCGTTACATCCATAAATAAGCCGACATTTATGCCACTAACATCCACCGAATCTCCATATTCGTAAGAGATTTCCTTCTTGAGAATGTCGTCTATTATCTATATCACTTTCGTTTAGAGACCATGGCAAAATATTTTAAGTCGTTTAGAGTGCAAGACATTCCCAAAAAATCAACAGCTTCACATTTTACGGCCTGTGAGACATGTACGTTTATCAATACACGTATCATAGCAAAGATAGTTCTTATAGAACATTATCTGGTTATAATAACTCATTTGTACTATTTATATTGCGATATATTAACATAATTAGTATTTTATTTAATTTTTCGAAAACATGACTACTTCAGGTATAAATATAAACTTACTACACACGTTTCATTATATTTTTAGCGTAATCATTTAGAACAAATACTTATATGTCGATGTGTTGAACGATCGCATCAAGTAAAACGTTATTAGAGGGGTAAATCGTTGTAAAGAAGACACACTCAAACGCGTGCTGCCTGATGTGCAAAGTTTCTATGGTTTTTTCGCGAGGAGTCTATAGCAGGCTGTCGTCTGGACTTGCGTTACGCTTTGACATCGCTCCGTACCAGTGGGTATATACCCTCCTAAATCCGATGTTTTGTGATTAGTTGTCTATTGATTGCAAAAAGCATATATGAATTGTATATGTGTTATATTACAGGAAATTATGAATATCATGCATAATTTAACATGTACTGCTAGTATTCATGTTCATATAGAAGTAATTGTCATTACGTGATCATTTACGAGATGAGGAGAAACATGTTTCAAATGACACCATGAAATTACTTTAGTTGTGTTGAATACGACCTTCGAATCAGAGAAGTGCTTAATAATAAAACCGTTCAACAATATGATTCCATGTATAAACAAACGAAGCAAGTTGATTGATCAGCATAAAGTTACCATATCTATAGGACGTTTTTTGTACTTTATCCTTGAGATTCGTTATATTGTTTATTGACATTTATTCCGGTTATGTTTGACAGGCTGATACTGAAAGCTTTTATCGTCGAGTCATATTCGTGTCAATGATGTGTTTCATATAACTTGTTCATGTTTCTGCTCCTTTGTTTAAATGTTTCTTGCTGAAGGTAGTTTGGTTTTTAATCAATCAGCCAAGTAATAGAACAAATTCACATATTTATATAAGTTAAAAGAAAGTTAAGTTACCAATTTTCTATGGCTCTTTTCAGCTGTTAGTCCGCTCAAGCACCCTTTGACATTAAACTTGCCCTGTTCATTGGGCTACCTATGGAAACCTGAACTCGTGTCTCCCTGTGTAGACTATTTCTCTCCTGTGGTGTGGCAGCCATCATCGAACTGCGGCGCCCAGGAATAGACTCTGTCCTCACAGGTACCATTTTACACCACGGTGGAGTGGAGCTGTGGGTCTTGCTCGGAGAAATTAACCAGTGGTCCAGAGGAGGATCGAACCAGGGACCTCTCGATCCCGACGCGCGGGCCCTACCTCTAGGCAACCGCTCCCCACGACTGGGTCAACTTTGTTTAAAAACAATTTAAATGCACGTATGTATATTTGTGCTTTAGAACTTTTGATATTTCTGTGTATACTAAGTCATTTATGGTCGATTGTGAAACAAATGTTCGAAGTTTCTAGTTCCATTTTATTTCCTCTTTGGTATGACTCAGGTTGGGACTGAACCCGGGACCTACCACACTCGATATTAGGATAACTACTAGCACTCCTGCTTTGATAACTAGATAGGACACTAAGTCTCGAAAACGCAATTGTCCATAAGCTATTGTTTACAATGTACATCCGCCTATTCGTTAAACCAGAATAGACACTACATGTCCGTTGTTAAGTGAAGAAATGAACATAAATCAAACGATCTAAAACCGAATATCAGAATGGAACTTAAACGTATCACTGAAAGCATCGTAAGTGCACTTGTCACTCATTGTAATTGGTAACGAGAGCTCACTAAGTAGGCGATTTTTTCCAGAGACAGCGTATATCAATGTTTAAGTACATGGGTACTTAGAATCAAACTTCTACGATTTATACAGATATATAGATTGCAAACAAGAAATACCCTGGCCCGACGAAAAACACACGGACCATAAAATCAAGCCATAACATACATGTATAAACCCCCTTGCCACCCCCTAAAATCTGACTTACGTACTTGATCTTAACACCAGTCTGACCTTTTGATTAGCATGCTTTAACAGTCGATATTTTGCCTATATTTACAACACTGATTGAATATTTTCATAATCGAGGAGTATCACTAAGTAAGAAACTTGTAATATATTCTCAAATAAAGGTCAGATTCAAGTCAAAATAGTCAAGCTATAGGTTTGTCATAACAATAGAATCAAATCGCTTTCAGAATTCTGAAAGCATGGCGCCGATTGGCTAATGAAAAGGGTCGCCTGAGGTGACCTTCTATAGGTCGTCGTTAGATCCTAATGTTGTTTGAGTATATGATTTTAATCAGATTGTCACCCCTGCCACTATCTTCCAGCAAAAGTGATTATTCAATATTGTATGATTTGCAACACAATCAACACTACATTCTCATTAATTCGACATTATCGACATGCAAATGATTATGACAGATTGAGGGCATATATATATACACAACCAAGGTTCCATAACACACTAAAAAAATTCCCTGAATTTTCCTTGACAAAATCATTTGTATTCTCTAACGCCTATAAATTCACGCTACTGTCAAGGGAGATGATTCCGGACAGGAGAAACTTTCGGACAAACGATCTAGACGGTTTATTTAGTTAGATGATCCATTGATATTGGTATCAAATCACTCAGGGGCGTATTTAAAGGAAATCTGGAAGAAAATCAAAATCAAAATATACAAATAATTACTCATATACCGAAAATATCGTCTGCTGTTGTGATTTTGACATCAGCACCGCCGGGTGGGGGGTAAGCAAATTTAGTGAGCATGCGCAATATAGCGCGTGCATAGGCGAGCATCAATGATTTTATTGTGTTCAATTATTTAGTTCAAAATTCTGTAACGAGATCGTGGCCGAGTGGTTAAGCAGCTCGCTTAGTAATTTTAATAATCTGATGCTAAGGTCCAGCGATCGATCACGGCGGCGCCCAAAATTTTTTTTATATTATTTTTATATTTTCCTCCAGCATGATTGTGAAGAAGGAACCCTGTTCTAAATATTTCCTGGTAATATGTTTCTAAATATTCGTCGTGAAATATTCGAAGCAGACTGTCCGGTACATCTACGTTAAAATCGTTGAAAATAGCACAAAAGTGCCCCTTTTCAGGCCCCAATATTTTGCTGTTCTAGTGACGTCATTTTTCGGGAAACCTATTTTTAGCAAAGATCCTGAACCAAGGTATTTGTAAACAGAAAAAAATCTGAGAAAAAAATTATTTTTAACTCCAGGGGAAGCTTTTTATGCGATTTCTGTCCGGAACCATCTCCTTTGCCAGTACATTATCACACGGCTTTTGGAATTTCAATTTTGCTATCACGCAAGCATTTCTGATAATAAAGTTTTTACCAATCAACTTTTATAAAATAGTACCTAACTGGTGCAAAGACTTATACCAATGGGCACCCCGGTCGTATCAGTCTCGGCACTAGTATAGACCTCGACAAAGCGACATCTGATCCCAAATGATTAGAAAACCAAACATTGGTACATTGGTACATTGTCCTATTATTCTGAACGTTACACTATTTGTCATAAGCTATATTTTCCTTGGTATCTATATTCATTTTTGTGAGGGTTTTCGCACAAACAGATCGTGTGTTAGACATATGTCTGTGTATGTACTTTAACATTTTTTGCACTGTTGTCGCTGAGTTAGGGAAGAATTTGACGTTGTATGGTATTCGCCATTTTGCAACATTGTTGTCTAAAATAAGTTAATATGGTTTCTTTTTACGAAAAGAGATATATACCCATACTTGTGAGTATGTGCTGGCTGCAGATGCTTACTCCGTTTATGCTCGAATGATCGTAGAGGTAGGTATGATCTGAGTAGGTTGTCGAGTTTTTGAAGCCGATCAGTCGTTCGTGCGACGGGTATCATTTGATTTAACTGCGTGCTACCTCCCCTCCCTGATTAGTCATCATCTTTTTTGCAAACAATTTCTTCACGAGTAGCAAATGTTCCGTTTCCAGAGGCAAATGAAACTTCCTTACTCCTTGTAAGTTATTATCAACCAGTACGAAGGATAAGCAGCTCTTCCAAAAGCAACCAACAATTTCCCCCATGGCGGTAAAAATAAAACTGATGAACGAAATTGGATCAACGAATGGCGCATGCATGCATGGATATATCAAATATCAAACATCTCACACTGGAAAAACAACAGAAATAAACATTGTTTATACCATTATATTTATTCAGGTTAGAATCATTAGAAATAAAGCTTCAACGGAAACGATGTTTGATTTCATTGATCAAGTTGCGCTGATTTAAAATTGTCACATAGAATTATAAAAAAACACATATGACAAATGTTAAAACCTTCCACAGACGTGTTGAACAATGATTGAAACACAAAATCAATTGATAACAATAAATAGACAATCTGTAATACATTAACATAGTCCACTCATGACCACGTAGTCTAATACACTTCAACAGGGCGTCTAGTGTTTGCAATAACAAGTGTAATACATTATTCTAAGATCTTACATACTCTAGAATACGATGTTAAAGAGTTAAAGTCAATTTTTTTATTTGTAACCATATTTCATCAAGCTAACAGTATGAATTATACCGGCAACAAGTGTTTTTCAGTTATGGATCAGAATCTATTTTAGTTGTGAAATCAATGAACCTTCGTAGTATTTGTTTATTCCGTTTGACTTGGTACTTGGGACTTTGGTTGGATCTTTAAAACATTGATAAAATTTATCAATTGGAAAACACAATGGAACCCTATATGCTCCTTTATTTGAAGAAATAAATGTCAGACAGGGGAAGCTATTATGATTATATGGTATTCAGTGTAACAATTAAACAAGTGAAACAAGATTTTTTTCTATATAGTTCTTATTTCATTTCAGGATCTACAATACCTAGGAACATAATACTCACAAAGCATCATTAGAGAAATCTTACAACTTTCTTAACATTTTAAGATGTCAATAAGAACTCACATGATCATATGATGACTGTACATAGTTAACATTAAGTAAGGAGCTACAATAATCACCAATAATGTAGGTCATTCTTAGTTCAGCTTTATAAACGTTTTTGCTAAACTTATGATATTTCAGTTTCTCTTAACGTGCTTTGTGAATACTATCCCAGGGGCCATAGGATCAATTATTAGGATTACCTTACTACAATATAATTTCTATCACAATAAATAAGTTAAGGAGAAAGTCCAAGTAACTGTCCATTCCTGAGAAATAATGGAGACGAGGCCCCGAAGGGGCCGAGTATTCATTATTTCTCAGGAATGGACAGATACGTGGATTTTCTCTGACTTAAAATACATCAATACTGTCCAATGTTAATTTGATTTTCTGAAAAGATGCTGTAAATGTCAAAATAGAAAGAAAATGCATTTTTCCAAAAAGAACTCCCCTGACGTACCTCTTATAAATAGAAGATTAAAAATATGAACATGACTGAGTGTGAAGATCATGCTTTTTTCATGAAACCAGTGAACTAATACAATAACTCTCCATTACTTTAATAACGTTGTGTAGTCCATGCAAACACATGTTGTGAGTTATGTGTTACACGATCAAGCAATGGTCATTTACCCAGTGTCACTTGATGTTATAACACGGTGGACATTATAAAGACTTTGTTTCAGTCAGAGGATATATTTATGTGCATACACGATACATGGATATTTATAATTAATATGGAACTTGATGGATATTACTAAAATGTTTTGAACATGTTGTTCTTAAGCCTAGCTCTGTATTTACACAGTCATTTTAATGAAAGTATTAATTAATGTATTCAAAAATTGGTATCTATTCCTAGGCGCCGCAGTTCGATGTTGGCTGCCACGCCAACAAAAGAGAAGCAGTCTCCCCGTGAGACTCGAATGTTTCATTAGGTAGCCCAATGATCAGGGGAAGTTAATGCCAAAGAGTGATTTAGCGGCTGAACAGCTGAAAACAGCCCTCGTAAATTGGGAACTTATACAAACTTTGCCTGTTCTTTAATTCAAATTTAGGAGTCCAATCGGCACATGTCTTCCTGGATTATGAGCCTTGTTTGACCAAAAACAATTAGAAATTAGCTTTGTACGTACTATTATATTCAAACAGTTTTCATCTGATCATCTCAAAACCTATGTTGCAATGTTCATTGACATTTTAATGTAGGCCAAGGTCGATTATTTCATTTTCAGTATCATGCTGAATACCCTTTTTTCTGTGTTCGGCTCTTTCAGTTGAGTGCCGCTTTTCATGCAAATTGTATTGCCCTTTTTTGTGAACACATACATTTTGTAATGCACCAGTCAGTTGCATCCACGGCCACAACCCCCGGGTATGGCTGCGGTGTTTTACCCTCTTGCTTCCCCCGCACTGCCGGGGAAATGTTGGGATTTTTTTCACCGAACCAATACCTTTGGGACAATGTTTAACTGTAACATAGCCCCCTGCATGGGCCGTAGAAGGGCGTGGGTTTTCAAAACCCAAAAGTAAATTTCCCGACCCATCTATTTGGGATGACGGAATGAATGCAACTCACTGGTGTATAATTATACATTAGTTACAATTATTCTCCATGACCTGTTAACACATTTAATAAAAATAACTCTCCATTTTTTGTTAACACTACATATGTGTGTTTTGTTTTTCAGGCATAGAGAGTTTTCTTAACAATAACTCTCCATAATTTCGTATACACATTTCATGTAATGTGTATACGAAATAATGGAGAGTTATTGTTAAGACAACTCTCCATTCCTGAAAAATAATGGAGAGTTTATGAATGGGTTAATCCCCTGGGTGTATTTTAAGATACCAGATTGTTGATATAACATGCACTTTCCTCAGGTAATATCATAGCCTCAAAGTAAACAAGGAAATTACGAAACCGTCACCATGTTCGTGATATTTTAACAAATAGTTACGTAACCAAGACTCGATCTAAGCTTGAACAGATAGCAATAAAGAATATAAATGATTGATGTGATGCAAAACTTCAATTCTGAACTCCCGGACGATTTCAATTTATGCTTTGTTTTTGTAATTATTGCGTAAATATGATATATTACAGCACATTAACTCGGTATTACATCGCAATAATGGAAAATGAAATCACATTTACAATAATGGAAAATAATTGAAATGTTTTCAATGGAGAGGCAAGTAAACAAACATTAACTTCCTACATCAATCAGTTAATTACGTGGAAAAGGACCATAACACATCACAAATAAACGATCAGATACCGTACTTTAGAATTTAACATTTAGTATTGTGTTATCGTTTCCATTTCAGTCCCTGAATGTCACCTTTATTAACATCGAATAAACATCGTATCTTTCAGAAATTGTCGTCTAGAGCAAGTTCCTGATCTTTATGGATAAATATGTGTACAGTGCAGTAAGGATATTGTGACAGACAGGATGCTGTTTATGTGTACACAACAGATAACAACCTTTCTCTGAACAGGTAGAACGAATATAATGTGTAAGTTTAGCATCGGAATTACAGTTGTTTGTACAGTATAAGCCTTTATCATTGATTTTACACGGTTATAGTGGACTCGACTGCTGCGTCACTGGACTTTACCTAACTGAACTATACATTGTGTCTTTATTGTCAACGTAAATGTGTGTGCATTGTTTCTTTATTTTCAAAACCATAGATACAGATACATAAATAGTTAAACAAAACAATCACAGAAAAGTGGAATTTAGTGTAAGCAATTTATGAAACAATCTAAATCAGCGACAACAAGGACCTATTTAGATGTTTCGCTGGATATACACATATATATTTTAAACAATTAACAAGAGATGTTTATAAAATAAGTATGTCCCCAAGGTATCCCCGTAGTGTATATAAGTAATATATCACTGAAGAACACCTTATATATCCACACTTAATAATTTAACCAACAATATCAAATCATTTTAATGTCAATTTAATAAGTTCACCAAACAACATTAAATCATTACAATGCCATTATTATAAAAGCATCTCCCTCATAATTAAGGATGGTTTTCGTACATTACAATAGAAATGTTCTTATTAACAACTTGCTGCATTTATATGAAACTTTCCTTGGATATTCAAAAATTTAGCCAATTTAATTAGGCTGATTGTTAATGATATCAGATGGTTTCTATAGGCTGTGTGGCTATGTTTATGCATTAAGTGTACTTCTGTAGCACAGTCTGTTGTTTAAAACATTTAGGTGACGCTAGTTCTTTTTCTTATTTACAAATTTGAAGTAGAAAAACATTAGGTAACTGCGCCATCGTCAGGTCCCAAGTACTGAGTTAGAAAGCAGGAGGGCCTAATTGTTTATATTTTCTACTTCAAATTTTGTTCATGCTGTCATCACAAATGATAATAATATCTTACAGTGTCAATACTAAGTACACTCTGCCAAATTAACAATTAATGTCATTGTCATATAATTGGTAGCTAGTTGTCAGCAATATGTAACACTTGTAAGGGATTTATTTGACAAAAACATAGCCTGGTGACATTGCAACACGTATTGTTCATCCAAATGGTCAAATGTATGACGACTGGTTCACCACCAGGCAGTCTGGGTTCAAGTCCCAGTTTGGATTATATAGTTGTTGTGTTGCCTAGCTAAAACTTAGTATAAAAAATATGTTTGATATCATATTTTAAAAGGGAAAAGAGGGAGAGGGCTTAACTTGTTGCTGATAATTAGCGCCATATATTAACATCTTAATTCAGCTCATAATTTTTTAGTGTATACCTACAAACATACCCAATCAGAATTCAGATATTCAATATTTATTAAATCCCCATTGAGGCGGTGCCTTAGTTCACATGGAGAAAGTTTGTGACATCCATCCAGCACAATATCAATACATGTGTTCATTTAGTGTCAAACTATACATTATAGTAACAAGTGTAAAAGACTGCGTTTAATAAACGCTTATGTCAATACTCATATAATTTTCTCTTTTTAGAACAATTTGTTTTGTTTGAGGAAGCTGGACCTTCATTTTGATTTGATATATGATCAGAAGAAGAAAATGAACATGAATATGTGTGGTCATCAAGTCTAGAACCTGTAGCCGCGGGTGAACTTGAACCAGAGTCTGCGTGTGAACTTTGGCTTTCTTCGTTGCCAGTAGACTTAGAATTTAAAGTTTGTAAATTGTGAGGATTTTGCGCATTATCACCACTGGTGACACCAGTCTTTTTCTTCAAAGCTTGAAAGTGGTGGTTGTTCAAAAGAATATCCATACTAGTTTGAGGGTCAGGATTAGATGCTGGAAGATAAGTGGTCAATGTAAACGTAGATATGTGATCCCTTCTTCCTTGTAACCAAATATTTATTTTACAATCTAACAGTTCCGACGCAGCCTCTATTTCGCATGCAGTGGCCCACCAGTTACCTAGAACCATTCCATCCTGATACCAGACGCGAGACATGTTTTGACCATGGGGTATTGCAATCTTTTCTCTCCAAGTATCCCAGTTGTCATAAATTTGACCACAAATAAACCTTCGGTAAATGAGCGTCTCGTTAAAATCACCGGACAACAAATAACTCAAGCAATGAAAAAAACAATTTCCATCACCCGGTCCGTCAACGATATGGAATACATCATTACCAACATTAATTTCGGGTAAATATTGAATTGAACGTACAGGCATAATGATTAATTATCTAATCCGTAGCAATAAACAAACTTACTTGACCAATGCTGCTCTCAGACGAACGAAAATGCTGAAATTGCGCGTAAAATTAAATACACTAGAATGACTTCCCTTGGTTGTCGATGTGTTTAAAACACGACGCTCTTCGGGCCGTGTTTTTTGAGTACTTCTTATTTCCCTTTGTTTTTTAAAAATAGTTTGTTTTATTTATTACACATTTTTTTAAAAATGATAATTAATCGAAAGAGAACGATAGGCTCAACCGTTTACAGCTTACTATTTTTTTATATTCCAATGACCATTCACCTCGGAAAACTGCCTGAAATTTTTGACCGGAAATAACTTTTTTTGAAAGCATTAGTACCTGCTGAGACTCAACGAAAATACGCATGTCACCCGTATTACCGGTCTGGGTATTTTCATTAGCCCCGCTACCTGCATCGTATGCATATTTGTGCTTTGGGACTTTTGATATTTCTGTGTATATTAATTCATTTAATGTGGATTGTGAAACAAGTGTTCGAGGTTTCTAGTTCCATTTTATTTCCTCTTTGGTATGACGCAAAATTGGATTTAACCTAGGACCTTCCGCACTCGATATTAGGATAACTACTAGCACCCGACTATCAACTCCTGCTTTGAAAACTCGATACAATACAAAGCCCCGAAACAGCGGTAAATTACAAATACAACTCTTGTCCGCAACTTTAGTCTGAATAATCCTGATTAATTTGGCCAATGTACAATAGTACAGGAAATTTGATATATACGCACTGAGCATTGGTTATAACTCACATATGTTTGCGTGTAAGAGGTATAGCTTGACTATTTTAACACGAGGCTGACCTTTTGATTAATTAACATGCTTTAACAGTCGATATTTTGCCTATATGTACAACACTGATCGCATGTTTTTATAAATGAGGAGATCACTAAGTAAGAACCGTGTAATATATTCTTGAATAAAGGTCAGATTCAAGTCTAAATAGTCAAGCTAGAGGTTTTGTCATTACAACCGTGTTTAAAAATAGAATGAAATCGCATTCAGAATTCTGAAAGCAAGGCGCCGATTTGCTAACGGATAGGGTCGTCTGAGGTGACCTTCTATAAGTCGTCGTCAGATCCTAATGTAGCGGGTTTTAGTATATTATTTTAATAAGATTATCAACACTGCCACTATCTTCCAGCAAAGTGATTATTCAATATTGTGTGGTCTGCAGCACAATTAAGGTTCTTTTGATGAGAAAAAAGTGTGTATTTTTCTTCAATGAATTAGATACCTTTTTACAGAATAACCCTGAAGTATCACACACTTAAACGAATTTCTAATTGGCCACCAAATGAAATATTATATTATGCGATATATTCAGTCAATCTTTCTAAAATTGTGATTATATTCATTCCATGCACTTATCTATCGATTTCAAGAAATAAATCACGCATGCGTGTATAAAATCATCCATGCAGAACAGTTAGTGCAAAATGGCTAACGTGCACGTGGTTCACGTGCCCGACATGTTTGATTTTTGAAATCAGTCAAAATGTATTCTCTGTCGATTGGCATAATGAAAGGTATGTATACTGACGAGAAAGCGGAGGCCGTTAGAATGACGAGTACTAGCACCAAAATCCAGCCATGTACGACAAAACGTCTTTTCGTAAAAAGCGATATTTATAATAAAGTGGGGTTTAGCAAGAATTACTGCGAGAAACATATTTTCTATCAATAAAATTGGACAGTATCGGGGTTTCGTTTATTTATATTATTCTAAAAGCATGTTTTTAAAACTAATTCTTAAAACACGTGGCCAATCAGAAATTCGTTCAAGGTATGCATGCATCTGACGTCATGAGCGCGTTTCACATGGCTAATTTTCACAAATTATAGTGTTTAATGAAAAGTCGATATACAGGGAACAAATTTATACCAAATACGATACTATTCCAAGCTGTGCACGAGGCCAACGTGCAAAAAATAAATTTGGCACTAACCGTTACGCATGGGTGATTTTGTATCTGAATACGCCATTTCTTTCCAGAAATAGGTAAGTAAGTGTGTGGAATGAACAAATAACACAGCCTGAGATTTATTGATATAATTTATCAGATGATATAATATTTTTTAGGGTAGCCAATTAGAAATTCGTTTAAGTGTACATCATGTTGTTGCTTTAAGTTCACACTATCTACCTATCTATATGAATATTTTTCCTGTTCCTTATTGTTATCAAAATATATTTTTTAAAAGATAATTGTTATAATTGGTATACACTTTTCAAAATGTCAGTCACTGTTATTTGTTATCAGTTGTCAGATCAAGTTGTTGATCAAGGTCATGCCAGCCTTTTTTAAAAAATTGAAATGGTTTAAATGCATTTATTTTGAACAAATAAATGCATCAACATGAATTGCAATCAATGATACATGTATGTGTGTATGACTACTTTTAATAAATCTTAAATATTTTAGGGTATTGTGGGCCTGATGAACCAGATAGTTATTGGTTTGCAATAAATACGCCATAACGTTTTCGTAGGTAAACTGTCGCACTATTTCAAACCACCTTTGGCACATGAATACATATTTGCTACACAGTCAACAAACTAGATAACAGCTGCAGAAAATGCACAGATTTCTCAATTACTATCATTAAGATCGTAAAGTTGATATATTACGAACATAAAAAGGTTCATCATTGCATTTGGCAATCGATTTTGTTGATTAGTATGTTTGAAATACATGTATCGTATCAGTTCGTTTACTTCGGTGACAGGGGGGTTCAAATATGGCGGCGTCCTTGTCGAAAAAATCAGTGGACATGACGCTTCGTTTTTCGTGAACGAAACGCCAACTCTTAATTTCAAGCCTGGCATGCCCTTGCGACGATCGATTTTTAAAGCATATTTAGCGTTTCGTTTTATAGAATGCAATAATAATAACTTTGATTGATTTTTTTTACAAAATGTCGCCTTTATTTTAATGCTAGCATTTGGAGATGGCGACCATATGTCACATATTACACTACACACAAGTGTTACAATATTTTTCTATTACTAGTATATATGATATGATCGGATGGCATATTCTGTTTGAAATAGTTTTTTTCAAGTTTGTATTTTTCAAGCATTCTCACCAGGTAACCTCTACCTCTAACTTCATTCTCATTCATTCGACATTAACGACATGCAAGAGGCTATGACAGATAGAGGGCTTACCAACCAAGGTCCCACAAAACACTAAAATAATTCCCTGTTTTTTCGTTGACAAAACCATGTTTATTCCCAAATGCCTATAAATTCACGCTACATAATCACACGGCTTTTGAAATTTCAAATTTGCAATCACGCAAGCATTATTGATAATAAGGTTTGTACCAACCCACGTTTATAGAATAGTACCAAACTGGTGCAAAGACTAATAGCTTATAACTTATACCAATGGGCACCCCGGTCGTATCAGTCTCTGAAATAGTATAGACCTCGACAAAGCGACATCTATTCCCAAATGATTAGAAAACCAAACATTGGTACATTATCCAATTATTCTGAACGTTACACTATTTGTCATTAGCTATATTTCCCATGATATCTATATTTATTTTCGTGAGAGTAAACAGATCGTGTGTATGTCTCTGTATGTACTTAAACATATTTTGCACTGTTGCTTCTGAGTTAGGGAAGAATTTGACGTGGTATGGTTTGCGCCATTTTGCAACATTGTTGTCTTACATATGTAAATATGTTTCATTTTTTCTAAAAGAGATGTATATCCATACATGTGAGTTTGTGATGGTTGTTGAAGCTTACTTGGTTTATGCTCGAATGATCGAGGAGGTAGGTAAGATCTGAGTTGGTTGTCGAGTTTTTGAAGCCGTTCAGTTGTTCGTACGACGGGTATCATTTGATTGAACTGCGTGCTGCCTCCCCTACCTGATAAGTCATCCTCCTTTTTGTAAACAAATATTTCACATAGTTTCAAATAGTTTCACAGCATGATATTTGATTTCATTGAGCAAGTTGCGCTGATCTATAACTGCCACATATTATTATAAAAACACACATGACAAATGTTAAAACCTTCCACAGACGTCTTGAACAATGATTGAAACACAAAATCAATTGATTACAATAAATAGCCAATCTGTAATACATAAACATAGTCCACTCATGGCCGCGTAGTCTAATACACTTCAACAGGGCGTCTAGTGTTTGCAATAACAAGTGTAATGCATTATTCTAAGATGTTTCATGTACTTAAACACGATGTTTAAGAGTTAAAATCAACTTGTTCATTTGTAACCATATTTCATCAAGCTAACAGTATGAATTATATTGGCAACAAGGTTTTTTCAGTAATCGATCAGAAACTATTTTAGCTTTGAAGTCAATGAACCTTTGTAGTATTTGTTCATTCCGATAGACTTTGTACTTGGGACTGTGATTGGATCTTTAATACATTGATAAAATTTATGAATCCGTAAACACGAAGTGACCCTATATGTTCCCTTATTTGAAGAAAAAACTTTCAGACAGGGCTATTATTATTATACGGTATTCAGTGAAGCAATTAAACAAGAGAAACAAAAATATTTTCTAAATAGTTTTTATTTTATTTGAGGATCTACAATACCTAGGAAAATAAGTGTTTTTCAGTTATGGATCAGAATCTATTTTAGTTGTGAAGTCAATGAACCTTCGTAGTATTTGTTTATTCCGTTTGACTTGGTACTTGGGACTTTGATTGGATCTTTAAAACATTGATAAAATTTATCAGTTGGAGAACACGATGGAACCCTATATGTTCCTTTATTTGAAGAAATAAATGTCAGACAGGGGAAGCTATTATGATTATACGGTATTCAGTGTAACAATTAAACAAGAGAAACAAGATTATTTCTATATAGTTTTTATTTTATTTTAGGATCTACAATACCTAGGAAGTACTATTTACAAAGCATCTTAAGAGAAATCTTATAACTTTCTTAACATTTTACGATGTCAAAAAGAACACACATGATCACATGATGGCTGTACATACTTAACATTAAGTAAGGAGCTACAATAATCACCAATAATGCAGGTCATTTTTAGTTGAGCTTTAGAAAAAAACTTAAGTTATGATATTTCAGTTTCTCTAACATGATTTGTGAATACCATCCCAGGGGCCATAGGATCAATTATTAGGATTACCTTACTACAATATAATTTCTATCACAATAAATAAGATACCAGATTGTTAATACAACATGCACTTTCCTCAGGTAATAGCATAGCCTCAAAGTAAACAAGGAAATAACGAAACCGTCACCATGTTCATGATATTTGAACAAATAGTTTAGTAACCAAGACTTAATCTAAGCTTGAACAAATAGCAATATAGAATATAAATGATTGATGTGATGCAACACTTCAAATCTGAACTCCCGGTAGATTTCAATTTATGCTTTGTTTTTGTAATTATTGCGTAAATATGATATATTACAGCACATTCATTTGGTATTAAATCGCAATAATGGAAAATGAAATCACACTTACAATAATGTAAAACCATTGAAATGTTTTCAATGGAGAGGTAAGTAAACAAACATTAACTTCCTACATCAGTCAACAAAGTAACGTAGAAAAGGACCATAACACGTCAGAGATAAACGATTAGATGCCGTATTTTACCATTGTACATTTAGTATTGTGTTATTGTTTCCATTTCTGTCGCTGAAACTCACCTTTATAAACATTGAATAAACATCGTACCTTTCAGAAATTGTCGTCTACAGCAAATTCCTCATGGACTTGGATAAATTTGTGTACAGTGCAGTTAGGATATTGGGACAGAGACGACCTTTGTCTGAACAGGTAGAACGAATATAATATGTAAGTTTAGCATTGGAATTACAGTTGTTTATACAGTATATGCCTTTATAATTGGGTTTACACGGTTGAAGGGGACTCGGCTGCTGCGTCACTGGACTTTACCCTAACTGAACTATACATTGTGTCTTCATTGTCAACACTGTACAAACAGATACATACATAGTTAAACAATAAAATCACAGAACAATGGAATGTAGTGAAAACAAGTTTTAAAACAATCTAGATCAGTGACAACAAGGACAAATTTAGATGTGGTCCTTGATGTAGCATTATATAATTTAAACAAATAACAAGATGTGTTTGTAAGAAAAGTATGTCCCCAAGGTATCCCAGTTATATATATAGTTCTAATAGCTTTAACATTGACCCCAACATATCTAGGAATGAATTGCAGAAGGTGATCGACCCCTGTATTAAGTTTAAAGATCCTTTACTGACCTTCAGACTGACAGGACAAACCAGCACTGGCCGACCGACGACACGTGGTGCTAACACATCTAGCAATATACCCCCTGGCAAATCTAAAAACATGCTACCATGAGCAAAACTACATAATACAAACATAGATAGATTCATTATAAGTCATATATAACTGAACAACAGCTGATTATCCCACACTTAATAATTCAACAAACATTATAAAAGCATTAAATGCCATAACAATTAGTTCACCCAACAATGTTTAATTTAAGTTTTTAGAAATAATATGAACTAATAAAAATGAAAACAACAACTATTTTACGTAGTTTCTTTGTATTGATCAAATCATTACACATCACGTTTTCCTCTTGCTAAATACTCATTTTGAATACACGTTAGTGGTCTATGGATTGTATAAATCATGTGTAAACTGTGTGTTATATTTCCGGATCTTTTAAGTACCATGCATTATTTACAATGTACTTCTTCTATTTAATTGCATAAAGAATTATTTGCAATTACGAGATCATTCATGAAACAGAAGAGACACATGTTGCAAATGGCACTATGAATTTACTTTAGTTGTGGTTGAAGAAGACATTGGAATCAGATAAGTACTTAATAATAAAACCAATCCAACAATATAATTGCATGTATAAACAAACGGGTCAAGATAAAATGACAAATCCAACATCAACCGATTAATCATGATTGAATTACCATACATGATGTTTTTGTTCTTTTAAGTGTTGTCCTTTGTGATATGTGTATGTCCTTGAGATTCGTAATTATTTATTGGCGTTTATTCTGGTTATGTTTGACAGATGCTACAAGCTTTTATCGTCGAGTCACATTCGTGTCAATGATCTGTTTCATCTAAATTGATTATATGTCTGCCCCTTTGTGTCAATGGTGTTTCTTGCTGAAGGTCGTTTTATATGTAACCAATCAATCAGTTGATTCAACCAATGTACCTGTTTTAAAAACGGGTGACCTTCTTGTACGAACGTATTTGATGTACACATTTTAAAGTAATACTAATGGAATAGCATGAACATTCCATAGGCTTAGAATGAGAAAGTCGTAACTATCTCTCACCACTTTATCAGAATAACACATATTTGCAATCTGCATCATTAGACGGTTCTTACATGTATGAGCCCATTTTCATGGAAATTGGAACTTGACCAAAATAGAGTTGTAACAGCTTCGTTTTTCCATAAGTAAATACTAAATTAAACTCTAGACAGTTTTTTCTCGTTTTCTTAAAATATTGATTTAGTTCTTACGACCTTCTCATTCTAAGCCAGCGAATTTTATCTTTGGAGTGAATATTGTATTGGTGTCGTTATTGTGATAGGTGTCTTCTTAAATATGGTGACTACTAGCATAGCTTCGACTATGCATATGTGTAGGGTTGTAAACATATCGGGTAAATTACATAAATATCAACTCGCCTCCTTATATCAGCTCTTGGATGCCCTTGCAGTAATCATCAACTTGATAAGTTGATACATTACCAAACCTTGAAAACGCGATAGTCTCACACCAGCCTACACGATACACGGGAATAAACACTACATGTACAATGTTAATGAATTCATGAAAACAAACCAAACGATCAAAATTGAATGTAATTGGTAACGGGAGCTCATTTAGTAGGCGATTGTTTCACAAGACAGCGTGTATCAAGTATGTGGACATTTTAAGATTTAAATTTAATGTTTTATACTGATACTACAATACGAATATATAGAATTGCAAATAAGGAAACTCCCAGCCACGCGAAAAGCACACATACAATCCCATCATTATAATTATATAAACGCCCTATTCCACCCACTACAACCACCTTACATAAAAAATGACTATGCAATATTGTATGGTCTACAACACAATTAACACTACACAAACATTGACTCGACATCAACGACATACAAGAGAATATGACCGAGGTCAGGCCAACCAAGGTTCCACTAATCACAAAACAATAAAATATTTATCCTGACTTTCCCGTGACAAAACCATTTGTATTCTCCAAAGTCTATAAATTCACGCTACACAATCACACGGCTTGTGGAATTTCAATTTTGCTATCACGCAAGTATTATTGACAGAAACGTTTTTACCACTCCATTTTTATAAAATAACAGAAAGCTGGAGCGAAGACTTATACCAGTGGGGACCCCGGTGGTATCAGTCTCTGTATTAGAATTGACCTCGACAAACAAGCATGCTTCAGTCCAAGCGTATTTCTAAACGGTTAGAAATCCAAACCTTGATGCATTGTACAATTAAAAATGATAAACTATTCGTCACCATCAATATTTCCCTTGATATAAAGATTCATTTTGGCGGGAGTTCACGCGTAAACAGTTGTTGTGTATGTCTGGATAAACCGCTTAACTAGACAAATGTCGGGTTCTTAACTATCATAGAAATGAAGTCAGATGTCGTATCTTCTCCATAGAATTAAAAATATACCAGTTGATCCCTTGTCATTGCTTTTATATAATCAGCGTGTATTCTAGTTCGGTGGTTGGTGATTATGGCAGTTCTCTGAAATGTGATGCCGGGACTTTCTATGGGTTCTTTTAATGTGTCGTGTCTTACTTATCAACTACTTTGTTGCATTGGTGCTGTTGAGTGAGGGAAATATTAAAAGAATTGACGTTGTATGGTAAATGTGTCATTTTGCAACTTTGTAGTTCAACATAAGTATATTGCGTTTTTTCTCAATTAGACATGTATACCCTTTCTTTAGAGTGTTGTGTCTTGTGGTGTGTGTAGTCGTTCATGTGAGTCTGTGATGGTTGTTGAGGATCACTCAGTTTATGCTCGAATGATCAAGTACTGATCTCCAGTGTTTGATTTGTTATCGTCTTTTTAGCAAATAAATCCTTCATAAAACGCACAGTTCATACGTCGATGAGTTTCGAAGATTATTGAAACTGTCACATACAGAGGCAAATGACACTTCCTCACTCCAAGTAAGTTATTATCAATCAGAACGAACGATAAGGAGCTCTTCAGAAAGTAACTAACTGGAAAAACAACAACAAAATAAACATAGAAGATACCATAATATATATTCAAGTTAGAATCAGATACATGCAATGTAAAACTACAACGTAAACAGAGTTTGATTCATTGTCTTAAGGCAAATTGCGCTGATCTAAAATTGCCACATGTTAAAACCTTCCACAGATGTGTTGAACAATGATTGAAACACAAAATAAATTGATTACAATAAATAGTCAATCTCCAATACATTAACATATTCCACTCATTGCCACGTAGTATAATACATTAACAAAGTCCACGCACTTCAATAGTGCGTCTAGTGTTTGCAATAACAAGTGTAATACATTGTTCTAAGATGTTGCATGCACTAGAATTCGATGTTAAAGAGTTAAAGACAATTTGATCATATATAACCATATTTCATCTATCTAACACTATGAACCGTAGTGGCTACAAGTACTGTTCAGTTATGGATCAGAATCTATTTTAGTTTTAAAGTCAATGAATCTCCGTAGTATGTGTTACTCCGTTTGACTTGATACTTGGGACTTTGTTTGGATCTTTAAAACATTGATAAAGTTTATAAATCGGAAAACACGATGGTATCCTATATGTTCCTTTATTTAAAGAAATAAATGACAGACAGGGGAAGCTATTACGATTATACGGTATTTAGTGTAACAATTAAACAAGAGAAACAAGATTTTTTCTATATAGTTCTTATTTTATTTAGGATCTACAATACCTAGGAAAATAATATTCACAAAGCATCTTAAGAAAAATGTATAACTTTCTTAACATTTTACGATGTAAACAAAAACACTCATGATCAAATGATGACTGTACATACTTAACATTAAGTAAAGAGCTACAATAATCACAAAGATGTAGGTCATTCTTGGTTTAGTTGGAAATGTCTTCAGCTAAAGGATTTAGCTTAAGTTCTTATATTTCAGTTTCTCTTAACGCGCTTTGTGAATACCATTCCAGGGGACATAGGCTCAATTATTAGGATAACCTTACTACAATATAATTTCTATCACAATAAATAAGATACCAGATTGTTGATATAATATGCACTTTCATCAGATAATATCATAGCCTCAAAGTAAACATGGAAATTACGAAACCGTCACCATATTCATGATATTTTAACAAATAGTTACGTAACCAAGACTTGATCTAAGCTTGAACAAATAGCAATAAAGAATATAAATGATTGATGTGATGCAACTCTTCAATTCTAAACTCCCGGTAGATGTCAATTTATACTTTGCTTTTGTAATTATTGTGTAAATAATGATATATAACAACACATTCATTTGGTATTAAATCGCAATAATGAAAATGAAATCACACTTATAATAATGGAAAACCATTGAAATGTTTTCAAGTGAGAGGTAAGTAAACAAACATTAACTTCCTACATCAGTCAACAAAGTTACGAAGAAAAGGACCATAACACGTCAGAGATAAACGATTAGATGCCGTACTGTACCATTGTTCATTTAGTATTGTGTTAATGTTTCCATTTCAGTCCCTGAATGCCACATTTATTAACATCGAATAAACATCGTTCCTTTCAGAAATTGTCGTCTAGAGCAAATTCCTGAGGGTTATGGATAAATATGTGTACAGTGGAGTAAGAATATTGTGACAGAGACGACGCAGTTTACGTGTACACAACAGATAACAACCTTTGTCTGAACAGGTAGAACAAATATAATATGTTAGTTTAGCATTGGAATTACAGTTGTTTGTACAGTATATGCCTTTATAATTGGTTTTAGACGGTTATAGTGGACTCGACCGCTGCGTCACTGGACTTTACCCTAACTGAACTATACATTGTATCTTCATTGTCAACACTGTACAAACAGATACATACATAGTTAAACAATAAAATCACAGAACAATGGAATGTAGTGTAAACAAGTTTTAAAATAATCTAAATCAGTGACAACAAGGACAAATTTAGATGTGGCCCTTGATGTAGCATTATATAATTTAAACAAATAACAAGATGTGTTTGTAAGAAAAGTATGTCCCCAAGGTATCCCAGTTATATATATAGTTCTAATAGCTTTAACATTGACCCCAACATATCTAGGAATGAATTGCAGAAGGTGTATTAAGTTTAAAGATCCTTCACTGACCTTCAGACTGACAGGACAAACCAGCACTGGCCGACCGACGACACGTGGTGCTAACACATCTAGCAATATAACCCCTGGCAAATCTAAAAACATGCTACCATGAGCAAAACTACATAATACAAACATAGATAGATTCATTATAAGTCATATATAACTGAACAACAGCTGATTATCCCACACTTAATAATTCAACAAACATTATAAAAGCATTAAATGCCATAACAATTAGTTCACCCAACAATGTTTAATTTAAGTTTTTAGAAATAATATGAACTAAATAAAAATGAAAACAACAACTATTTTACTTAGTTTCTTTGTATTGATCAAATCCTTACACATCACGTTTTCCTCTTGCTAAATACTCATTTTGAATACACGTTCGTGGTCTATGGATTGTATAAATCATGTATAAACTGTGTAAGTGTTATATTTCCGGATCTTTTAAGTACCATGCATTATTTACAATGTACTTCTTCTATTTAATTGCATAAAGAAGTATTTGCAATTACGAGATCATTCATGAAACAGAAGAGACACATGTTGCAAATGACACTATGAATTTACTTTAGTTGTGGTTGAAGAAGACATTGGAATCAGATAAGTACTTAATAATAAAACCAATCCAACAATATTTATGCATGTATAAACAAACGGGTCAAGATAAAATGACAAATCCAACATCAACCGATTAATCAGGATTGAATTACCATACATGATGTTTTTTGTTCTTTTAAGTGTTGTCCTTTGTGATATGTGTATGTCCTTGAGATTCGTAATTATTTATTGGCGTTTATTCCGGATATGTTTGACAGATGCTACAAGCTTTTATCGTCGAGTCACATTCGTGTCAATGATCTGTTTCATTTAAATTATTTATATGTCTGCCCCTTTGTGTCAATGCTGTTTCTTGCTGAAGGCCGTTTTATATGTAACCAATCAATCAGGTGATTCAACCAATGTACCTGTTTTAAAAACGGGTGACCTTCTTGTACGAACGTATTTGATGTACACATTTTAAAGTAAGGCTAATGGAATAGCATGAACATTTCATAGGCTTGGAATGAGAAAGTCGTAACTATCTCTCACCACTTTATAAGAATAATACATATTTGCAATCTGCATCATTAGGCGGTTCTAACATGTATGAGCCTATTTTCATGGTAATTGGAACTTGACCAAAATAAAGTTGTAACAGCTTCGTTTTTCCATAAGTAAATACTAAATTAAACTCTAGACAGTTTTTTCTCGTTTTCTTAAAATATTGATTTTGTTCTTACGACCTTCTCATTCTAAGCCAGCGAATTTTATCTTTGGAGTGAATATTGTATTGGTGTCGTTATTGTGATAGGTGTCTTCTTAAATATGGTGACTACTAGCATAGCTTCGACTATGCATATGTGTAGGGTTGTAAAAACATTGGGTAAATTACATAAATATCAACTCGCCTCCTTATATCAGCTCTTGCATGTCCTTGCAGTAATCATCCACTTGATAAGTTGATACATTACCAAACCTTGAAAACGCGATAGTCTATGATCTAATTTTCACACCAGCCTACACGATAAACGGGAAAAAACACTACATGTACAAGGTTAATGAATTCATAAAAACAAACCAAACGATAAAAATTGAATGTAATTGGTAACGGGAGCTCACTAAGTAGGCGATTGTTTCCCAAGACAGCGTGTATCAAGTATGTGGACATTTTAAGATTCACAGTTAATGTTTAATAAGGATACTAGAATACGGATATATATAATTGCAAATAAGGAAACTCCCAGCCAGGCGAAAAGCACACATACAATCCCATCAAGTCAAAATAATTATATAAACGCCCTATGCCACTCACTACAACCAGCTTACATAAAAAATGACTATGCAACATTGTATGTTCTACAACACAATTAACACTACACAAACATTGACTCGACATCAACGACATACAAGAGAATATGACCGAGGTCAGGCCAACCAATGTTCCACTAATCACAAAACAATAAAATATTTATCCTGACTTTCCCTTGACTAAACCATGTTTATTCTCCAAAGTCTATAAATTCACGCTACACAATCACACGGCTTGTGTAATTTCAATTTTGCTATCACGAAAGTATAATTGACAAAAACGTTTTTACCACTCCACTTTTATAAAATAACACAAAACTGGTACAAAGACTTATACCATTGAGTACCCCTGTGGTATCAGTCTTTGTATTAGCATTGACCTCGACAAACCAGCATGCTTCAGTACAAGCGTATTTACAAACGGTTAGAAATCCAAACATTGATGCATTGTACAATTATAAATGATAAACTATTTGTCATCATCAATATTTCCCTTGATATAAAGATTCATTTTGGCGATAGTTCACGCATAAACAGTTGTTGTGTATGTCTGGGTAAACCGCTTAACTAGACAAATGTCGGGTTCTTAACTATCATAAATATGAAGTCAGATGTCGTATCTTCTCCATAGAATTAAAAATATACCAGTTGATCCCTTGTCATTGCTTTTATATAACCAGCGTGTATTCTATTTCGGTGGTTGGTGATTATGGCAGTTTTCTGAAATGTGATGCCAGGACTTTCTATGGGTTCTTTTAATGTGTCGTGTCTTACTTATCAACTACTTTGTTGCATTGGTGCTGTTGAGTGAGGGAAGTATTAAAAGAATTGACGTTGTATGGTAAATGTGTCATTTTGCAACTTTGAAGTTCAACATAAGTATATTGCGTTTTTCTCAATTAGACATGTATACCCTTTCTCTAGAGTGTTGTGTCTTGTGGTGTGTAGTCGTCCAAGTGAGTCTGTGATGGTTGTTGAGGATTACTCAGTTTATGCTCGAATGATCAAGTACTGATCTCCAGTGTTTGATTTGTTATCGTCTTTTTAGCAAATAAATCCTTCATAAAACGCACAGTTCATACGTCGATGAGTTTCGAAGATTATTGAAACTGTCACATACAGAGGCAAATGACACTTCCTCACTCCAAGTAAGTTATTATCAATCAGAACGAACGATAAGGAGCTCTTCAGAAAGTAACTAACTGGAAAAACAACAACAAAATAAACATAGAAGATACCATAATATATATTCAAGTTAGAATCAGATACATGCAATGTAAAACTACAACGTAAACAGAGTTTAATTCATTGTCTTAAGGCAAATTGCGCTGATCTAAAATTGCCACATATTATAATAAAAACACACATGACAAATGTTAAAACCTTCTACAGATGTGTTGAACAATGATTGAAACACAAAATAAATTGATTACAATAAATAGTCAATCTCCAATACATTAACATATTCCACTCATTGCCACGTAGTATAATACATTAACAAAGTCCACGCACTTCAATAGTGCGTCTAGTGTTTGCAATAACAAGTGTAATACATTATTCTAAGAAGTTGCATGCACTAGAATACGATGTTAAAGAGTTAAAGACAATTTGATCATATATAACCATATTTCATCTATCTAACACTATGAACCGTAGTGGCTACAAGTACTGTTCAGTTATGGATCAGAATCTATTTTAGTTTTAAAGTCAATGAATCTCCGTAGTATGTGTTACTCCGTTTGACTTGATACTTGGTACTTTGTTTGGATCTTTAAAACATTGATAAAGTTTATAAATCGGAAAACACGATGGGATCCAATATGTTCCTTTATTTAAAGAAATAAATGACAGACAGGGGAAGCTATTACGATTATACGGTATTTAGTGTAACAATTAAACAAGAGAAACAAGATTTTTTCTATTAAGTTCTTATTTTATTTGAGGATCTACAATACCTAGGAAAATAATATTCACAAAGCATCTTAAGAAAAATGTATAACTTTCTTAACATTTTACGATGTCAACAAAAACACTCATGATCAAATGATGACTGTACATACTTAACATTAAGTAAAGAGCTACAATAATCACAAATAATGTAGGTTTATTCTAAGTTCAGCTAAACGTTTTTGCTTAAGGTATGATATTGCAGTTTCTCTTAACATACTTTGTGAATACCACCCCAGGGGCGATAGGATCAATTATTAGGATTACCTTACAATAATATAATTTCTATCACAATAAATAAGATACCAGATTGTTGATATAACATGCACTTTCCTCAGGTAATATCATAGCCTCAAAGTAAACAAGGAAATAACAAAACCATCACCATGTTCATGATATTTTAACAAATAGTTACGTAACCAAGACTTGATCTAAGCTTGAACAAATAGCAATATAGAATATAAATGATTGATGTGATGCAAAACTTCAATTCTGAACTCCCGGAAGATTTCAGATTATGCTTTGTTTGTATAATTATTGTGTAAACAGGATATATGCTAGCACATTCACTCGATATTACATCGCAATAACGGATAATGAAATCACACTTAAATTAATGGAAAACAGTTTAAATTTTTTCAATGGAGAGGCAAGTAAACAAACACTTACTACATACAGCCATCAATTTAAGGTTGTGATGGAAAAGGACAAAACCAAATCAGAGATAAACGATTAGATGCCGTAATTTAGCATTTAACATTTTAGTATTTTGTATTGTTTCCATTTCAGTCGATGAAAGTCACCTTTATCGTAAACATCGTACCTGTCAGAAAGTGTCTTCTAGAGCACATCCCTGATGGTCATGGCTAAATGTGTGTACATTGTTTTTTTATTTTCAAAACCGTACAAATAACTACATAATTAGGTAAATACTAAAATCACAGAAAAGTGGAATGTAGTGTAAACAAGTTTTAAAACAATCTAGATCAGTGACAATGAGGACACACTAAGATGTGGCGCTGGATATAACATATATATTTGTAACAATTAATAGAGATGCTTTTAAAAAAGCTTTGTCCAAATGTATCCCAGTTATGTATATAGTTCTTATAGCTTTAACATTGACCTCAAAATATATAGGAATCAACTGCAGGAGGTGATCATACCCTGTATTAAGTTTTAAGATCCTTCAGACATACTTCAGACTGACATTCAAACCAGCACAGGTCGATCGGAGAGAAGTGAAAACAAGTTTAGCAATACACCCCCTAGCAAATCTTAATAAATGCTACCATGAGCAAAACTACATAATACAAACATTGATAGACACAGTATATTTTTATATAACTGTTAATAACTTTATAATTTCCCGAACAATATTATTTCATTACAATGGCATTATAATAATATCCCTTACTGTATTAAATCATAAAATTGTCATTATGATAAAAGCAAGTCACACATAAGGATAGTTTTTGTACAGATCAATAGAAAATGACCCATGTTCAAATTTCTGAGGTCATGCTTCATCTTCGTTCCTAATTGTGAGATAATATAGCATCATCAGCTAGGGGTTTTCCTGAACATTTTGTACGTCATGAAACGAACCTATTTCCAGAGCAAAGTGGCCGATTTCCGATGGAAAATATAACTCTAGCGTCCCAACTGAATAAATACCTAAATGTACATTTTGACATGCACATAGGAAAAACACAAACGGCAGTCAAATTAGGGTATGCTTTTGTCAACTACAAACTATATATAATATAAACACATTTGACAGACAAAATTATTAACAATACACACACTTATAGGTGACAACGGACAAAGTTTCTTGTCGTTAAAACATTTCCAATTTCGTAAATGGAAGCCATAACAGAATTGTTTTGAAACAAGATAGATTGACTGGATCACAATGTACATTCTTATAAAACGCAGGAGCTGAAACAAATGCAAACACCAACAATTGTACTTAGTCGTTTCCATTGTATTGATCAAATAATAAACGTCACGTTTTCCTCTTGCTACATACTGTTTGAATGTCATATACATCATCAGAAATGCATTATAACCCAGCATGACTATCTGCGCATATGACGTGTGAGAAATATTGGCATCATGCGTAGACGTTGAGATCTAATACATGATCAATGAGAATAATTTGAGCCATTAATTACAAATATATGTGTAAAGGAAATAGAAAAGAGATCAGAGATTTTACAGACTTATTGACAACGGATGTATATTTGTATGTACAATTACTACAATAAATGTCGGCATGTTTTATTAACGTCGGCACTACTGGCATGGAAACTCCTATTGTAAATTGGTTCATACCTGAAAAAATGAACATTAGATAATGAAGATAAAAAGTCAACTTAACGAAAATTAAAATAATAAATTCATTATGGAAGCATTACAATAATATGTATGTTTGAATATACGCTATGTACATTAGATCTTTACATCAACATTTTTTGATAAACACAAGCATGTTTTATCATAACGCCACTACATACAGTAAGACAATGTGCATGATCAGCTATTGGTGGTTGAAAAGTGTCAAAGGTTGCAATGAATTGGAAATAACTGGAACGCAGCTAAGCCAAGATTATTTTCTACGCTGATGATGGGTAATCAGTCACCGAAAAAGCAGGTGTATTTATGACTATTGCTCCCCGGAGTTATGATAGTAAGGACGAAATTAACCTAACATAAAACGTTTAAAACAAATAGTTTCCCTGAAGGAGCAAAGTGAGTTATTGATTGTGAACTAGTCAGTGTTTAAAGTATCATTTCAAAGATTTGAATGTTCAGACAGACAGACTTTATCTTGAAAAAGTTACAACGTATCAAGATGAACAAAGTTTGCCTGAACTACCAAAACAAATAAACAATAATAAATTGGTTCAAATCTTTATTTTATTATGCCATGTATAACCTCTGAAACGTTAAATATTATAAAACACTAGGCAAAGGACTGCTGAATAAACATACTAGTATACAATAATGCTTTATTTCAAGGGTGAATGAGACGCAGTACTCACTAGATATTTAAGTGTTTCGTGGGTAACTGCAAACATTTACCATATCCGTTTCACCCCTCTACCGATACTAGCATCTGGCAAACTGTGTATAAAGGTACATTTTTGTTTTCTTTCTAGTACTAAACAGCATCTCTCCGAAAATATCCTAGGCAGAATGAAATGCGGTCAATAAACAATCCACATAATTATTAAGTTTACTGAATTTTTGAAGATGCATGTTGCAACAGCATGCAAAACAATCATTAACACCACATAAAACAGTTAATGTTAGAAATTCTATCTATCACTTGAAGTTACATTAATTGAAGTGTTAGCTTTAATACTTAATGGTGACAATAAATGTTCCCTTGTTTTGTTCTAATTACTACCAGTAGTACCAGGAAAATAAGAAATATTAGAAGAATATTTATATACAACTATATGTCGCTATATAAAAATGAATCTGCTAGCGTTTAGACGTTTCACTAGCAGAGTGCCCTATTAATTTGTACAAATCATAATCCAATAGTACATGCTATTCATCAAGCATTAAACTTTTGTTTCGTCTCATTTATTATCGTTTAGGACATTTCATACGATGCATATCCAGTAAATTACTGAGTGGGTGTAACTGATTTTAGTGATACCATCTATATACAAGGAGCCCGGTACATCAGTTGCAGGAGATACAATACAGATTATTTGATGTCTCTTCACGTACCATAATACATGTTCAGTTCTCGGTCAACATTGCCATCAAGCAAGTTTTCACCGTACAAATGTTGCAATTGTGACCAACATCACCCAGACAGATCAGAAATAAACTGATAAATATTTAAACAGAATAGCTAATTCAAGCGCAGCACGGGCTATGCTGTCCTGAATTATTTCCAAGCACAATTAAGATTTCATCGAATTACTTTCAATATTCTATTTACATCAAAATCAATATTGATTTTTCAATTATTCCTTTAAATAACATTCCAATGGTTATAACAGTCAATAAATCTTGTACCATGAGCTTGCAAATAAAATAGATAAAAAGCACAAGCTTGCGATTCAAGAGCTCAATCTGACGAAACAGCAACCAGAAATCATTACACCCTGCAAGCATTTTAATTTACTAGCATAAGAAACAATGGAACCAAAAATGGATATTTTACCGACACCTTAGACATTTTATGACTTGTGCTGCAGACTATACTATCAGACTAACATTAACGTATCTGGTTTCAAAATATAACACTATTTAATCATGAGGGTACAAATTGCTAAATATATCTATCACACTACTTTAGATGGAAATTAATAACGTTGCTTTTGCCAATATACAAACCGTTCATGTAATCATGTTCGAAAATTTCATTCTTCTTCTTATTATTATTATTATTATTACTGCACTATTCTGGCTATCTATGAGGGGGTATCAAAAAGTTTGTGGACTGACCCGTTCATTTTAATATGCGTAATGCGATTTAATTATTTATTTTATCATCTTTTAAAAACTACATTCAATTCTGTACTGAGAAACAAATAAAAAGTTGATTAAATACTAATATCAATAAAATATTCTAACGATTTAAAAGATGACCAACAGCCACCCGACGCACTTTTATGACGTTTCGGCGTCATGAAACGTCAAACTTTTTGCCACTTTTTGATCGTCTAAAGAATCCAAAACTCACAAACCTGGATGGAACTGTTCTATTGCCTACCAGAATACTTAGTTTTTCTTTAATAGCCTTTTATGCATAAAAAGTTCGGTCAGTTAATGAAATATTTGACAAATTGATTGATTTCAGCGCCGATAATGACACAGTAAATCAAGTCTATTCTATCGATATTAGCATCATTCAACTCTCATCGCTACATCTTTTACACCATTTAAACAGATTAATTTTCGCAGGACAACCTTACTTTTATATACTTGTGTGAAATGTCCTTATCTGAGATCAGTATTGGTGTATAATTGAGTAAAAGGGCAAACTGCAACGGACGATCGATATTCCGAGTGTAACGTCATGTCGAAAAGTGCGCCAACGTCATGAAATGCGTCGAAAATCAGGCTACACAAAACGGCATCTTTGTAACGTCACATCAGTATCCGGGACAACAGCGCTATAATATATACATCAGGATGATGCCACGGCCTTAATGTGTATGTCGATGTTTTTAAATTTCAAATCGGATAACAATTCACAGAAATATAGGTATTTATGGGAGGTCTGGTGACTGATATTTTTAAAGTGCGCCCCGGAGAATAATTCAAGTTGCCATAGTAACCACCACATACTCGGAAAAAGTAATATGAGCTGGAAATTTGCACAGCAGTTCAAAATAAGTTGTTTGAAATCACCATTTTTTGTTACAGTTGGAGTAGTGAACGCCGTACCACCACCGCTTTGCATAAAGCACCTTCACCAAAAGCCAGAAATCCTTGGAATCCGGTTTATCCAAAATATCAAGATCGTGAACTGTTGGCAAGTCAAGCAAGCAACGAAAATGTTTTGCCAATATTGACATTTGACTTTGAGCAAACTAACAAGTTCGAAAAATTAATTTATTGTAATTTCCTGGTTTAAATAACAAATTTATCATTTCCACGATGTCTTTGGATTCAACATTGAATTTGAAGAAACTAATATTATATCAAACAGTGCACAGGTGCGCAACTACAGACATAGTGGTGCGTAGGCTGGAAAAAGGATTAAACTCACAAATCACCAGATAATTGATCAGTTTGTATTGTGATGAAACCAGGAAATGGCACAATGGATTGCTTATATTTTGCAGCATACCAATAGGAAGGCAACAAGCATTCAATATAACAATTAAGTAATTTCGTTTTTTTGGGGTATAGCACGCCCTAAAGTAATGTTAAATATACATCTTATATACTTGGTTAAAAGGTGCTGCAAAAAACGGTTAATTGAAGGCCAGTATTTTAGAAATAGAACTATGCCAAACAATAACCAAATAATTGTATCCATATCAATTGACGACCTCAAACTACTAAACATTTACATCGATATTAAGTGAAGACCGTAAGAAACATGTCTACATGTTAGTGTAATAGAACATCTTATTACCAAATAAAACTTGACATGTTAAGTGGAATGGAGTATATAATTGGACAATGACGGACGAATCATCAAATATTTAACCAATGTCTTTCACAATCTGAATACTGCTTGTCTCTTGCAGGGCATCCTGACACACTATAATGTACTTTAGGAAAGACTTATATGAGTACCATCACTCTTAGTAAGTTCTCCTCTATCGTTTTTATTTGAATTGTCTCTCATTACGAAACTTAGGTCTTATAACAACCATCTTATCTGTCCTAGGCAACTGAGTACAGACTAAGCTTTCTTAACCAATGCAGCACAATGTAATCTGTCCTTACCAAAAACAGTACAGTCTAACCTCTCCTAACCAATACGATAGAGTCTAACCTCTCCTAACCAAACAACACAATCTAACCTCTCCTAACCAATACAATACCTTCTAACCTCTCCTAACCAATACAGTAAAGTCTAAGCTGTCCTAACCAATACAACACAATCTAACCTGTCCTAACAAATACCGGACAGTCTTACCTGTCCTAACCAATACAACACAATCTAACCTGTCCTAACCGATACAACACAATCTAACCTGTCCTAACCAATACAATACAGTCTAACCTGTCCTAACCAATACAACACAATCTAACCTGTCCTAACCGATGCAACACAATCTAACCTGTCCTAACCAATACAGTACAGTCTAACCTGTCCTAACCAATACATAACAAAGGGTTCTCACATATATTCTAAGATAAAATTCCCTGATTTATCCCCGATTTGTCCCTGAACAGGCAGCATTTTTCCCTGACTTTTTCTGATTGTGAATAACTATGTTGTGTTTCAAGTGGATACCTTTGAAAGTACATGCATTTGAGAAAATGACTCTGACAATTAACTTATCCAACGCATGCGCCAACGCACACACACACGCACTCACCCATGCAAAGGATCCAACGCCAATAGCTTTCAAAAGTCTTGCAATAATAAAATCTGTACTTCCAGTTATTCGACAGGTAGTATGAACTGTATAAGTGTTATAGTACAGGAAATTATGAATATCATGCATAATTTACCATGAACTACTTGTTTTCAATTTCATATATTAGTAATTGAAATGACGAGACCATGTATGAAATAGATGAGACACATGTTTCAAATGACACTTTGAAATTAGTATAGTTCTGGTCAAATAAGACCTTGGAATCATAGAAGTACTGAATAATAAAACCACTCAACAATATGATTCCATGTATAAAGAAACGAGGCAAAATAGAATGAAAAATCTACCATCAACCGATTGATCAAGACATAATAACCATATAGAACGTTTTTAGTTGTTTTGAGTGTTTTTGTCGTTTGTGATATGTTGATGTCTTTGAGATTATTTATTGTTTATTGGAGTTTATTCCGGTTATGTTTGACAGACTGATGCTACATTGTGACACATAAGTCATTTTCTTGACAATGATCTGCTTCATTTAACGTGTTTATATTTATATCCCTTTGTGTCAATGTTGTTTCTTGCTGAAGGCGGTTTGGTGATGTTATCAATTAGTCAGGTAATTAGCGACGAATGAACCTTTTTGTACAAATTCTCTGATTGTAAATAATTTATATTTTGGGTATATTGTATTCGTGTTGTTATTGTGATAGGCGACTTCTTAATTATGGTGACAACAACATAGGCTTGACTTTGCATGTGTATATGATCGTAACACACACACATTTGGCAAAGTACGTTCATAAACCACAAAATATCACCTTATATCAACCCTTGCATGCCCTTGCCAAATCACCCACTTGGTAAGGTGATACAATACCAAGCCTTGAACACGCAACAGTACATTATCTATTTTGTTCACATCAGCCTACTCGATAAACGAGAATAAACACTAAATGCCCAACGCTAATACATTAATGAAACAAAATCAAACGATCAAAAACCCGAACTGCAATGTATCGCTGAAAGCATTGTAAGAACACTTTCCATTGTAATTGGTAACGGGAGCTCACTAAGTGGGGGATTTATTCCCAAGACAGCGTGTATCATGTTCAAGTATGTGGGTACCTTAACATTTAACATATATGCTTTTATATTAATATACTAGTATGCATCTTATATTACTATGTGTATTGGATGCAAATAAGGAAAACATATCCCGGTGAAAAAACACACAGACAATCCCATACTATCAAGCCATACCAAAAAACGCCCTTTGCCACCCACTGCTACCATCTTTCAGGAAAAGTGATTATGCAATATTGTATAGTCTACAATACAATTAGTACTCGTACATACACATTAATTTGACCTAAACGACATACAACAGACTCTGACAGAGGTCAGGCTAACCAAGGTTCCACTAATCACAAAACAATAAAATAATTCCCTGACTTTTCCTAGACATAACCATTTGTATTTTCCAAAGCCTATGACTGCACGCTACATAACCACACGGCTAGTGGAGTTTCTATTACACTATCACGACAATAAGGATTTTACCACTGTACTTTTATACAGTAACACCAAGCTGTTGCAAAGACTTTTACCAGTGAGCACCCCAGCTGTATCAGTCTCTGAATAAGTATTGACCTCGACAAACCGACAAGCTTCAGTCCAAGCGTATTTCCAAATGGTTAAAATCTAAACTTTGGTGCATTGTTCTATTATTACAAAAAATGTCACTATTCATCACTTGTCATTAGCTTTATTTCCCTTATCATATAGATTTATTATGGCGAACGTTCTCCCGCAAACAGATGGTGTGTATGTCTGGATAAACCGTTTAACTAGACACATGTCGGTTTCTAAGCTCTCATAGAAATGAAGTCAAATTTCTTAAATACTCCCACCATAGAATCAAAAATATTCTGAACATGGTCCCTTGAGATTGCTTTTATGTTGCCATTTGGTTGTTGGTGATTATGTTTGGCTGTTTTGTTGTGTCTTGTGGTGCCAATATGTATCCTACATCAATATTTGTTGTTGTTCAGACTTCTGAAAGGTCTTTTTTGGACTTACTGTGGGTTCTTTTAATGTGTTTGTCTTACTACTTAAATAATATGTTGCACTGTTGCCACTGAATTATAAAAGTATTACACATAGTTGACGTTGTATGGTATACGCCATTTTGCAACTTTCTTGTCCAACATAAGTAAGTCTGATACGTTGCATTTGTTTTCCATACGACACGCATACCCTTTCTATTGAGTGATGTGCATGTGGTGTGTATTCGTCCGTGTGAGTCTGTGCTGGCTGCTGACGCTTACTCCGTTTATGTTCGAATGATCGTAGAGGTAGGTAGGGTCTGGGTAGGTCGTCGATGTTTTAACCGTTCAGTCGTTCTTATGACGCGTATTAATTGATGATTGAACAGGGTGCTGTCTCCACTGCCTGTTTTGTTATCATCTTTTTAAAATCAAATTCTTTACAAAACCACAGTTCATACGATATTCATACGAGTTATGATATTATCAACCAGTACGAACGATAAGAAGCTCTTCCGAACGCAACCGACAATACTTTGGAATTGGTCAAACGGATGATTAGACGAATATATGTATGGTTATATAAAATACCAAACACATAACACTAGAAAAAAACAACCACGAATATAAGCACAGAAGATACGATTACGTTTATTCAAGTAAGAAACAAATACGTGCAAAGAAGATACAACATTAACTGTCGCGAAGTTCGCGAATATTGTTTTGCTTGATTCATAATTATTCAATATAGATTTTGTCGTTGTTTATTATCATTAAGAAAATGTTTTTTGTAGTGTAAGATATGACGATCATGTGTTATTAGCCATACTATATGTAGTAAACGGCTCCAAAAGATGCAGTGAGAACCGTTCCACGAATCTATACCACTAGGTCAACGGGTACCTTTGTTATTCATAAGTGCCGTTGAGCGTGTTTATCGTGCAACGGATTTCAGGGTCAACGGATCCTTCTATATTTAGTAGGTGCCGTTGAGCGTGCAACGGCTTCATATGTCAACATTATCAATAGTATATAAATGAGATGAAATGTTATTTTTCAGAGTTCTTAACAGTTTCATTCATTTAGGTCATTAGATTTACTGATAATTATTTGGTTAGAAAAATATAACTTTATGACAAATTGATATTAAATTTGTTACATTGAATTAAAATAAAAAGTAACCGTGTGGAAGATATATAGTGTTTATTATTATATCATTTGGATTTATGAACTCTCATGTTAATGTGGTGGTCAGCAGACAGATCACGGGAGTAAAATAGATAAACTCCGCCACATTAACAGAGTTTGATTTAATTGAGCAAATTGTGCTGATCTACAGCTGCTACATATTATGACAAAACAGGTATGGTCAATGTTAAAGCCTTCCACAGACGTCTTGAACAATGATTGAAACACGAAATCAATTGATTACAATAAATAGACAATATCTAAAACATTAACATAGTCCACTCATGGCCACGAAGTCTAATACACTTCTACAGGGCGTCTAGTGTTTGCAATAGCACGTGTACTTACAATATTCTAAGTCGTTCCATGTACTTAAACACGGTGTTAAAGAGTTAACGTCACTTTGTTATTTGTAACCATATTTCATCTAGCTAACAGTATGAATTATATGGACAACAAGTGTTTTTCATTAATGGATCAGGATCTATTTTAGTTGTGAAGTCAATGAACCTTTGTAGTATTTGTTAATTCCGTTAGACTTTGTACTTGGGCCTTTGGTTAAAATGTTATAACACATTGATACAAGTTGAAACTTGTTGGGACCCTATTTTATCATTTACATGATGCACATGCCTAGCACTGTCATGATTTCATGTGCATCAAGTAAGGTTAAAAAGAAATACCAAGATCAAATAAGGGACCATATATGGTCACAGCGTGTTTTCCAATTGATATCTTATCAATGCTTCTTAAAGATCCAACTAAAGGCTCAAGTACCAGGTCTAGCGGAATAAACAATTACTACAAAGACTTAAAAGCTAAAAGAGTTCATAACACGGGAATCTTTAATCCTTACTATTACTGTAGCGCAAAAAATTTTCTGCTGACGAATAAGGGCAGTTTGCCATCTATTTCGGCCTTGACACTCAGACAAATACTGTTAATATGCAGATGCATGTTGGTGTAAAATTAATTCAAAATATTTAAAAATCCAAGTATGGTACACACTTTTCAAAGTTGTTAGCAAAATAACTAATAATGATGGCCAGTACTAATAAAACAGCTTACAATGTAGTAGAAAGATTTGTATCACAAGAACAATAAAGGTCAAGGCATGTATTCACAAAGCATCTCCAACGACACGAACAATAACCCACGTTTTATTTGCAAATATTGAAGGTCTTACATTAACACTTCTTAACTAATAATAATAATAATAATAATAACAGTATTTGATAATCTGATACACTAAAAAAAATTCAAGATCAATTATAATATTATGATATTACTTTTAAACATGCTTTGGGAATACCACACCAGGAGTTTTTGGATCAATTATTGCGCTAACTATTGTCGATTCAAAGATGTCTGTCAAAACTTTTTATAATGTTTCATTGCTGATTAGCTAATTGCAGCACGTATAACCACTACGCTTCAGGACCATTAGTATTTTAATCATTTAAGTTAATTATTGATGGTAGAACTTAATCCTGACACACGTTTAATGATCGACCGGGGTGAATGTTTGTTTACGCGGTTGTGACATAGATCTTTGAATCAACTATACGATATATTTTCTATTACAATAAATATGATACCAGATTGTTCGTATAACATACACTATACACTATCACCAGGTCATTTCATATCCTCAAAGTCAACAAAGAAATTACTAAAACAACACAATGTTCATGATATTTTAACAAATAGTTACGTAACCAAGACTTGATCTAAGCTTGAACAAACAGCAATAAAGAATATAAAAGGTTGACTAGATGCAACACTTCAATTCTGAACTCCCGGAAGGTTTTTAATTAATAAGTTATTCTTGTACTAATCATGTAAACATTATTATATGCAAGCACATTCACTCGGTATAACACTTCAATAATGGTAAATGAATCACACTTAAATTAATGGAAAACAATTTGAATGTTTTCAATGGAGAGGCAAGTAAACATACATTAACTTCCTACAATAAAATTACGTGTGGAAAAGGACCATAACACATCACAGATAAGCAATCAGATACCCTAGTTTACCATTTAACATACACGTATTGTGTTATTGTTTCCATTTCAGTAACCTTTATTTTCATCGTATCTTTCATAGACTGTAGTTTAGAGCAAATGCCTAATGGTTGTGGCTACATACGCGTACATTGTTTCTTGATTTTCAATATTGTACAAACAGATACATACACAGTTAAACAATAAAATCACAGTAAAGTGGAATGTAGTGTAAACAAGTTATGAAACAATCTAAAACAGTGACAATAAGTACACGTTTAGATGTGACGCTGGATATAACATATATATTTTAAACAATTAACAAGAAATGTTTGTAAAAAAGTATGCCCCAAGGTATCCCAGTTATGTGCATAGTCCTGAGACCTTTAACGTTGACGTCAAACTGTATAGGAATCAACTTTAGAAGGTAATCAACCCCTGTATTAAGTAAGAAGTTCCTTGACTGATTGCTCTTGTGTAATAGCTTCGACTTGTTTAAAAGTCATAGCACCTTGGATTTTATGCCTTCAATAGCAAAAGTGTCGTTACAGACAAATCTCCATGTGGTGTTTCAGGGGCCAATCATTATAACTGAACGGAACAGGCAGACAGAAGGAAAAGTGGAGTGATTGACTTACAAACCAACATAGGCCGACTGGCAACAAATGCAAACCAATTTAGTGTTACCCACTAGAACGCTCATGTTACCATAAACAAAACTACCGAATAAAACATAGATAGACACAGTATCTAATATATCCACACGTAATAATTCACCCAACAACATCAACACATTACAATATCATTGTAATAAGTTCACATAACAATGTAAAAGCATTACATTGTGATCACAATAATTTACCTAACAATATCATATATCATAATTTCATTATAATAAATTCATATAACTAGATCTATATAAAAGAAATACAATTTCATTAAAAAATAATTTCACCCAATAATACTTAAACGTTATAATGGCAATATAAAACTTTACCCAACTATATCAAAGAATAATAATGATATTATAATAAGTTAACCCAACAAAGTTAAATAGCGAGAATCAGTACTTGATGGTGATATACTATACAAAATTAACAGCTAGGCGATACAATTGTACGTAGCTGTTTTCCACTTAATTGATCAAATAATAAACGTCACGTTTTACTCTTGCTACATACTGTTTTGATGCCATATACCTCATCAGAAATACATTATAAACCAGCATGACAGTCTGAGCATATGACGTGTGAGAAATATTGGTATCATGCGTAGACGTTAAGATCTAATACATGATCAATGAAAATAATATTCAATTTCAGTCATTAATTATAAATGCGAGTATATGTGCACAGGAAAAAGAAAAGAGATAAAAGATTTAAAGACTTACTGACAATGGATTTATATTTGTATGTACAAATACTACAATAGATGTCGGTATTTTGGATTAACGTCAAGTCGGCACTCCTGACATGGAAACTCCTTTTGTAAAAATAGTTCATACCTGAAAAAAGATGAACATTCGATAATGAAATAACAAGTCAACTTAATGAACATACAAAGATTAAACTTAACAACTGTAGTTTACAAATAGGGGCAATATCAGTTATTTATTGTGAAAGTGTTAGTGTAAAAGCAAAAGCTCACAGGGTCCAAATAGACACAATACTTCTTGACCGAATTAACACGGGTCTAGATTAACCAAGTTGGCCTCAACTTCCCGAAACAAGATAAACAATAACAAATCGGTTCAAATCTTCAATGGCATTGAACACACATTATCTTTCATGATGTCATGTATAAAATAACGGTCAACCTTTAAAAAGTAAAATATTTTATTACAATCAGCATTGCGCTGCAAAATAAACGTACTAATATACCATTAAGCTCCCATATAAGGGTGAAATGGTCGAATTGTTCACTACATATTCAAGGGCTTCGTTGGTAACTGCAAACATTTGCCATATCCGTTTTACCCCTCTACTGATACAAGCATTTGACAACCTGTGTTGCTTTCCCTTCCAACATGTGTTTTATGTTAAAGTACTTTTTGTTTATCATTCTAGTAATAAAAATGAATCTCTCCGTACGTACGTGCATAATAAAAATATCCTCAGCAGACTGAAATGCGGTCAATAAACAATCTGTATATTAGATTACTGAATGTTAGAATATGCATGTTGCAACAGCATGCAAAACAAACATTAACACCACATAAAACAAGTAATTTTAGAAACTCTATATATCACTTGAATGTCCTGGAGCTACATTAATTCAAGTGTTTGCTTCAATAATTAATGTTGACAATAAATGTTCCCATGTTTTGTTCTAATTACTACCAAGAACACTAGGAAAATAAGAAATTTAAAAGAAGAGTTTATATATGCTGTTGTCTCGTATCTCCGTGCTCCTTAACAGTTTCAGCGACGCATACGCACTAGCCCATACAAGTTTTAAAATTGTTTGCACCATTTTTGGAAGAAAAAATGTTAACTTAACTTATAAGAAAAAGAAAATTTAAAAATGATCAAGAAAACTCGTAAAATCATAACTTTAAATTTCTAGGTCGATGCACTGAAACCTAATGACTGTTTCCCATGAAATCCGTGCCTCCGTAAAAACGGGTCTGTATTGGGGACCAAAGTGTTGAATTTTCAAATTTGTAGTAAGATATGATAACTTTGGAGAGTGCTTATCAAAATGCGTATTCAGTTTGAGTATTAAAGCCTTAGGTAATAAACATAATGCCTTATGAAAACGGGGTGCAAAAAATTAACAACAGTTGAAAAATAACAGTTGGAATAATTACTAGGTGTATCGTTCCTGGTCGCCAAGGTGACAGCTATGGCGTGTCGTCCGAAATAATGGCCTCAATTGATTAAGGATATTTGTTGGATGATTTATTTGGATAATTTTATCAAAATGACTATGTAAAACATATACAAGAGATGAATTCAACTAAGCACGGTTTTCATGAGAAGGCACGAAATTATGAGACAAAGGTATACATGTACTACTATTTTTGCTATTAAATATCAAAACTTTGACGGAATATTTTAAATATGATTGGTTTAGATATTTACTCTAGAATAATTTTGGAAGTACATGCAATCAGCTGGATTGAGTGCACCATATATTTTAGATTAAAAACATTTCCGAGGCTACCATATCTTAGAGTAAAGACAAAACAATAAAACAAAGGCAATCAGATAAAGTGGTTCGAACGTAATATTAAAACTTACTATATCAACCAAAATCAGAGAATAAAACCTCGATAAATATTTAAATCTCCGAAATGTTTAATGAAATTAAATTAAAACACAGTATGCATTACGTAATTATGACGTTTCAATGGATTGCAAATACACCAATCAAATTAAATTTGGTCAATAATTACTAAGTGTCAAAACTTGAGGAAACATTTAATAATTGAGAACATAGCATTTCTTTTGCAAACTTTAAAGGTGACGTTTCTGCTAAAGCCTAGGGCCTACTGAGCATGTTTGACTAGATGATGCCTTCCCGAATTAATAAAAAAGAGCATCGGCAGGTATCACGAAAGGGTCCACATGGTCTAGGGAGGTTTCGGGTAAGTTCAAATGTTAGAACATCTGTGAAATCACTGTTCCCGATGCCCTCCTAAGCTCAATTATTTTAATCGGGGGTACATCGCCGATGATGCTTGTTCATATGGTTTTTTTTAATTTCACAAAATATGATTCTGTTAGTGATATAGACATTTCACTAGCAGAGTGTCCTGAACAGTTGTACAAATCATGATCAAATAATACAATTATTATTAAAAAAGCTTGCTAGATTTTGGACTTGATGTCTCTGTAAAATATTTGTTTCATCTCATTTATTATTATCGTTTAGCACATTGCATTAGATGTATATCAAGTAAATAGCTGAGTGGGTGTAACTGGTTTTAGAGATTCCATCACTGTATAAGGAGTCGGGTATATCAGATCCTCAAGATATAGTACGGATTATGTGATGTCTCCTGGCGTACCATAATAAACGTTCAGTATTCGGCTATCATTACAATAAAGCAAATACACCAAGTACAAATGTTGCAATTATGCCAAACATCACCCAGACAGATCAGAATTAAACTGATAAATATTTTAACAGGATAGCCAATTTAAGCAGCACGAGCTATGCCGCCCTGAAATATTTCGTTTCCAAAAACAAGGACCGGGATGATTACTCGGCTAATCGGATACGATACGATTACGAGGTGAAACCGATTTTAATTCTGCAAACCTGCTAATCGTTTTAAAGCAATTCACATCGTACAATTCCATTAAATTGTATGTTTCTGCATGTATACATTTCACCTGTATTACACCATGCCTGCATGTGTTGGTCAACACATAAACAAGCAAACTTTGTTGGATGTGCTTTGGTGACATGCGATACATAACTCCATATATGATCAAATTTATTTAAAATTTCATCTTACGAGTTACAATAATCTATTTGCATCAAAATCAATGCTGAATTGCCAATTTGTCCTTTAAATAACAAACTAAGTTATAACAGTCAATCAATCTTGTACCATGAGCTTGCAAATATAAAAGACCTGCACCAGCTTGCGATTCCAGAACTAGCTCTGACGAAACAATTTGCAGCCAGAAGGTATAAAAACCTGCAAGCATTGTGATTTACTAATATTAAAAACAATGGAACCAAAAGGATAATTTACTGCCAGTCTAGACATTTTATCACTCACTCTGCAGATTATGCTATCAGACAAACATTAAAGTGTCTAGTTTCAAAATCCAAATTAAATTAATCCTGAGGTCTATACCGCTTATCATGGGCATGATTTCTTTCGATCCAGTATGTCACAGTTCGGTAGAATACATTGAATTTGTTTGTTAATATTGTATAAAAGTCATACTATTAAACAATCGCAAAGAAATCAACTGACACAGCCGAGCAGAGCAAACGTGAAACATGACATACCACACCTATACGCCACAATACCAAACTGCAACTGATAAAACTTTTAAAATTTTCATGGAATAAAATTTGTGTGAATTGAATAATGCCGTACTAAGTAATCCACCCCTGGCACATGCCCATCCAACTTTCCGATGTGTTTTATGTGTTCTGTGCTCGACTGTTCGAGTGCTGCAATCCCTGTTAAAATTTCTATTACCTTATTGCAAACCATACCATTACATGTTCTGTTCAAGAATACCTGTACGCATTATTAAAACAGTAACGGTCATTGTGAGCCTATGCCTGTCAGTAACAAACCTAACTTGTAGCTTAACTGTACCAGTGTCAATTGCCAGAAAGTTATCAATATAATGCATAATTTACCATGTACTACTTGTTTTAGCGTTCATATAGAAGTAATTTCCATTGCGAGATCATTTGTATAAAGGAACTAAGAGACACATGTTTCAAATGACACTATGATATTACTTAATTTGTGTTTGAATAAGACCTTGGAATCAGTGAAGTGCTTAACAATAGAACCATTCAACAACATGATTCCATGTACAAACAAACGAGTCAAGATTCAGGTAGGAAAAAACAATTACCATCAACCGATTGATCACCGTGGAGTTATCATATAGGACGTTTTTTTTGTCTTTTGAGTGTTGTCCTTTGTGATATGGGTGTGTCCTTGAGATACGTAATTATTTATTGGCGTTTATTCCGGTTATGTTTGAAAGGCTGGTGCTACAAGCTTTTATCGTCGATACCTATTCTTGTCAATGATCTGTTTTATCTAACGTGTTTATTTTTCTGACTCCTGGTGGCAATGCTGAATGCAGTTCTATCCGTTATCAATCAATCATGTCATACAACAAATAAACTGTTTGAAACAGCCACCGGGTAAACCATTTATACAAACGTATTGAATTCACGAATGTTTATTTGTACTTTTGGACTTTTGATTTTTTGTGTTTATTTACAGACGGTATTGACGATTGTGTAACTATTCTTCGAACTGATATAGATCACTATCGACACCTCATTAATGATGTTATCTAAAGCCACAATGCTATGAGAATAAAGACAGTTTCGCTCGCAAGGGAATTGATGGTTCCATACTTTTTTGTCTTTGGTATGAAGCAACATGACCTTCCTCACTCGATAATATGATAACTACTTGCAACCGAATGTCCACTCTTGTATGCCCTTGCCTATGCACATAACCTTAAAACGCAATATTCCATGATCTATTTTTTTAACATCAGCTTACTCGATAAACGAGAATAAACAATACATATACATGCTCAATGTAAATGAATTGATACAAATAAATCAAACTATCCAAAATTGAATGTCAAAACTAAATGTATCGCTGAACGCATTGTAAGTGCACTTGCCATTGTAGTTGGTAACGGGTGCTCACTAAGTAGGCGATTGTTTCCCAAGACAGTGTGTATCGTGTTCAAATATGTGGGTGCTTTAAAATCGAACATATATGTCTTATTCTTATATAATTGCAAATAAGTTTAACCCTAGCCCGGCGAACAGCACACATACAATCAAGCCATAACATACAAACGCCCTTTGCCACCCACTGCGACCACATTTCAGCAAACTGATCATGCAATAGTGTGTGGTCTATCAAACAATAAGCACTACACACAAAAATGTACACATCACTTCGACATTTACGACATACAACATACTCTGACAGAGGTCATACCAACCAAGGTTCCACTAATCACAAAACAATAAAATAATTCTCTGACTTTTCCTAGACAAAACAATTTGTATTCTCCAAAACCTACAAATTCACGCTACATAATTATATGGCTTGCGGAGTTTTAATTTTGCTATCACGAAAGTCTTCTTGACAATAAAGTTTTAACCACTCCACTTTTATGAAATAACACCAAGCTGGTACAATGACTTATACCAATGGGAACGCCGGTGGTATAAGTTTCTGCATTAGTATTGAGCTTGACAAAACGGAATGCTTCAGTCCAAGCGTATTTCCAAATGGTTAGAAAATCAAACATATTGGTGCATTGTTCCATTATTGGATACACTATTTCTCAACAGCTTTATTTCCCTTGATGTATAGATTCATTTTGACGATAGTTCTCGCGCTAACAGATGTTGTGTATGTCTGTATAAACGCCTAATTAGGCACATGGCGGGTTCTAACCTCTCATCGAAATGAAGTCAAATGTCTTAAACTCGCCGACCATATAATTGAAATATATTGGTTGATCCATTGCGATTGTTGTTATGTTACCAGTGTGTAATCTATTTCTGTGGTTTGTGATTATGTCAGACTGTTTAATTTGTCTTGTGTCGTCATTATGTATTCTACATCAAAATGTCTGGTTGCTCAGAATCCTAAAAGTTCATTTTGGGACTTTCTATGAGTTCTTTTAATGTGTTATGTCTTACTTCCTTAAATAAAATTGATGCACCGATACCGTTGATTTTGAGAAGTATCACAAAGTTGACATTGTATGGTAAGCGCCATTTTGCAACATTGTAGTTCAACATAAGTCAGTTTCGTTTTTTTAATAAGACATGTTTACCTATACTGTTGTGATGTCCTTGTGGTCTGTATTCGTCCAATTTAGTATGTTCATACGTGATTAAGTATCGCAGCAAATATTGTGGCACATGACACTTTCTTACTCCATGTAAGTCATTATCAACCAGTACGAACGATAACGAGCTCTTACGAAACACTTTTCCCCATGGCGGTAAACAATATACTGGTGAACAGTATTGGACTGATGTATATCGCTTGCTTAGAATGAGAAGGCACAAAATAGATATTTTGTGAAAACAAGAGAAGCTATCTGAACATTACTCTTTACTTATGGTAAAAACCATAGGTGGCAGTATCAGTGTTCGGGAAAAAAAGTAAAAACATCCGTCACTGAGCTACTACACTACATGGGCCGTATATATATATAGATTGTCTATCTAACTCCATGTACACTATCAAGGTATAAAGCGTAGTATATGTCTATGTCCAAAGATTGTGGAACATCGCATCTTACAATAGGCTTGGTTCCCAACAATAATTACGATTCTGTGAGCGCAGCGGGTAACCAGTGCATAAATAAGATGACCTTGAGCGAAGTTAAATAACGAAAGTAACACTGTTTTGCTGTTTCGCAGTTATAAGATTTTCGGTAACAATGAATATCTTATAGTTTATTTGAATGACTTGTATAGCGATTTTTCTTCAGTGCCCGTATTTTATGCTGATACAACGAAATGCAATGTTCCACAATCTTTGGCATATAGACATATAGTACGCTTTATACCTTGATAGTATATTAGCTCAGTTACGGATTTTTTTATATTTTTTTTATTTTAATCGTTTGCGGACCAAACACTGATACTGCCACCTATGGGTAAAACTAGCTTTGGTCAAAATGACAAGATTCAATTTTCATGACAAAAGGCTTATAAGAAGCGCCCTATAATGCAGATCTCAAATATGCATCTTTTTTGTAAGTTCGTGAGTTATAGTTACGGGCTTCTCATTCTAAGCCAGCGATATATGGATATATCAATTTTCAAACACTTAACACTAGAAAATAACCCCAAAAATAAACAAAGCAAATGCCATTACATTTATTCAAGTTATTATCCAATACATGTGCTAAACATACACCGGAAAGAAAGTTTGATTTCATGGTCATTGAGCAAGGTGCGCTGATCTATAACTGCCGCATATTATTATAAAAACAAACATGACAAATATTAAAATCTTCTACAAACGTGTTGAACAATGATTGAAACACAAAATCAATTGATTACAATTAACATTAACATTGTCCACTCATGGCCACGTAGTCTAAAACACTTCAACATGACGTCTAGTGTTTGCAATAACAAGTGTTATACGTTATTCTAAGCCGTTACATGCACTAGAATATGATGTTAAATGGTTGAAGTCAATTTGTTCATTTGTAATCATATTTCATAAAGCTAACAGTATGAATTATATAGGCAAAAAGTGTTTTTCATTAATGGATCAGAATCTATTTTAGATTTTAAGTCAACCAACCTTCGTAGTATTTTGGTAAATCCGTTTGTCTTGATACTCGGGACGTTGATTTGGTCTTTAAAACATTGATAAAATTTATCAATTGGAAAACACGAAGTGACCCTATATGTTCCCTTATTTGAAGAAATAAATTTCAGACAGGGGACGCTATTATAATAATATGGTATTCAGTGTATCAGTTGAACAAGAGACACAAGATTATTTTCTACGTTGTTCTTATTTGATATGAAAATAATACGCACAAGGCATTTTAAGAGAAAGCTCATATCTTTCTTAAAAATTTAAGATGTCAATAAGAACATCAGGTAACCAGGACACTCATGATCATTATGTCTGTACTTAGTTAACATTAAGTAAAGGGCTACCATTAAAACCAAGAAAACATACGTCATTCTACGTTTAGTGGGAAATGTGTGCAGCTCAATGTTTTAGCTTAAGTCATGATATTTCATTTTTTCCTCAATATGAATTGTAAATTCCATCCCAGGGGTATTAGAGTTAGTAATTGGTGTTAACTTAACTACAATATAATTTCTATCACAATAAATAAGACACCAGATCGTTGATATAACATACAATATCCTCAGATTGTTTCATAGCCTCAAAGTAAACAAGGAAATTACGTAAACGTCACCATGTTCATGATATTTTAACAAATAGTTACGTAACCAAGACTCGACCTAAGCTTGAACAAATAGCAATAAAGAATATAAAGGATTGATTTGATGCAACACTTCAATTCTGAACTCCCGGAAGGTTTTAAATGATTTATTTTTATACTAATCGTGTAAACATGATATATGCTATCACATTCACTCGGAATGACATCGAAATAGTTGCAAATGAAACCATACTTTAAATAATGGAAAACAAATTAAATGTTTTAGATGGAGAGGCAAGTAAACAAACATTAACTACCTACAGCAATCAATTAAATGTTGCGATGGTAAAGGACCATCACCACAAAGCACATGTAAACGTTCAGATACCGTACTTTAGCATTTAACATTTTAGTAGTGTGTTATTGTTTCTATTTCAGCCTCTGAATGTTACCTTTATATTCATCGCATCTTTCGGAAAGTGTCGTCTAGAGCAAATGACTGATGATTGCGACTAAATATGTGTACATTGTATCTTTTCTTTTCAAAACGTACAAACAGATACATAAATAGGTAAATAATAAAATCACAGTAAAGTGGAATGTAGTGTAAACAAGTTTTCAAACAATGTAAATTAGTGACAATAAGGGCACATTTAGATGTGGCGCTGGATATAACATAAATAATTGTAACAATTAACAAGAAATGTTTATGAAACAAAGGTATTCTCCCATGGTAGCCTAATTATTTGTATAGTCCTGAGACCTGTAACGTTGACCTCACAATATAAAGAAATCAACTGGAGACTGTGATCAACAACCGTATTAAGTTAAATACCATTCAGTGATTGCTCTCGAGTAATAGATCGGAACCTTAATGCATAACATATCATAACATCTTTAACCTCGGACCTACTGACTTCCATAGCAATAGGTTAACTTTCATTACAGACAAATCTCCATGTGAAGTTTCAGGGGGCCAATCATTATAATGAGATATTGAATGGATATTGCTTGGCCTACAGGCAAAAAGGCAGACAGAAAGAGTGGTGGAAAGATTAACAGACAAACCAGCCCAGGCCGCTCGGTGATATGTGAAAACAAATGTAACAGTATACCCCTAGCAAATCTAAGTACATATTACCATGAACAAAGCAGAATAAAACATAGATAGACACAGAATAAGTTTTATACATCTCAACAACATCTAATATATCAACACTATCGTAACAGTATCAAATCCTTATATTGTCAGTATAATAAGTTCACATAACAATATAAAAACATTACAATGGCATCAAAACAATTTACCGAACAATATCAAATCATAATAATGTCATTATAATAAATTCCCATAACAATATAAGAGCAGAACAATTCCATTAAAATATTATCACTCAACACTATTTAATAAATTCAATGGCATTGTGGTACATTACCGAACAATATAAAACAATTACAATGGATAAGACTTCTTGTCGTTAAAATATTCCCAATTTACCACTGAGCCCATTTCCTAAAAGAGCTTTTGAAACAAGATGGATTGAACTGGATCACATTCTTATAAAGAACATGAGCAGAAACAAATGAAAACAACAACAATTCTATGTACTAGTAGTTATTTTCCATCGTATTGATCAAATCATTACCCTTTGCGTTTTCCTCTTGCTACATACTGTTTGAATGTCATAAACATCACCAGCAATACATTATAAACCGGCATGACAGTCTGAGCATGTGACGTGTGAGGGATATTGGTAACATATGTAGACATTGAAATCTAATACATGATCAATGAGAATAATGTTCAATTCTAGACATTAATTATACATATATGTTTACAGGAAATTAAAAAGAGATCAAAGATTTTACAGACTTACTGACAATGGATTTATATTTGTTTGTACAAATACTACAATAAATGTCGGTATTTTGGATTAACGTCAAGTCGGCACTCCTGACATGGAAACTCCTTTTGTAAAAATGGTTCATACCTGAAAAAAGATGAACATTGGATAATGAAATATAAGAAGTAAACTAAATGAAAATAAAAAGAATAAGGTACAAAATAGTTATATCACATTCATTCTGGAAACACTACAATTGTGCGTAGTTTCACACATACGCTGAGCACATTAGATCATTGAATCAACGATTTTTAATAAAACACAAATATGTGTTTCTCACAATACCACTTCATTATAAACAAGGACAAAGTTATGTGTCTTATCGCACATGATCAGCTATTAATGGTTTAAATGTGTCCGAAGTTGCAATGACATATAGTTTTTTTTAAAACAGCTAAAACACAAAACAAAGCCAATGTTAGTGTACCATTACCACTATACCGATACAAGCCTCTGACAAACTGTGACGTTGTCTCTTCCCACACGTATTTTATTTTATGGTACTTTTTTGTAGTATTTTTCCTAGTTTTAAAACTGCATCTCTCTAAAAGTGCATAATAAAACTATCCTCGGCAGAATAAACTGGTCAATAAATAATACACATAGTAAATTATGGAATGTTTGAGGATGCATGCTGCAACAGCATGCAAAACAATCATTAACACCACATAAAACAGTTAATTATAGAAATTTTATGTATCACTTGAATAACCGGGAGTTACATTAATTCAAGTATTTGCTTAAATATTTATGTTGACAATAAATGTTCCGATGTTTTTTTCTAATTACTACAAGGAGCACCAGGAAAGTAAGAAATGTGAAAAGAAGAGTTCATATACAAGATCTACTATAGTTTGCTATTAAATCTTTGACGTAAAATTTCGAAAACAATTGATTTAGATATTATCTTTAGAATGTGTTCAGGTGTTATCAGCAAAATTGAGCGCATTTCATATTTTGACAAAAACTAATTCTCCAAGGTTACCATATTCCTAGTTTGTAAACAATATTAAACAAAGACAACAGAATATTTAGTAATTTGAGGGTCATGATAAAACTAAGTATCTCGAAAAATATCAAAGGGTAAACCCTCAATCAGTATTTAACTGCACACGCTTATAATGAAATTAATTTACCACGGATCATACATGTATATTACATGTTATGCTTTCATTAATTGCAAACGCATTCATCAAATTAAAGTCAGTCAATAATTACTTAAACTGCCAATACTTGTGGAAATATTTGATTATTTATAACTCAAATTCTAAAGGTGACAGTCGTGGTTAATTATTGCTGGATGGTCGTACAGTTTTAAATACTTCACAAAATTTTAATATGCTATTGGTTTATACGTTTGGCCAACAGAGTATCCAGTAAATTTGTACAAATTATACTCTAATAGTACATTTCATTCATAAAGCTTGCTAGCGTTTTGGCATTAATATGTATGTAAAGTTTTGGTTTCATCTCATATATTATTATAAGGACATTACATTAGATGCTTATCCAGTAAATAACTGAGTGGATGTAACTGATTTTAGAGATCCCATCACTGTACATGGAACCCGGTACATGAGTTCTTGAAGATATAGTACGGATTCTTTGATGTCTCCTGATATACCATAATAAACGTTCAGAACTCGGCTAACATAACAACCAAGTACAAATGTTGCAATTATGTCCCACATCACCCAGACAGATCAGAATAGAACTGATAAATATTTTAACAGGATACCTAATTCAAGCCAAGCACGGACTATTCTGCCCTGAAATATTTTCGTTTCCATCCACAATTAAAATTACACCTTACGAGTTACTTACACTAATCTATGTTTGCATCAAAATCAATACTACTGAAATAACAGTTATTTCTTTGCATAACAGACTAAGTTATAACAGTCAATAAATCTTGTATCATAAACTTGCAAATAAACAAGACATGCATAAGCTTGTGATTCAAGAACTAACTTTGCAGCCAGAAGTTATTACACCCTGTAAGCATTTTGATTCACTAACATTAAAAACAATGGAACCAAAAATTGATATTTTACCACCAACCTATACATTTTATTACTAATACTGCAGATTCAGACTAGCATGATAATTATGTAGTTTCAAAATCAAACCTAACTAAATTATGAGGTCTAATGGACTATATCAATTAACTGGAGTTTGATCACTTTTGATCCAGCTACTAACAATGATTTGTTGTAAGGTATGTGTGGGATGACCTCGACCCACACATATCAAATGACGAGGAAAATAAAAGTATCTCCTACAAAAAAAAACAAAAAAAACTTTTGATCCAGTTTGTCACAGTTTAGTGGCATACATTAAATGTGTTTGCTAATTTCATATAAAGATTATGCTATTGGACAATCGTACAGAACTCAAACCTAACAGCCGAGCAGAGCAAACATAAAACATACCACACATACACGCCACAATCACCAACATATAAAATAAATTGACCTTACTAAAGCCTTACAATAGCTCATTGAAGTGTATAAATTTCAGTTGAACATCTCTAAGATGTGACTACTTTAATAACTTTATCTGTAATGTGTACATGGCAATATAGCACTTATCAATAAATACAACGCCATGGTATGTGGAACTCGCGGACAATAATGGTCGGTAGTTTTCAATACTTCCCCCCCCCCTAGGGAGATAATTACGCATATCTAGTCAGGTTTCACTCTTTTAATAAATGGCCGACGTTTGACCTATACAATAGTCTACTAATATATCAGGGTAAAAATTATTTAGCGTTATTAAATATGTTGGATTTTCGTGAAACGGATTTCGACATATTGTCTGAGGTTTTCTAATGATTTTTATCTGCATTTATATTCTTGAGAAAAAATACTTTGAACACGGATTCTATTGAGAAGTATAGTATATCGATGCTCTGCCAACCGTTATACGGGCATGTACTAAAAGTGGTGCCTGTATGGCTTGGAACGCCTTGTGGTCACCATTTTATAGCTCTATGGCAAGCATCGGGACTTGGAGAACTAGGTGAGGTCTAAGCTGCGTTTCTTTCAGTCACTTGAAATCAACCTTGTGAAACTAGGTCAATCAGCTCTTTTACAACGGGGATTGATTTGGGATTTTAATTATTGTGTGGGTATTGCTCCGTGTAATTGTGATATGTTGTGCTGATACTGTGTTATGTGTTCGGCTGGTTAAGTTAAGTGCTACCATCCAGGTACGATTTCCTCATATATGTTTTGGATGATATGAGGCTCTCGTGACTTGTGTATTACTGGATATAAGTATGCCAGCTTCAATAAAACTAAATTACGTTTATCATTTGTGTAATTCAAACAATGGCATTCAATCTTTTTTATAGCTGAACATAAGTTTGCAAAGGTTCCTTATCAAGGATGACATGGAAGCTTTTTACTTGGACTTAGTAACACCCGAAACGAAAAGGTATCACAAAGTTCTAAGTTCCACAACAGTACACCAATATGAAATTAATAAAGCATATGCCGCAAACGAACGAGGCATATTTCAGTAAGTTAAATAAAAGTGTTTACTACCAAAACACATTTAATTAACAATATACTACACACAAGATACCTAACAAATGTAATAAAAGTATCAAGTGAAGAACATATTGTTGCAAAACATGTTTGATATTTCCTTCCTAAAACCAGGCCAAACTTGGCAGTAAATCAAAGTCCAACAATGTTTTCAAACAATGATCTCCATTGTGTAGCAAATAAATTAAATCCGAGAGCATGGTTATGTACTAGCTACTACTTTGAACATACAAGTATAATGGCATAAAAGGGAAGTCATGCAACACAGGCCTACTTTCATTTCATGGCATGTAAAACTTTGGGGATAGCATAGGAGTTGCCCAAGCGAAAAAGGAAGCAAGAACATTCAAAAGGAATAACAGACCATTAAAGGCACAACAAACGATACAGAAAAATGTATGTGGACCATGTTGTTCTTAGACTATATATGTATTTATTCCATTAAGCAAACGCTTCTTTACTCTTACATATTTTTCTGTAGCTTTAGATGCTAAAATTATTGTTTTGATGTTTGTTCTTAGAGGTGGATATTACAAACAAGACTGAGTTCAGTAAGAGTATGCCCAGCTTGAAGCCTTGTCGTAATAACAAGCTCAACTTTAGAGTTTGTAACGAACGGACAAAGGGCGCACGGACAAGTGAATCACTATATGCCTCCGCATCAGCCTTTGACCTATATTTTTACGCAAAATCTAACGTGCACATAGGTTGATGTTATTGATGTTGTTTTGACTTGTAGGTAGTGTCAGTTGTACCACTATTGCTATGTGTGTTATAGGCATAATATACCTTCACAGTAATCTAGAAATCTTTGAAACTGGTTTTATCAAAAATGGCAATATAGAGAATTGTTGGCAAGTCAAGTTATCAAAATGTCTTGCCAATATTGACATTTGCATTTGAGCAATCTAACAAGTTCCAATAATTTATTTCCTGATTTAAACAACGAATTTATCATTCCCACAATGTCTTTGGATTCAACTGTTTTTAAATTTAATGTGTGTTTGAAGAAAATAATATTATATCTAAACAGTGCACAGGCGCGCAACTACAGACATTTTGGTGCGTACGCTGGAAAAAGGATTAAAGTCATAAAACACTATCTCGACAGATAATTGAGCGGTTCGTATTGTGATGAAACCAGGAAATCACAGAATGTCTTGCTTAGATATGGCAGCATACCAATCATAGGCAACAATAATTCCCAAGTAAGCCTTGAATAAAACTTACTTTCAATAGACCAACAAAAACACAAGTGGACACTTACCAGAAATTGACAGCAAGATTTCTTCTCTCTATAGTGTTTGGATAGGACTGAACTTCGTGCCACCAGAATGCTGGCATGAACAATACTTCACCCTCATCTATTGTACAGTTAAGTGGATAGGTCTGACCAAACAATGGAAACCTCTGGAATAAACAAATACGAGGGGCATTTTAAAAGTTCTGAGAATGACTCTGTAACTTGTTAAAAATTAAATAAATGTACATAAAAGTGTACATATTCTGAAAGATACAACCTTCCCCTAGCGAAAGCAAGTAATGATAGCATCATCAAATCGTTTATTATTCGAATATATGGCATTATACATGTAGGTATATTACCCATTGAATTATCGACGAAATACGTCATATTAGCGCTTTGGAGGGGTTACATAAATGCACACCATTTCTACAATTTCAATCGGACTTGATACAATGTAATATATACCTATGTATCTTATGGAATATGAATATGCATGTTGGAACAGTCTACATGACTCAAGATATAAATGAGATAGACCGAGCCTAAAATTCTCTTGAAAACGACCATTTTACCGGAAATACGCTAATAACGGGCTATTGCATTTTTCTGCTGGATGTGTTATATGAAATAAAAAAAACATGTACTCATTTCGTACATAAGTATGTTACTGATATTCACACCGAACCAGAATTCTGAAATATCCATATTGGTTAGGGAAGGTTGGACTGCACTGTATTGGTTAGGTAAGGTTAGACTGTACTGTACTTAGGATAGGTTAGACCTACTGTGTTGGTAAGGACAGGTTAGACTGTACTGTATTGGTTAGGGAAGGTTAGACTTACTGTATTGGTTAGGTAAGGTTAGACTGTACTGTACTTAGGATAGGTTAGACCTACTGTGTTGGTAAGGACAGGTTAGACTGTACTGTATTGGTTAGGGAAGGTTAGACTTATTGTGTTGGTAAGGACAGGTTAGACTGTACTGTATTGGTTAGGGAAGGTTAGACTGTACTGTATTGGTTAGGAAAGGTTAGACTGTACTGTGTTGGTAAGGACAGGTTAGACTGTACTGTATTGGTTAGGGAAGGTTAGACTGTACTGTGTTGGTAAGGACAGGTTAGACTGTACTGTATTGCTTAGGGCAGGTAAGACTGTACTGTATTGTTTAGGACAGGTTATATTGTACTGACCTAATTTTCAAATGAGAGATGATTTAATAAAACTGACGGAAGAAATCTTACTTAGAGTGATGGTACTTATAGAAGTCATGAATTATGTCAGGATGCCATGGAGAGGCTAGCAGTTTTCAGAATACGAATGACAGTGTTAAATATTTCATGATTGGCCCATCATTGTCCAATTATATACTCCATTCCACTTAACATGTCAAGTTTTATTTGGTAATAAGATGTTCTATAGCACTAACATGTAGACATGTTTCTTACGGTCTTCACTTAATATCGATGTAACATTTTGGTAGTTGAAGGTCTTCACTTGATATGGATGTAATTATTTGGTATTTTTTGCATGCGACTATTTCTAAAATTCCGGGTCTTGAATTAACCGATTTTTGCAGCTCCTTTTAACCTATTATATAAGATGTATATTTAACATCACTTTCAGCTGTGCGATACACCCACACAAAAAGGAAATTATTTGTTTGTTTGTATTTACTGTCATGCCTATTTTGTTTGAAAAAATATATTACCTTTTTCATAGTGTCGAGTAGCTTTTAAAACATCACAACTGCAGCCTATCAGAGTGACAATTGCGTAACACTTGTTTACATAATTTTTACACAATTGTAACTTTGATAGGCTGCAGTTATGATGTTTTAAAAGATACTTACACTATGCAAAGATTGTATATATTTATCTATAATACGAGGGGCATTCTTAACGTTCTGATAACTGACCGATAACTTTTTATTAGTAAGTCAGATATTTTTGAAGTAAACATTTTCTGAAAGATCAATCTTCCAGCAAGACATTGATAGTAAATGTATTATTCTAAGTCAGAAAGGTCTTATTTAATCTGTATTTGGGCAATACATGTTTCAGAGAATGACTGAAATCACTCTTGGATTTGCGAGATAATTTCAATGTATTCGAAGCAGGTATATTTCGGAGCGCGCTGTTGAAACAACCTTCGAGTTAATTTTAAAAAATTGGTTTTATTTAAAAACTATATCCAGGCACATTCGAATAAGATTATGTTATTTACAAGGATTTGAGTATTTGAATAAAATAACAGCAATATAAACAACCCCAATAGGGGACCATTTGACCCCTTGTGGCCCTTACTTAATTCCAGACATAAACTACCTATAAATCAATCATCTATACGAAACAGGTCAAATAGTCTTGATTAGAATGTGTATTTTCATTCGGGGGACGTTATAAATATATTTTTCACAAAATTTGATTTATAGAGCAGATTCTTGTGTCGTTCCGTAGATTTTAGAAAGTGGGTGGGGTAACTGAATACCCTAATGCATGTCAGCATTCCTATTTCTTATTGGATTTTGAATTAAACGTACTTCAAATTACAAGTTATACCTATTATTTTTGTTTTGCGAAATTATACTACGATGATATGATGTCATACATATAAAACACGTGTTTTTGGCCACGTGGTCACATTATTAAAGCAGCTGTACAATCCAGTCTAACCTGTCCTTACCAACACAGTAAGTCTAACTTATCCTAAGTACGTGGGTAAATCAAAAAGTTCGTAGAAAAATATCATAACTCTCAAACGAAAGATTCAAATGCTTTCCAATTTTAATATAACGTGATCATAAGTATAACAAAACAATTTGTCAAATTTCATTGAATTAGTCAAAACTACATGATTTTTACATTGAAACACACACATGCTATAACAGCATACCGGAGCACATTAGCGTCATTTGATGAACGACGTCAAACTTACGCCACATTTGTCAATACTTACGTTAACGTTTTGACTCATTTTCGCTTTTCGAGTTACTAATATGTTGGTATTTTTGGATTGCCATCATGATAGTAGTTTCTGCATTTTCTATTGTTAGTTTAAAATCGTGTGCGGTGTCCCATAAGATTAATCTAAGTGTTTGCTATATCCGCTATTATATAGCACTGGTCCTCTTCGACGACGTTGCGAATCAACGTCACCAATTTCGGGTGTATTGTATTCGGTTGTCAACTTCTAGTATCCTACACGAAAGCACTAATTCCATTTCTAAATCGATGTCTATTTATTTCAGGACATATACCTACTCGTTTCAAACCATGTATTGTCTCTGATGCCGTACGTATATTTCAGTTTTACGCAGATTTTAATAGCAGCCCGTGGTTCCGTAAATTCCAGTAAACCCGTTTTACGCGGGTATTTCTATATAGTGCGGTTATGTTAATGTAGATTAATACATTATTCATCGGAGATGACGTCTGAAAATTTAACAGACTTTATAAATGATATCATGTAATCTGACATAACATTTTGACGGTTTTTGGAAGTCCTACAATTGAGATATTTTAGAAAATTGAATAAAATGTGTTTCAAATTATCCGTGTGCTCCTGTATAGGCAATCTCCCTTATTTAAGATATACATATTTTTAAAACGGTTATCATCTGGTCGCTATAAATTTGTGTATGTAAAGAAAATACCAATGTATTCATTCAGTATAAATATGACGACAATAACTCTGAAAATAAAAAAGTTATGGCAAAATTCTACGAACTTTTTGATTCACCCACGTACAGTACAATCTAACCGGTCCTAACCAACACAGTAAGTCTAACCTTCCCTAACCAATACAGTACAGTCTAACCTGTCCTTACCAACACAGTACGGTCTAACCTTCCCTAACCAATACAGTACAATCTAACCGGTCCTAACCAACACAGTAAGTCTAACCTTCCCTAACCAATACAGTACAGTCTAACCTGTCCTTACCAACACAGTACGGTCTAACCTTCCCTAACCAATACAGTACAATCTAACCGGTCCTAACCAATACAGTACAGTCTAACCTGTCCTAACCAATACAGTACAATCTAACCGGTCCTAACCAATACAGTACAGTCTAACCTTCCCTAACCAATACAGTACAGTCCAACCTTCCCTAACCAATCCAGTACAGTCTAACCTTTCCTGAGCAATATAATACAGTCTACCTTTCCTAGGCGGTACAGTACAATCTAACCTGTCCTCACCAATACAGCACAATCTTACCTGCCCTTAGTAATACAGTACAGTCTAACCTTCCCAAACCAATACGGTACAGTCTAACCTTTCCTAACCAATACATTACATTTAAACATGTCCTTACCAATACAGGACAGTCTAACCTGTCCTAACTAATACAGTACACTCTAACCTTTCCTAACCAATACAGTAAAGTCTAACCTGTCCTAACTAATACAGTACATTCTGACCTGTCGTAACCAATACAGTACATTCTGACCTGTCCAAACCAATACAGTACATTCTGGCCTGTCCCAACTAATACAGTACAATCATACCTGTCCTAAGCAAAACAGTACATTGTTACCTGTGCTAAGCAAAACAGTAAAGTTAACCTGTCCTAATCAACAAAGTACAAGTGAAATGAACTGCATTGTTCTAGTGAGGCTGGACTGACCAATGTTCTGATCAATATATACACATGTAAAGGAGTTTTGAAGGCATTGTAGCTTGCCAATATGGAATATCCAGGCATCAACATTCAACAAATCAAATAAATTATGCAGTCCTCAAGATACCCCCTATATTGATCCAATTGAAATATTGTCAACATCAGCCAGCATGCAGACTGTCATTAGCAGATTACATTATCATTGAGACAGCACATTATCACAGGAACGCAGCAATATTCAACAATTTCCAATACATAGATTACAATGCTACTGATTAATTTACAATGAAAGGAGCTCATTTTCAAATCAGACAATAAAAGGCTAAGAGAAACCAGGAACAGTCCTTTTTAGACTGTTCCTGGAGCAATAGTCCTGCCTTATCAGTCTACATGTTTGTTTACAGTATAACCTCAATCAGTGTTGATGTACAATATAACCTCAATCAGTGTTGATGTACAGTATAACCTCAACCAGTGTTGATGTACAGTATAACCTCAATCAGTGTTGATGTACAGTATAACCTCAATCAGTGTTGATGTACAGTATAACCTCATCCAGTGTTGATATACAGTATAACCTCATCCAGTGTTGATGTACAATATAACCTCAATCAGTGTTGATGTACAGTATAACCTCAACCAGTGTTGATGTACAGTATAACCTCAATCAGTGTTGATGTACAGTATAACCTCATCCAGTGTGGATGTACAGTATAACCTCATCCAGTGTTGATATACAGTATAACCTCATCCAGTGTTGATGTACAGTATAACCTCATCCAGTGTTGATATACAGTATAACCTCATCCAGTGTTGATGTACAGTATAACCTCATCCAGTGTTGATGTACAGTATAACCTCATCCAGTGTTGATGTACAGTATAACCTCATCCAGTGTATATATACAGTATAACCTCATCCAGTGTTGATGTACAGTATAACCTCATCCAGTGTTGATGTACAATATAACCTCAATCAGTGTTGATGTACAGTATAACCTCAACCAGTGTTGATGTACAGTATAACCTCAATCAGTGTTGATGTACAGTATAACCTCAACCAGTGTATACATACAGTATAACCTCAATCAGTGTTGATGTACAGTATAACCTCATCCAGTGTTGATGTACAGTATAACCTCATCCAGTGTTGATGTACAGTATAACCTCAACCAGTGTTGATGTACAGTATAACCTCATCCAGTGTTGATGTACAGTATAACCTCAACCAGTGTTGATGTACAGTATAACCGCAATCAGTGTTGATGTACAGTATAACCTCAATCAGTGCTGATGTACAGTATAACCTCATCCAGTGTTGATATACAGTATAACCTCATCCAGTGTTGATGTACAGTATAACCTCATCCAGTGTTGATGTACAGTATAACCTCATCCAGTGTTGATATACAGTATAACCTCAACCAGTGTTGATGTACAGTATAACCTCATCCAGTGTTGATGTACAGTATAACCTCATCCAGTGTTGATGTACAGTATAACCTCATCCAGTGTTGATGTACAGTATAACCTCATCCAGTGTATATATACAGTATAACCTCATCCAGTGTTGATGTACAGTATAACCTCATCCAGTGTATATATACAGTATAACCTCATCCAGTGTTGATGTACAGTATAACCTCATCCAGTGTTGATGTACAGTATAACCTCAACCAGTGTTGATGTACAGTATAACCTCAATCAGTGTTGATGTACAGTATAACCTCATCCAGTGTTGATGTACAGTATAACCTCATCCAGTGTTGATATACAGTATAACCTCATCCAGTGTTGATGTACAGTATAACCTCAACCAGTGTTGATGTACAGTATAACCTCAATCAGTGTTGATGTACAGTATAACCTCAATCAGTGTTGATGTACAGTATAACCTCATCCAGTGTTGATATACAGTATAACCTCATCCAGTGTTGATGTACAGTATAACCTCATCCAGTGTTGATGTACAGTATAACCTCATCCAGTGTTGATGTACAGTATAACCTCATCCAGTGTATATATACAGTATAACCTCATCCAGTGTTGATGTACAGTATAACCTCATCCAGTGTTGATGTACAGTATAACCTCAACCAGTGTTGATGTACAGTATAACCTCATCCAGTGTTGATGTACAGTATAACCTCATCCAGTGTTGATGTACAGTATAACCTCATCCAGTGTTGATGTACAGTATAACCTCATCCAGTGTTGATGTACAGTATAACCTCAACCAGTGTTGATGTACAGTATAACCTCATCCAGTGTTGATATACAGTATAACCTCATCCAGTGTTGATGTACAGTATAACCTCATCCAGTGTTGATGTACAGTATAACCTCAACCAGTGTATATATACAGTATAACCTCATCCAGTGTTGATATACAGTATAACCTCATCCAGTGTTGATGTACAGTATAACCTCAACCAGTGTTGATGTACAGTATAACCTCATCCAGTGTATATATACAGTATAACCTCATCCAGTGTTGATGTACAGTATAACCTCAACCAGTGTTTATATACAGTATAACCTCATCCAGTGTTGATGTACAGTATAACCTCAACCAGTGTTGATGTACAGTATAACCTCATCCAGTGTATATATACAGTATAACCTCATCCAGTGTTGATGTACAGTATGACCTCAACCAGTGTTGATGTACAGTATAACCTCATCCAGTGTATATATACAGTATAACCTCATCCAGTGTTTATATACAGTATAACCTCATCCAGTGTTGATGTACAGTATAACCTCAATCAGTGTTGATGTACAGTATAACCTCAATCAGTGTTGATGTACAGTATAACCTCATCCAGTGTTGATATACAGTATAACCTCATCCAGTGTTGATGTACAGTATAACCTCATCCAGTGTATATATACAGTATAACCTCATCCAGTGTTGATGTACAGTATAACCTCATCCAGTGTATATATACAGTATAACCTCATCCAGTGTATATATACAGTATAACCTCATCCAGTGTTGATGTACAGTATAACCTCAACCAGTGTTGATGTACAGTATAACCTCAACCAGTGTTGATGTACAGTATAACCTCAACCAGTGTTGATGTACAGTATAACCTCATCCAGTGTATATATACAGTATAACCTCATTCAGTGTTGATGTACAGTATAACCTCATCCAGTGTATATATACAGTATAACCTCATCCAGTGTTGATGTACAGTATAACCTCATCCAGTGTTGATGTACAGTATAACCTCATCCAGTGTTGATATACAGTATAACCTCATCCAGTGTTGATGTACAGTATAACCTCATCCAGTGTATATATACAGTATAACCTCATCCAGTGTTGATGTACAGTATAACCTCATCCAGTGTATATATACAGTATAACCTCATCCAGTGTATATATACAGTATAACCTCATCCAGTGTTGATGTACAGTATAACCTCATCCAGTGTTGATGTACAGTATAACCTCAACCAGTGTTGATGTACAGTATAACCTCATCCAGTGCATATATACAGTATAACCTCATCCAGTGTTGATATACAGTATAACCTCAACCAGTGTTGATGTACAGTATAACCTCATCCAGTGTTTATATACAGTATAACCTCAACCAGTGTTGATGTACAGTATAACCTCATCCAGTGTATATATACAGTATAACCTCATCCAGTGTTAATATACAGTATAACCTCATCCAGTGTTGATATACAGTATAACCACATCCAGTGTTGATGTACAGTATAACCTCAACCAGTGTTGATGTACAGTATAACCTCAACCAGTGTTGATGTACAGTATAACCTCAACCAGTGTTGATGTACAGTATAACCTCATCCAGTGTTGATGTACAGTATAACCTCATCCAGTGTATATATACAGTATAACCTCATCCAGTGTTGATGTACAGTATAACCTCATCCAGTGTTGATGTACAGTATAACCTCATCCAGTGTTGATATACAGTATAACCTCATCCAGTGTTGATGTACAGTATAACCTCAACCAGTGTTGATGTACAGTATAACCTCATCCAGTGTATATACAGTATAACCTCATCCAGTGTTGATATACAGTATAACCTCATCCAGTGTTGATATACAGTATAACCTCAACCAGTGTTGATGTACAGTATAACCTCAACCAGTGTTGATGTACAGTATAACCTCAACCAGTGTTGATATACAGTATAACCTCAACCAGTGTATATATACAGTATAACCTCAACCAGTGTTTATATACAGTATAACCTCATCAAGTGTTTATATACAGTATAACCTCATCCAGTGTTTATATACAGTATAACCTCAACCAGTGTTTATATACAGTATAACCTCATTCAGTGTATATATACAGTATAACCTCATACAGTGCTGATGTACAGTATAACCTCATCCAGTGTATATATACAGTATAACCTCATCCAGTGCTGATGTACAGTATAACCTCATCCAGTGTATATATACAGTATAACCTCATCCAGTGTTGATGTACAGTATAACCTCATCCAGTGAATATACAGTATAACCTCATCCAGTGTTGATGTACAGTATAACCTCATCCAGTGTTGATGTACAGTATAACCTCAATCAGTGTTGATGTACAGTATAACCTCATCCAGTGTATATATACAGTATAACCTCATCCAGTGTTTATATACAGTATAACCTCATCCAGTGTATATATACAGTATAACCTCATCCAGTGTTGATGTACAGTATAACCTCATCCAGTGTTGATGTACAGTATAACCTCATCCAGTGTATATATACAGTATAACCTCATCCAGTGTTTATATACAGTATAACCTCAACCAGTGTTGATGTACAGTATAACCTCAACCAGTGTTGATGTACAGTATAACCTCATCCAGTGTATATATACAGTATAACCTCATCCAGTGTTGATGTACAGTATAACCACAACCAGTGTTTATATACAGTATAACCTCATCCAGTGTATATATACAGTATAACCTCATCCAGTGTTGATATACAGTATAACCTCAACCAGTGTTGATGTACAGTATAACCTCAACCAGTGTTGATGTACAGTATAACCTCAACCAGTGTTGATGTACAGTATAACCTCAACCAGTGTTGATGTACAGTATAACCTCAACCAGTGTTGATGTACAGTATAACCTCAACCAGTGTTGATGTGCAGTATAACCTCATCCAGTGTTGATGTACAGTATAACCTCAACCAGTGTTGATGTACAGTATAACCTCATCCAGTGTTGATGTACAGTATAACCTCATCCAGTGTATATATACAGTATAACCTCAACCAGTGTTGATGTACAGTATAACCTCAACCAGTGTTGATGTACAGTATAACCTCATCCAGTGTTGATGTACAGTATAACCTCAACCAGTGTTGATGTACAGTATAACCTCATCCAGTGTTGATGTACAGTATAACCTCAACCAGTGTTTATATACAGTATAACCTCAACCAGTGTTGATGTACAGTATAACCTCAACCAGTGTTGATGTACAGTATAACCTCAACCAGTGTTGATATACAGTATAACCTCATCCAGTGTTGATATACAGTATAACCTCATCCAGTGTTTATATACAGTATAACCTCAACCAGTGTTGATGTACAGTATAACCTCATCCAGGGTTGATGTACAGTATAACCTCATCCAGTGTTGATGTACAGTATAACCTCATCCAGTGTTGATGTACAGTATAACCTCATCCAGGGTTGATGTACAGTATAACCTCATCCAGTGTTGATATACAGTATAACCTCATCCAGTGTTGATGTACAGTATAACCTCATCCAGTGTTGATGTACAGTATAACCTCATCCAGTGTTGATATACAGTATAACCTCAAGCTGTGTTGATGTACAGTATAACCTCAACCAGTGTTGATATACAGTATAACCTCAACCCGTGTTGATGTACAGTATAACCTCATCCAGTGTTGATGTGCAGTATAACCTCATCCAGTGTATATATACAGTATAACCTCAACCGGTGTTGATATACAGTATAACCTCATCCAGTGTTTATATACAGTATAACCTCATCCAGTGTTGATATACAGTATAACCTCAACCAGTGTTGATGTACAGTATAACCTCATCCAGTGTATATATACAGTATAACCTCAACCAGTGTTGATATACAGTATAACCTCATCCAGTGCTGATGTACAATATAACCTCATCCAGTGTATATATACAGTATAACCTCATCCAGTGTTGATGTACAGTATAACCTCAACCAGTGTTGATGTACAGTATAACCTCATCCAGTGTTGATGTACAGTATAACCTCATCCAGTGTATATATACAGTATAACCTCATCCAGTGTTGATGTACAGTATAACCTCAACCAGTGTTGATGTACAGTATAACCTCATCCAGTGTTGATGTACAGTATAACCTCATCCAGTGCTGATGTACAGTATAACCTCATCCAGTGTTGATATACAGTATAACCTCATCCAGTGTTGATGTACAGTATAACCTCATCCAGTGTTGATGTACAGTATAACCTCATCCAGTGTATATATACAGTATAACCTCATCCAGTGTTGATGTACAGTATAACCTCAACCAGTGTTGATGTACAGTATAACCTCAACCAGTGTTGATGTACAGTATAACCTCATCCAGTGTTGATGTACAGTATAACCTCATCCAGTGTATATATACAGTATAACCTCATCCAGTGTTGATATACAGTATAACCTCAACCAGTGTTGATGTACAGTATAACCTCATCCAGTGTATATATACAGTATAACCTCATCCAGTGTTGATATACAGTATAACCTCATCCAGTGTTGATGTACAGTATAACCTCATCCAGTGTTGATATACAGTATAACCTCATCCAGTGTTGATGTACAGTATAACCTCATCCAGTGTTGATGTGCAGTATAACCTCATCCAGTGTATATATACAGTATAACCTCAACCAGTGTTGATATACAGTATAACCTCATCCAGTGTTTATATACAGTATAACCTCATCCAGTGTTGATATACAGTATAACACCCTCCCAGTGTTTGTCTGATACCTGTCTTAACAGGAAACCTGTCTTAACAGGAAACCTGTCTTAATCAGCATAATAAGCTGATACCTGCAATACTCCAAAGATTGTCCATGTGATGTACCTTCTATTTTAACAAGAGCACCGCCTACGATTGCTGGACATTTGACTTTCTCATTCTTGATAGTACTCTTACTCATCTATGAGTGAAAGTTCTAAGAGTAACAAAGGCAGATAACTCAATAAGTATAGGTGTTATCAGCCTTGTCAATATGGATTCCCCTTGAAATTGTGAATAACTATGGTGAGTTTCAAGTGGATACCTTTGAAAGTACATGTACCGGTATTAGAGAAAATGACTCTGACAATTAACTTAACCAAGGCACACGCCAACGCACATACACTTGACCACGCAAACGATCCTGTCACGACAATAGCTTGAAGTTTTATCAAATGTCTTGCTAATAAAACCTACACTTCCAGTTATTCGGTATGCAGTGTTTGTGTCAGTCTGTGTGGCAGAGTGACAAAGTGGTTAATGCTGTGGACTACCAATTAAGAGGTCCCAGATTTGATCCTTAGTCAGGGAATTGGAAAATTCATAAAAAATGTTTAGTTTTTCCCATGTATCTAGAGATGAGCAGGTTGCTACTGAAAGTCTCACATATATCAGTGCTATACACCATATGTTAAAGAATCAATGAGTCAATTCTTAAATGACTTGTATAGCGCACCTGGGTTCATTGTATCACACAAACTTTCTAAGCTTTCATAAAACAAAACTCAACAAATCATTTGAGTTATCACTAGAATTTAATACAAGGTGGTAATTGTACATATCTGATTTCAAATCAAGAAGTCAGGTTATATTACATTATATTACAAATTACTGTAAAATCATTAATTTCGATGGGATGAAATTTGTGGATTCAGTAAAAAAACACCATATTGATGGGACATTAATTTGTGGATTTTGCATTCAGGTAATAAATATTATTTTTCGATGGGATTTAATTTCGTGGTTAAAGGCAAACCAGGAAATCCTTGAAAGTAATCCCCCTCGAACATTAATGATTTTACAGTACATTGATATGTGAAAGCAGATCTGTAAAATCAATTGCTTGCTAGTTACAGACTTATATTTCTATGACTAAGACTCATAATAATGGTAAATTTATACTTAAAATTTGAGCCTCAATATTACATCTTATTATATGTATCATATTTACTTCTAAATTATTTCAAAGTATTCATGACAACAGATTAAGTTTTATCTGAATAAATATTGCTTCGATTTATAATCTTAAAGCGAATTCGGAATGGAAAAGTGGACTAACAGTAAACCAATGATTTCTCATTCAAGTAAAGTGATGTTAGAGACAGGTATGCTCAATTTATTATACATACGTAGAGTTATGTTGTTGTTACAAAATACTTGTATGAGGGCATTCTAAGGCTGATATTGTTCAAATCTCACGCATCACGAATATTGGAACTTGGTGATTTTTGTTTCAATTATGAAAATGACGACAAATATTAGTTTGAATTGCTTCATGGAGCTTGCATGGTATTCCTGTACAAGTTAAATTAGTGAAAACTGCATAAAAACTTTGTTTGAACTATGAAAACTCGTACATTTTAATGAAATCTCCTGTATTTCCAACACTAATCTCACGCAAAGGGGTCTGCAAAACTTGGCATGTATGACTTTTTTACAAACTTCATTAGATTGCAACTGGGAATATAAACAGCATACCGTACTTGATTTAGAGCAGTAACAAATAAGATCTTGAATATCCAAGTATTTATTTTACAGTCCAAGGTTTCTAGTTGAATAATAACGATTTTACAGTGCTTGAAATCTCCTTAAATTTAGGGGATTTGTTCTGAGCCTATCCCTTGAATGTTTGACTCACTAGGTGTGACTGCAGCGGCTATTTCTGTATGTCTTTGTATAGCCTGAGCATGTACAGTATTGGCCTATTTAATTTACGTATACATACAATTAAAGTTTGCTTACCTCTAAGTCAGGATTGAGGATATCAACAGGGGACATAACCATTGAGGTACTATCCACCAATTGCTGCTTGGTAAATGTTTGATCCGTCTCATCATAATGTAACATTGCCTCTGGTATATGAGCTTCATAGAGTTGATCATTGTTGTGTGGATCATAAAGGATCACCTGTTTTCTACCACTCAACTGAAACACAATATTATAAAGTAAGACACACAAAATTACAAAAGAAACACTGTATTTAGAGTGAAACACACTTTTGTAAGATAAACACATTATAATAAAGTAAATCGCACAAGAGTTAGAGTAAAACATAGTATAGTTTAGAGTAAAACACACTGTAGTAAGAGTAAAATACATTATAGTTTAAGTAAAACACATTATAGTTTAAGTAAAACACACAATCTAGTTAGAGTAAGGCACATTAATGTTTAGAGTAAAAAACATACTATAGTTTAGAGCAAACACGCTATAGTTTAGAGTTTAACAAACTATAGCTTCAGTGAAACACATAATAATTTAGAGTAAAACACACAGTAGTTAAAAGAGTAAAACGCACTCTTGACAGAAGATTTCAATAGAATAGAATTAGAGTAAAACATGATGGAATAAGAGCAAAGTTAGACACACTGTAAGTATAGAGAAGACCACAATGGCATTAGAGTATAGCATGACAGAAGAGGAGTAAGGCACCATAGAATAGAAAACACAATGGAATTAGAGTTTAGAGTACAAATTTAGAGAAATGAACGCAGACACCACCTGTCCCTTTTTCAACTGTGCTATTATGCCTTTGTTTATATACCCAATTGGACCTTGCATGGTTAATTATACATTCTGTTAGTTGGTCACCGTTAATTATTACCTTGCACAGAGTCCAAACCCCAAATATGGAAGACCACTACAACATTCATCTAAATACCTTGCTTTTAAGAAGCATAAAGCATTTATGCAGATACCTGGCAAAGAAAATTGTCGAATGGGTCGAAATGCAGCTTGCCCAGTGTGTTTCCATCACTAAGCCAAATATTGCGATGCTTCAGTTGTAGCATGTTCTCAAAGAGAGGTAACTCTGTGATGTCCTGTTCAAGATCTGGCATTATATCAGCAATCGATGAATATTCCAGGTATGCAGAAAATCCAGTTCTCTCCCCTGATGCAACAGATTGGATGACATCGATAAATTCAGATAGGTTCATATTTTTCGTGGCAGGTCGTACAACAACCAAGTCTGGGAATAATAACTGCTTTTGAATTTCTACTGGTATACGAAACTTCTTGTAATTCATAAAATTCTGGGCCAAGTCAATACCTTCAAATTCCCCTGAAGGTGTCAATTTCAAATGTACTTTACGATCCCCATACTCTTTCTTGAAATACTCATTTGTCCACTTTGTCAAAGCTGGCCAACTGTCAATGGCATTTTTAATGACCACAGGTTTTGAAATCTTTAAATAATTATGAAAAAAGAAATCTTTTGACGGAAGGTCTATTTTATCACATTTAGGTATATCAGTCTCCACATTTCTTAAATCCAGGGTTTTGGTTGGACCATCGGCATCATATGAATTGTCACTGACGAGAACTTTTTCCTGAGCGCTTCCATTTTTACAAATGTCTTTAGTACAATGAGCATGAGAGTTTGAAAATGTCTGCATGAATTGACTAGTGGTGAGATCTGAAATATTTTTCACATGAAACAAGGAGGATAAAATGTCCCGCCTATGCAGACCATTAATATCTAAATATCCGTTTTTATTGCGGTATGTGTCGCATTTATTATTAACAAACTGGATAAGTATATCCGCAAGTAAAAGACCATCATAAATGTGTGGTTTTGGCTCAGTTTTGTCCACAGAACCAAAGGAGAGACAGGTTCTGTCTTTGACTAATTTTGGAAAAACAGATAAAGAACTGGAGTGTTTTTCATCGTCTGTGACACCATCGATGTATTTCAATGGCCTTCCAGACGGCCAAACAAACTTAGAAATATCAGTTAATCCAATAATGACGTGATTTTCTCTGTGAAATGCGTTACGGAGACTAGAGTAAATGTCAACAATCCCATGTTTTGGTTCATCCGAATCCCCATCCACTATCAAACTTGAAGGAATCCCAACAAAACACGAGCTTTCAACAATAGATTGAATATCAGATGGTCTGTAAACATAGTGAGTCTTTATTTCCTCTAATGTGTAAGCTTGACAATTCGTAAAACTCGCGATTTCAAGAAGAAACATGAAAAGAAATTTATTTATTTCCGATTTTGACGTGTCCATTGTCCATGTACTGTAAAGGGAAGGAACTCTAGGAAAATATTTTTGTAACGCCATTTGTAATTTTGAAAAGCACGCATTAGTTATTTCCCTTTGTATCACTTTCTCCACTTCAGAAGCAAATAAATTATAACACAACATTTTGCAATCTCACGCAAGAAATATAGCTTATGATTTATGCATTTCGAGAAAGCCACATACGCATTGGTAAAAGGCGTATTCGCTGGATTAGAATGAGAAGGTTGTAACTACAAAATGAATATTTTGAGAAAACAAGAAAAACTGTCTGACAACCACTCTTCACTTATGTTTAAAGAAGTTTTTCGAACTTCAGTTTGCTCAACATGATAAGTTCCGATTTCAATGGAAATAGGCTCATAAGAGGCGTTTTATGATTTAGACTTTGAATTCTGTATGCATTAGTCTTATAAGGTCGGTAAGGCCTTTAAAAGGCACTTAATTTAAGTTTTCAAACTCCAATTAAAGTAGCTAGGTCTAATAGATACATCGCTAACTTAGAATGAGACGGTCATAAAAAGTTACGTACTACAAAATATTTAAAATTACAATTAGACTCAAACATATTTGAAATGTGCATCACAAGGCGCTTCTTGTGAGCATATTTTCAAGAAATCAGAACAGGTTATGTGACCAGACTTAAGTTGCAAAATCATGTTGAGTAGTTTTCAGACAGTTTTTTTCCAGTTCTCGGAAATACATGTATAGTTTTTTACTTACGGGTGAAAGCACTGAATATGCCTGCTATATTGGGGAGCGGTGGCCTAGAGGTAGGACGCGCGCTTCGGGGTCGAGAGGTCCCGGGTTCGATCCCCCTCTGGACCACTGGTTAAAATCTCTATGCAAGACCCACAGCTCCACTCCACCATGGTGTAAAATGGTACCTGTGAGGGCAGTGTCTATTCCTGGGCGCCGCAGATCGATGTTGGCTGCCACACCACAGGAGAGAAATAGTCTCCCCAGGGAGACACGAGTGTAGGTTTCCATATGTAGCCCAATGACCAGGGGAGTTAAAATGTCAAAGGGTGCTTGAGCGGCCTAACAGCTGAAAAGAGCCCTAGAAAATTGGTAACTTTTAACTTATTTGAGCCGAACCACCTTGGCAAATAAAGGCTAAGTTTGGCATTTCTTACGACATACTCATTACATATGCCAGCGACATGCATGTAGTTGCCTCCCTATATTTGCTGTGGATTTATCCAACATTGACCGAGTTATCGCCCTTGATAATCTTTGTAAAGGAACAAGGATTTGATGGGGACAGCCGTATCATGCATACTTATCATATCACTATAATTATGTTATAAAATCTAGAATATTTGAACGACAATTTTCTCACAACCTGCAGTGGAAAATAAATTTCGATGTAGAGCAGTAATCAATTATAAATGTTGTGTACTTAAACTTATTTTTTGAATGTATGTTCACGTGTGCTAACAGAATTTAAGTTTCGTTTATTTTCTATGACTTTTTGTCATGCAGATCAAGTCGTATTAATTAGTCGTTCCTCAAGGATCTATTCTTGGCCAACACTTTTCCATGTATCATTATGATATTTATTCTAAAGCTCATACTCTGTATTAAAAAGTGCCCATTGGTGCCTCCGTAGCTTAATATTTAGTGCCCTTGACGAGGGTTCAAACACAGGTAGAGACATATATATATATGCCCGCCTTATTTCAGTAGAAAGCTTACTGGCCAATAAAGGCTATACTCGGCATGGTCTGTATAGGAGGGTGCCTATTTGCTCGTATTTCTCGTCGATTTTGTAGTGTTTTCTTATGCTCCCTTCTGTCAGCACACAATGGGTGAAAAGGACACAATAGAAACCAATAAAGTCCGTTCAAAGTCAATCGATAACGGTTGTAAACATTAGCTCGTCTATCAGGTAAATTATGTCCATCTAGGTTTGACCAGGTATATCTGAGTTAACGATATTCTCCACTATATTTCGAATTGGGCATTTCCCTAATTTGTATTACAGTACTTATTGAATCGACGGTAATAAAAGTGTTTAAATTTACTTAGATTAAAATACGAGTATTGCTAAACAAATATACGGTCACGTACTAGTGTTTTGTCGTGACGACTATATCCGTGAAAACTTCATTTTAAATTTATGATTGGTTATATAGACTATCAATTAAGATCAAACAGTATTTTATTTGGTATTAAAATTTTGTCCGTGTCAGGTTCGCCCTCATTCGACCGAACTTTGCCCTCCCGTTTATGTAAATTGTATTGTGTAAATAATACACCATTTTAGAATTATTGTCCTTCAAGTGATCTAAAGCTTGAACTGACTCAGTACAAACATGTAGACTACATGTATTATATTCGTACGTATGAAATATAGATTTGGGCGGGATTGTCTGACAGAGTCAAGTGAAGTTAAAGTCTTCACATGTTGCGTTCAGCTATTCAGCCGTTCTGCGGCTCAGCCGCTGAGCCGTTCAGCCGTTCAGCCGCTCAGTCGTTCAGCTATTCAGCCGTTCACCCACCCTTTGACATTTTAATACTATGATCATTGGGCTTCTTGAGGCAACTTTCACTCGGGTCTCCAAGTGGAGACTCGTGTATCAGTGGTTTGTGTACATCCAACATGTCACTTAAATGTTACACCGATCATCTTCCATGCAATGATTTTCAACCAATTAAGGGCTTGACATCCTTATAAATCAGTGGCTAGTCAAGAATTAATGACCAAATGAAAAATACGCTGGTTGTACGATAATGGGTATATAAAAATTGGTAACATCTGAGCCGACAAACCAGCCATCATTATAAGAAGAGGGTACTAGATGATGTGGTGGCAAATCTATTTAAAGTAAAACCTCTCCAGATTGGCCTTCTGTTCTGTAACAATCTCTGTACAAGTATAACAATACTTTAATTTCCTACAAGTTGCCTTTTACTCTAAAATTAAGCTCCACAGAGCAATAACCTTTTAAATAAGTACCAATATTAGCAGTTTCGTAAGACTGTTCTTCTACTGAGGCTGTACTGTACTTATACATTTATATTTAGAAGAACCATCGCTTTTAAGAGCACAATGTTCAGGGGCCTTATTCGCCAATGTTGTTAGTCTAAAACTCAGACTTAGACTTTAAAATGTCATTATTCATAATCACTGACGTTCCTTTGAAATTAGATTTAAACCTGTGAAAGTTTATCTGACTATTTGTTGTAACCCACCGAACATGTATACCAATTTATACCAAAATCGGTATATTTTATAACAACATGAGAGCGAATAGAACATTTGACAATGTAAAGTCTAAGTCTATATTTTAGACTTACAGCGTTGGTGAATAATGCCTCTGCTCCATTTTCATTAATGTGCTAATGATTCAATCTCACATTTATATAAAACCAACTCAACGAAGAAATAAGGATTGTGGTCATTGAGGTAGCTTTCACATTTTCACTACATATACGGAACTCATCTTTAGGACCACCTGGACAATATAACAACCACGATATTAAGACCACTTTTATTATTTCCAGTCCACTCGTTTGCACATAGATTCGCCCCAAATTCACAAATTGAATTCCACCAACATGTATATTTAACAAATAAAACATGGCTTTGAAGTCAATATGTGGGAAGTTTACGGACTGGGCAGTTTGAGCTAGAAAGGTACAAATGTACATGGCCCGGAGCGAAGCTGAGTCATGTCCGATATTTGACATCGGCAACACTGTATTTCAATTTCATTTGGAAACAAAGACTAGTATCATGACCGGTGGCCTATAAATTGTAACAATAAAAGTTATCGATACCCATTTGTTTCATTGTTTCATTATGTCATGCCTTTGTATTTATAAAACATGCATGACATATGGCAATAACTTATTATTCAAGAGCACTGCCGTTCGTAATACAAACAGATAACAGTCAATGCTGGATTGAAATTGAGTACATATGCAATCATTTCTCAGTAAATTAATTGTGATATGTGCAGTGCATGAAACACTATAATAATTATAAACTCAGTTTGATCGTGGATTGTGGTGCATACATTGAGGTAAACAATATAACATAATTCATAGTTTACCCTATTTCTTTGTCGAATTAAAAGCCAGGGATTTTCACATTTTTGGACCACTTATTCATGTATTTTTGCAATGGGCATAATAATTATTTAGTAAATCTGCTCATTAGGACAATTTGGCTGTTTCCAAATATGAAGAACTAGATCTGTTTGGATACAAAAGCACCGGAAAACTCACCAAAAGTTGGCGGGTAAACTATAAGACGGTAATAGATCACATATTAGAATTATATACAAATTAGTACTGTGGTCGCTATCGCTCCGTTGCACTAATTTGTTTATAAATCTCATACATGATCTATAACCTGTACAAATATTTTTCGTGTTCATACTTTCATAATTTTGTAATTTAATTATTTATCAATTATTATTAAACACGTAATGATGTTTATTTAGCTGCCCCATACCCATGTAAAATACTCACTCGCCTTAATGTCTATATAATTACGTCCGCACGATGTAGGACGTCTTGAGTTTATAATGTTTGTATCCCCTTTTTCTAATACCTTGAAGGTACTCGATCTCAATAGTCGCAATGTCCTCTTGTGCATGTTTTAATTCATGTTTACAATGTGAGCACTAATACTGAAAGCATGTGGTATTTGTTGTACCTATCTTCCACAAGGTTCCCATCGCAATTTTTTTGAGTGTAAGCGTTATTCATTTGATAAGGTGATTCTACACTGTTTAACGTGTGGCTGTATCATTTGGTAGCATGATATGGCGGATGTTGCAAAAAATACGACTTGACCGTTCGGGTTTGATTCCACTCTATAAGCGGTTGAAATGTGGTGCATATTGTTGCAGGAACAATATGCAGTTTACTATTAGTTTATTCACAAGTGTTCAACTTATGATATACGACCCTTCTCATTACATATTAAGTATTCGTCAATAAGTATTGACTTTCTTATTCCACAGTCAACCGATGCCAGGTAATTAATTAATAATTCAATACCCCCCCCCCCCCAACACAGGGTATCAATTAATTATGTTTATCAGTGTGTAGAATCACGTGATCAAAACTATTGCGATTTCGTCTGTTAACGGTGAGTTTTTTCTTGATTATAACGATCGTGCATTTAATATGGTTATATTATATAGCCTAAAGTACTTTCCGTATATGTAAGAATACCCGGCAAGTACCGAGTTCGCTCTATCTATAGCTGTTTTTAGTTGATGCTCGACCAAATGCAGTTTCTTACCGAGTGTAATAATTTGGTCGAGCATCAATTAAAAACAGCTAAAGATAGAGCGAATTCGGTACTTGCGGGGTATTCTTACACATACGGAAAGTACTTTAGGCTATATAATACAACTATACTTAACAACTTTTCTAAGTCCTCATTTTCATGTATCCATAACTTTTTTATTATAAACAATGAAGTGACAAGATTTCTCACGTGAAGTTTCTACAACGGAGTTATACTTATTCGCGTATCAAACTGGTCGTTGGTCACGTTTTCCATTTGTCACAAGATTGACGTGCGTTTTGTGCTTTTTTGACGCCACACGTTCGCATATACCTCGAGTGTGTTTCAAATGCCTTCATTGTATGGCCAATGACTCACCACGTATGAAAAACATTTTATAAAAATAATTTAGATATCACAGGTATGCGTCGAATGATGTCAAGAAAATATGAAGTGACGTCAGTACGGTACAGAGTAGCATTTAATGTCGCCAATCATGACTTATCACCTTAACATCTACGTCTTATATCTTTTCAACGTACACGTGTCTATTTGAGTGTTTAAATCAAGGTAAATGTATAGTTTGCTTGTTGTGTTATACTGATTGCAAGAACATTTAGCATTTATTGTGACGACATGGTGTAAATTCGATTTACGCCGGAGACCACATGACAACTTTGAGTTTAGACGATCAAATTCAATTAGTATTTTCATTCGGCAATGCTTTCCATTCGCGTATTTGACTGTCAATAGAAACATAAGACTATATGGTGGTCATCCAAGATCTCAAAATAGGTATTTGCGACTTTTACTTTCATGCGGTCTTATGTTATGCGTGTGTCCACTCAATAAATTTAAAATAAAATCGACTGTTTGGTTTACAATTCCGTAAACCTATATCACAAGAATGTTAAAGCCAAATTTCATTGGACTATATACACGTTTGACAAAGTTATCTTAAAAAATATAAGTGTGGACTTAGAAAAGTTGTTAAGTATATATAAAATGCACGATCGTTATAATCAAGAAAAAACTCACCGTTAGCAGATGAAATCGCAATAGTTTTGAGCGTAAAACCGCATTCATTTGATCACGTGATTCTACACACTGTTTATAGGCCTATAAAACTACAGAACTTTGCGAAACGTTGAGATACCGATTCGTATACGCATTTAAGTAATGGTTACTTGAGAATTTGTTCGAAAAAAAAACATATATTTATAACTACCAAGTGTAAATTTCTTAACAAATCCATTCAATTGAAAATTAATGCATTGAGCATTAGAACGGCGAATTTCAATGTATTTGATGTATTGCATGATTAAACAGCTAAATAGTTAAAAGGAATTGCTAAAACGTTATGTACAGTTTACAGTTTATTTCAGAAATTAAGGCATTATGCCCATAGATCATTTAAGTTATAATGGCATAATATAATGTATAATGTATACTGTATAACAAGTTTTTGTCTGTGCATGGCTGGTGTCTGCTATACAAAGACAGGCGTACTTTTCTGAAAGCATGTGTTCATACAAACCAAAGTTGTTAGCCAATAATTACACTGAGTAGCCAGTAATCAAACTGAGTATATAATGAAACACACGTGTTACATGTCTCCGCAGGGCCACATTGTCTTTGAATGACATGCGGAACAATGAGTTTGGTGTATATTGGTAGTCTGTTTCAAAACCGTTTCAAATACCATCTAAGCAATAATTCTAGGGAGAAATTGGTAAATGCGTTATTTCCGGAACCTGAAAAATTGCCCCATTAACTTTTGGAAATCTTCAAATCATAGTAACATATGAAAACAGTTTAAGGATGGACACAGAGATACCTAGTAGACACAAGAAGTACTGATGTACGTATTACAGATAGAAGACAAATCAATGACAAACTGACCAAGTTACCTGTTAAACGTGCAACCCTATTACGGAAAATATAACATGCTCGTTTCTTTGAAACTGTGTACTCGGTGTTAACTGTAGAATCTTTAATTTCAATGGGACAAATGTTGTGGTTTTGGCGGTAAAGACCATTTCGTGGGGACGTAATTTCAAGGACATCTTATCCACTATAGAGATTATTAATATTCGTGGTGATGCAATTTCGTGATTGAGATTATCCTCGAAATCCAAGAAATAAAAAAAACCTCGAAGTATTAATGATTTTACACTATTACTGCTGTGCTTGGAGCGGTCGTGATGTATAATGACTATGGAAGTAACAATGCTACCTCCACTGAATTATGCATACCCCCACCAATTCCAACATTACACCGACAACAAAGGACAAACATTACAACAAGTAATAAACAGCATCATAGCAAGAGATAGAAAACGATGGCAAACGGCTTCAGTTTCGATACATACGTACAAGTCGATACATCTTATTATATATTATACATTGGATCAATCGTGAAAGCTGGACCAGTTTCGTTTTCCACAGTAAATAGTATCAATTGTTATATGCATGAAAGCCAAGGTAATCAGAATGCATATCGGATTTCCGAGTATATTTTTAGTCTCAACACGTACTGTATAATATGCGCTTAAAAACAGGATGATATTTTATTCATATTGATTGATAAATTGTAAATAATGGTATTTGTAGAAGGGTAACCTTAGACGTTTCAACAACTTGACGTTTATAGACTTTGTATGTCACTTATCCAATAATTTTGGTCGCTCTCGGCTATTTTAAGAGGCTTTGTAGATCTCAGTACAATATTTGATTTAACGGATGAATGGCGCTTTTCCTTGGTATACACCAATTTCCTCATATGTTACTCAGTTGAAAACCGGATAATCTGAAAGGATAAACGCCTGAAAGGGTAAGTGGGTTCGTTATTATTTTTTTACTATTTCAGTGTATTTCAGTTCATAATAAAATGGCTTAAAATTTATAAAGTAAACAGTCTTTGTTGATAAATATGAATCATCAATAATAAGTAACTTCATCGTATGGTATTATACAAGAATCTGATAAATGTTGATAGTTTGAGCATTTATACAGTAAGTAGTTCGAAGAAAACATTCAACTATACCCGAGAAATTGTAATGTATAGCATGCACTTTATTTTAAATCAAATTACATGTGTATAGTAACTTTGCTTTAACTGCATCTAAATTGTAAATGTATGTAGATACTCAAGAAACAATAATAATGACATTATATTATCTCTGATAAAACTTTACGTACTTATTTGCTTCTCTTCTTGACAGAAGAATTTAAATAAAATTATATTGGTTTTATTATCATTATAGAAATGTGTACGTTATTGATTTATGCGTAAACATGTACTTTTTATTTGATGCATTCAATATAATATCAAGCACATAACATAATATACGTTTAAATGTATTGATTGATTCCAGTAAATCCGTTCTGTATGTTCATGAAAAAAATATGTTGCTATGGCGACATGAAATACAAATGCTAGTATCGAGTTTAGAACCAGACACCTACTTAAATGAAATCTATAAATCACATTTCATTTGATATGTACATAAATCGCGTTGACTAAATACAACGTTTTCTACCGAAGATTTCAACACATTCAAGCCGACTATCGATCTACTCGTAGTTTTATATTTCGATGGCTTAGAATAAGAAGGTCGTAAGTGCCACCTACGACCTTTTAAGACTCATACATATTTAGAATAAGCATCACAAGGCGCTTCTTATGAGCCCATTTTCATAAAAATCTGAAATTGTCATGTTGACCAAAATGAAGTTTAAAAAACATGTTTTCCCATAGGTAAAGAGTAAATTACAGACAGTTTTCTCTTGTTTTCTCAATATATCGATTTGGTAGTTACGACCTTCTTGTTCTAAGCCATCGATTTGTAGATGTAATTACGCTATTGTAAAGGAAACCAATGTGTCATCAATAGCAAGATAGAATACTTAACCGGCACTTGAATAACCTTACTTACATATACGTCAATATATAATTTATATCTTTGAAATGTTGTATTATATATCGCTGGCTTATTGTGAAAAGGTCGAAAGTACTACTTTGGACCTTATAATACTGATACATATTTGAAATCTTCATCATCAGGGGTTTCTTATATATGAGCCTATTTTCATGAAAATATTGTCATGTTGACCAAACTGAAGTTGAAAAAAATTGTTTGAAGCTTGTCAGACAGTCATTCTTGTTTTATCAAATGTTGATTTTGTATTACACCCTTCTCATTTTAAGCCAGCGATGTATACCTTTGAAATCATGTATTATATAATATCACTGGATGTGATTTATTGTATGGACTGGAGGTTGCTTACATCTAGGTACCCAGTGACACAGGTTTGACCATATGTACTTGTTTTACTATACGAAAATTGGCTGCTATAGAATAGAGTGGTTTTAAACATGTTGTATGTATCCTGTATATCTCAGTAGTAAATTTATGAGAGTAAATTGTATAGCATATGATATCGATCCCTGATACATGACACCTGTGTAAAGAAGCCACTGGAAGCCGACTATCGATTAACTCCCGCGGTATAGCCATAACCGTTGACAGTTATCTTAATACAACAACGATGGTTATTGATTCCATCTCACAACAGTTGATGAATCAGAAAGTTCATCAGATATAGTCAATTCAATTAGAAATACTAATAAGGCAACTATCTCATTCGAAAGAATAGCGGGGATTATAGTTAACTCGGGTATACCCAGTTAAACCTGGATAAACATAGTTAACCTGACGGAATGGATTATATTTACAACCGTTATCATTTAACTTTGAACGGACTGTACAACAAACTTGATGACATCATTATATTTATTATGATGTTTAATAGGACTTAGCAGAAGAGAAAAAGTCGTGTGACCCTATCGTACAATATATCGTAATACCGGGTACGTGCGTCGCTTTGAATACATGCGTTATTTCGTTCAAAGGAAACGTACACAATAATGTAACTAAATCGAAACGTATTCGTTCAGCATACTAAACCTGAACATACGGCTTGTAAACCTGAAGATGATAATACCAACTGCTCGACCACAAATGTCCCAAATAAAAATTGAGATTCACGCACAATTGCAACACCATTTGTTCACAGAATATTTCATTTCTTCTATACTTAATTTTATATGTATTTAATTTTGCTTTTCAGGATACTACCATATACACTGTAATGGTGTGGTTGGCAGACGGTTATCGTGTATGTCATGGTTACGCTAGGCGTAAGAAAGTGCTGATTTGTACCTTGGCCGTGATGTCACTATGTATATACGTTACGTTTACGTTACTCAGAAACGACGTTAAAACGGAGCCAAAATCTACAGCCATCAAAGGTTCGTGTTATCAATAAAATTATAGTTGGATCAATATAATATGTTTTCGTTTGGTCTAATCATTCTAATGCCAGTTGTTCAACTGATTGTTCGGTTACCATATGTACACACCGAGCATAGCCTTTATTTGCTTTATTTCAACTGAAACATGGCAGGCATTTATATGTACCTCCACCCGCGTCGCCAGATTAGACGGCAAGCGCACTAACCACTGAGCTACGGAGGCACACCTTTACATTACTAGTAAAAAATGCCTGCTATTCAACTTCTTTTCTGTCATGTATGCTTTTAATATTGTATATCGTTATTATTTAATTTTGAACCGACTGTAAACATTTAATTAGTGTTTTCTTGCTACTGTTAATTTTCCAGTCAATCGTCTTTGGTCAAACATTAACAGAAGACCAAGCGCTAAAGATGTATTGTTGTTTGGGTACATGAGAGCTGGCACCACTCTGGTCGGCGACTTCTATCGAAACTCTCCCGGAATCTTCTACGTGTTTGAACCTCTCCAGGCATTGGCTCCCTATCATTACTTTACGGAAACTTCAGTGTGTAACATGCGTGATGCTGATTGCCAGTAAGTCAATTGAAACTTAGGATTTTTATAACTAGTTGTTTGCCACTAAGGATAGGTGAAGTCCAAGGCGCATGTGCCTCTATAACATACCTGCCAAGCTAGTTAAAGTCCCAATAAGGTTTAAAATCGTAGTATTTTCTATCTACAAAGAATATTGAAATATTGAGATATTTAATTATACTAAAAATGGTTTAGAAGGGACCCATATCTGACCTCAGGTTGCTGTTCCTTCTATGAGAAATAATCAACTGAAAACGCTATTTAGTATTTTGTCCTCCGTACAAAATACTCAATAGTGTTTACGTTTAAATTTTACGAACGGTTCCGAAGATTTCGTCAATGATCGGAAGTATACGCACAAAACCCGGTACATCGGTATCTGCCGGTACGCTGTTGTAGGCCTAGATTGTATAGTATATTGCGTGGGGTTTTGTATTCTAATCACAACTGACACCTAATTGGATTGTTAGGTATAATCAAAGACCTAAATTACACAGATTGGACACTCCACTGACAATTAAGAGCAAACGCAAAATATCAGGCAGCAGAGTCAGTTATTGTGCATAAAACTATTTTTCGTCATCCAATTTTAATGGACAATGTGTCATTTTGAAGAGATAATTTTGTTCTACTATATAAAGTAGCTCAATTTTGTCTACCTCTTATAAAATACAGAAAATCAGGATTTGAATGAGGCAAATCAGATATTTTCTGATAAACTTGGAATTTACTTTCATTTGATGAAAGTAAGAGTAGGTCTTGCTCTTCGGGGTCTACTGTTTTATTAATTGAATTATTTCAATAAGTGGGTTATCATTTTAAAGCTGAATAATACATCTATTGCATAGAATGATTAGTTTTTTCATAAGTATATTAGAACATGAGATATAAGGTATTAAAACAGACGAGATTTCGCGAGATTTCAGAAGACCTGCCACGAGATGTCGTGAGACTTGGCACAGGTTTCCAATCTGTGTAATTTAGGTCTTTGGTATAATCCAATTAAAGGATTAGTGTAGAAGTGTGAATGAATATATAGCACTTAATATAATCATGGAATTATATAGACAAGCACATTAACTCCATGATATATAACATATTGCTGGCTTAGAATGAGAAGGTCGTAAGTGCCATATTTGAAATCTATATCACAAGGCGCTTCTTATGAGCCTATTTTTATGAGAGCTTGTTAACCATAAGTAAAGAGTAATTTGTCAGATAGATTTTCTTATTTTCTCAAAATATGATTTTGTAGATACGATCTTTTCATTCTAAGGACAAACAAAAACATCTAGTTTTTTTATATTTTATTACAGATTATGTTGTATCAGACAATAAACAAAATGTAGCTTGCTACAATTAAATACATATGCATAGGAAAATTTGAGGGCGTTTGGATATAACATATATTTTAATTTTCCATTCATATGATCATGTTTGTACGTTTTATATTGATATTAAAAGAAAAGGCCACCTCTTTGACCTTCATAATGATTGACACGTGTTTATGAAAATTAAATAACTCACAACATTCTTGTATACATATTGAACAGGCAGATTTACATACTTACAAGTAAACAATTATTATTTTATTGTAGATTCTACTGTACATGAAAATATAAATCTAATAATTATCGGAGAAATTAATACATCTGCACATAGCCATTCGCACTATCTATATTGCATACGCATAGTTAATTCCCCGCCTTTGGCATGTTTCAATTATACAACATGATTAATGTCAATATACAAGGCAATATACAACGTGATTAGGGCTACTATATACGATACCGGAAGGTACTGTTAGATACCGGGTTATAGTGTGCGCCCTATGTTATCAATAGGTGTGCTATCCATCCATTGGTTATAAGAAACTGGCGAAAATTTCTCGGTAGTCTCCGGAAAGTGACAGAGATGCTGTTAAATGCCGTATTTGTAAACAAACGGGCTCGTTATGCCAATCTTCAAGGGAAGATTATTTCACATATATGGCAGTAAGAGCGTGTTTTAATAGCTTGATGTGTTAATTATTGATCAGTCTTCAAATCAGTAACAAAGATTTGTGTTTTCTATCTATAGAAAATATGTCGTTCCGGAACCTTATTGTGGCTTTAAATAAAAAAGGAGTAATAAAGCTAATCATGTCTCAAGATGCACTTGAATTAAGTTAATCAAATGGGATTTAAAAGGGATTTAGATGCATAAACAAGAAGGTATTAATTTTAGTGGTTATAAATATGGGACAGCTGATCATAAAATGAATCGAATCTATCTTTGTTCAAAGTTAGGTGAACTTGGACAACCAGAAATTTACAACGAAAATAGGAGTAACTCCACTTTAATAGGAGTACTAGGCAGGTATGCTCTATAATATATAATAATCATTATTGAGACTATTTCCGACGACAACGTTGTCACCACCATGGTACTCAGCAGTGTTGGGAATACTCGGGCATCTTTAACGACTCTACCATGATACGAGTATTCGAATATCCCATATGGTTTTCCACATCACCACATTTATGTATATATGAATGAAACTCCACATATAGCTGTTTTGTATAGATACATTTCTGGTCTGCACTGCAAAGGGTCTTTCTCATTATGTCAATCATGCGTGTCGACTTGCCAACATATCGCTGGCTTAGAATGAGAAGTTTCAATTTCAGTTTGATCATCATGACAAGCTCCATTTTTCATTAAAATATGCTCATAAGAAGCGCCTTATGATGCAGATGTTATGCATTAGTCTAATAAGGTCGTAAGTGACCTTCTCATTCTGAACTAGCGAAATATTGTTTGCAACTCTAAATGTTCTTGTCAGTATTGTCTTTGCAACGTTTTGACAATTGATACACATTGAGGCTATATTCTATTCTCATTATTTATCGTGTAGTTTCGTTATTTCACTCTGAATATAGTCAACAACCACACTAACATGTCCACTTGAAATACAATGGACGTCAGTGCATCACTGGTATGTGTAACTATGTGTTTGTTGCGCAGACTTATGTCATCAGTTTGATTTTCTCAAACGTGTTCCATTCTCATTCAACCTGCGCATTTTTCATCTGAAATATAGTTAGTAACTTAGTATGGAGACTTGACTAACCGTTGATTCGCGAGGATGATGCTTGTAACACGACCATTATCGATAGTTCTGATTTAACAAAATGTATGAGGTATATTTGTATATATTTTTCTTATTTCAGTGTCCTGGATAACGCAACAAGGATTCAAGAAGCTATTTCTACGGTACATAATCTTTATACATGCAATATCCGTGATGTACCAAGAGTAGTGATCAACAAAATTTTTTCAGAAAATAAATCAACTGAGGTTTGGTGGACGTTTGGAAAGTGTTTGAATGCAAGCGAGGATGTCACGAAGAAAAACAAAATACAGTGCTTTGAAGATATAGAACACGCGTGCCAAATGGCAGAAGTCAAGGTTATTAAAATATTGAGGTTAAGTTTTGTCCATGTGAGATTCTTCTTGCGGCACCTCCCGAGTTTGCATGTTTTATTTCTTGTACGTGACCCACGCGCCATTTTGAATTCCCGTCTTAGCACTGATTGGTTTCCAGTAACTGAGGACGATCAGGATGGTCTAAAAGACAACGTTCACAGCTTCTGTAAAAAGATGCATGATGATATTCTACTGTACGAAACGACTCGTGTAGACTATGGTGATAGAATGATTCAATTAAACATTGAAAATGTTACTGAAAATGAAGATGAAATGATGAAGTTACTGCATCACTACAGAAAGAATTATAAAATGCAAGTTGAAGATAGAAAATATTTAGATTTTATATTTATGAAGATGAGAGAGAAGCGTTTGTTTAGAGACTGGCGACACACATTAAAAAGCGACTTCATAACGTATACAAATCAAAATTGTTCCAATGTGCTTTCATATTTGTCTACAAGATATTATAATTTTCAGATTTAGCATCAAGCACGAATGGACCTCATTTCGAATTCATGAATTATGTTAATTGTCAACCTGGATATATGTTTACTGATATTGATATTTTCTTCGATTTCAAAATGCAATTAACGAAGAATGCTGCTGTCGGCCTGTTTTACAGAATGTCCAGAACTTTCTAATTCTTTGCACATGTTAAGAGCATTCATATATGAGGCGAAACACGAAATAAAAATTAAGGGATCCCATGCTTGTTTTTGATATATGGCCCCTTTTATAAGATCACCCCATTTTGTATTTTAGACTCATTCGCGCCTAAATGACTCATGTGGTGCTGAATTTGATCGTTAGTACTAGTTAGGAATAGTCAGTACATGTAATTTCTTAGTCTGTACATTTATATCTTTAGGGACTTTGAATATTTATTTCAAAGTGCAACTTAGTTCTTGATATCCTGATATTTTCCTTATGTATGTATGTATGTAGGACTTACTGAAAATGGCTTCAATTTGCACAACATTTAAGATACATGTTTAGGAATAAAACATGCTTAATATGTCACTATTTGCCTTTGTACAAAATGTGAAATTGTATATACATACATGTAGAATGACAGACATTATACTCACATGCCTTTTTCTTGAATAAACTACCAACATGCATGCATAACTATAGCGAATCACATAGCTGCAAAGGCCTTAGTGGTCAGCAGGGCCTAAATTACTCAAATTTCGAGCATCGATGTTAGCTACGCTATTTTCACAATGTACTGCACATTTACCCGTATATACAAACCCATGTATAAAGGCAGCGAGGCCAAAAGAGATATAAAATACTCTGAAATTACCAAATCTGGCAAAGTATGCAGCGGAATGTACGGATCGAGTTGTCAATCATCAAATCAATAGCAAAGTAACAGGAATATACATATAATATTTCTTTTTTACGCTTATTCAAGGGTGTATCGGTGCGTATAACTGCAGGCATTGTGGAGTGGTGAGAGCATCCGCCTTGCATTTGAAGCGGGAGAAAGCATCGCATCGGAAGCTGTGATAGAATGGTGCGGTATGTTAGTGCGCCACCAGTTAGTTGAATGAACGATGATTACGTTAGGAAAATCTCTGCCAGACGATCGACACACAGGGAAGGGTTCGAGCGGTCCTTTGCGTTTGTCTTTTCATTAGCTATGAATCTATAATAAACAAACAACTGCATCATACATATATATAGCATCATGCATCCGATTAGTTATTCCAATATCTTGCATTCGTTTACATACAATATGCTTACATTCATGTTTGTGTAATTATTTAATTATTTCGATAAAGGATAAAACATGAAAGTACAAGCACTTACTTTCATTTGAGTCTTGTGTTTTGCTGAAGGACAATCCGATTAAGAGACAAAATTGTGATACAATGAATCCCAGCGCACCTCCCTAGCTTTTTTTCGAACAGAACTTTTGGTTCATAAACGTGTCCGCTGAACTGAGCATCTGCACACAAGACTGCATCTGGGTAGCCAACCAGTTCATATCTAGCTGTATAGGGAACACTTAAAAGAAGGCTCAGAAGTGGATACATGTTATCAAGCGAGCTTTCCGCTCCGCCACCGACGTACCATCCATTTATAATTTCCAAAGCCTCTGTGTTTATGAAACAATAAATATACCATTCGTCATTTTTTTGTATGTTCACAAAATTGTCATTTTCCTTCAATACTTGCTACATCAGCAACATTGTCCAATGTAAGGTGGTACTTCCCTAAACGGCAATGAAACATTGGACATGGAAAGCAACAGTTATACGTAGGCCTAGTTATAAGAAACGCCGAATACGAGATGAAAAAAGAAAATAAACACAAACCAAAAGCAAATGTCACAATGATAACTATTTGGTTAGTCTTCTCAAAATCGTGATAGTTCAACACAGTATAAATCGAACAAACTTTGGACTGTAGTTCTTCCAATAGCTTTATGAATGAAAGGCAAAATATAAATATTAATTAGGAAACCCTTTTCAATCTGTATCATTTAACCGAGTAAACATTTGAATAAATAAAGAACGCTAGTTTCATTTCTGCCATAAGCCTACATTTATTGCTTATTGTTGGCTTTGCGAGTCTTTATGGTTCCCTGTTCCGCGCTATATATTAAATCCATTTTATTTCAATAAAATTTATTCAAACATTTCTGATTAACCTAAAATTATACGTTCTAGGATTGTTCGATGCATTTATACGAATGAGTACGTCTCGTCAAGTAAGCTCTAAAGGATAACGTTATAGCAGGTATTGATTTATCATGTTTACTCTAATTGAAGTTCTTGCAATTTACCAAATAAGTATTTTGTTGGTACAAAAGAAAAGTAATATAATATCATGTTTATGTCCCTTGACTTTTTCCTGACTCTACAGTCGTGTAAATTCAGTAAAATTAACAAGTTTCTGTACTTTTGTATTATAATCGTGTACGTCATAAATAACTGTTCCATACATGTACATGGCGACTACGTATGTTGGACTTTTTAACATATCTTAAAAATATACTGCTGTGTTGCTATGTGTTCATTAAACCGTATGGAATATATTAGTTAACATTATTTTTATTAAGATAATAATGCGGCCTTTTAGGCCTACTTGGTTTCATTTTTTAAAGATTTTATACTAATTTCTTTATGATTTGGAATACGTACATTTATGTTTATGGTGCAATTTACTGGTCTTGTTAATAATACAATTATATTTATACGTATATGTTTCGGAAGGGATTTGATTAGTTGGAAAATTCATCTTTGCATTTTATAAAAACCTTCACTGGCCTTATAATACCCGATGGACTTTGGTAAGTTTAAAGTTACTTTCGTTTCTACTGGCTATGTATGTGTAGTGGTATAGTAGAGTGATATTCTACTTACTGTTGAGTAAAGTGAAACCACTTGATATCAGGGGGTAGATGAGGCTTATAGATGTGTAGAAAAATGATAATACAAAACCGGACAGGCAGGATGGTCACGTATTTTAAACAACTGAGTACTGCAGAGTGAAAACCTTGAACACATCACACACTAGTACAACATTTACACAGCCAAACACATAACAATATGAAACCAACTTATCTATTTCCTCTTGGTATCATGCTACGGAACAGTAATTTGGGTAGCTATGGGCGAAAGAACATCTCACACATGCTCGAAAAGCTTGTTCGACTTCTAGACCTTTGACATCAGCTTAACAACCATGGTATTCGCTGGTTCCCCAATGGCCGTGATCTACAAAATTTCTAAACAAGTTTACGGATGATGAACGCACCAGTTTTAGTTCTCCAAAGTACAATTGTTTACCTTTGTGTAGAAGACAAAAAAGATAATACACAAAATCTGACAGTGAAGATAACACCCAATAGTACGGAATCCTGTTAGGGACATCGCGTTCTCGCACCGCGCCTTTTGATAACCCCGTAGAAAAAAACCGCGAGATTCGTTGGTTACATTCTCGCAACTTTTTTTATACCGAATTGAACGGTTTTACCACAGTATTTCCATTGGGAAATCATTTTAGAAAGGGCGAGATATGTATTTTCCTTTGGCGCATGTTTCTCTATGTTTAGAAAAACTTGGGTGATAGAAAAAAAACGCGAGATTTGAAGTTGCTTTGTCGAGTTTTCTTTTCGTATACCAGCAGTTGAATTATAGTACCTTAAAGCCGTAAATGTCATATTAACGGTGTTAAGGTACTACAATTCCACCGGTCCTACAATGGTCATAGTGAACTAGTCCTGGCTAGATCTACCGCCTACAGATACCGGTTGTCGTTTAGGCAGAGTCCCACAGTGGTCATAGTGAACTAGTCCTGGCTAGATCTACCGCCTACAGATACCGGTTGTCGTTTAGGCAGAGTCCCACAGTGGTCATAGTGATCGAGTCCTGGCTAGATCTACCACCTACAGATACCGGTTGTCGTTTAGGCAGAGTCCCACAGTGGTCATAGTGATCGAGTCCTGGCTAGATCTACCACCTACAGATACCGGTTGTCGTTTAGGCAGAGTCCCACAGTGGTCATAGTGATCGAGTCCTGGCTAGATCTACCACCTACAGATACCGGTTGTCGTTTAGGCAGAGTCCCACAGTGGTCATAGTGATCGAGTCCTGGCTAGATCTACCACCTACAGATACCGGTTGTCGTTTAGGCAGAGTCCCACAGTGGTCATAGTGAACTAGTCCTGGCTAATCTACCACCTACAGATACCGGTTGTCGTTTAGACAGAGCCCCACAGTGGTCATAGTGATGGAACCCTGACTAGATCTACCACCTACTTTATTTCTACTAAAATATGGTAGGCATATATATGTGCTTCTACCCGGATTTGAACCCGGATCGCCAGATGAGATGGCAAGCACACTTACCACTGAGCTACGAAGGCAAATGTATAGTATACTTAGATCGACTATGTCCAAGGAACAAGATATTGTTCCCTATGTTATTTTCTCACTATTTGATATAGCCCCCATTAACTTTGTACAATACTACAATTATTTTAGTTTTAGGGGTGAAACTCGGACTACCGTTACCTTCTTCGTGTCCCACCATTTTTAACCGGTGACTGCCTTCATTTCTCCTATGCAAATTGGTATCAAAAAATAGTACGGGATCATTGAATCGACTTTAAAAAACGCGAGGTTGTTCAGCAAATCTCGCGTTTTTTCCTATCACCTAAGTTGTTTCTTAACATAGAGAAAAAAAGTGCGCCAAAGGAAAATACAAATCTCACCCTTTCTAAAATGAGTTCCTAATGGAAATACTGTGGTAAAAACCAGTCAACTTGGTATAAAAAGTTGCGAGAATGTAACCAACGAATATCGCGGGTTTTTTCTACGGTGTTGTCAAAAGGCGCGATGCGAGAACGCTATGTCCCTAACAGGATTCCGTACAATAGAAACACACTTGCTCGAAAGGCTTGAAAAGGAACACATGTACATCAAAATATCAGATACGTTGAGCATTTTCTATCAAATAAAAGGGTCACTCCATTGATTGAATATGTTATGTGTGCATGTAAAACATAACACTTTAAGTTGTGAAAGAGCAATTTAACTCTTTTTTAGACTTAAGTCTCGTCTGTACAATATTGCTTTAAATAACCACCGAGAGAAGGTTGCATATTCATTTTTGACAGATAATATAACACTACAATGTATTTGTATTACAAAATATACCAAGTGTAAGTCAAACAAGGACAAATAGCTGCCGAGTAACGCATCTCAGAGTTAGCCGCCTCGTAAAAAGGGAGTACAAGTGTGATAGTGAACTCATATTCCAAGTTTCAAATAAATACCGTTGGCACTTTTGGGGAAATGGTGTCTTACAAAAAAACTTTTTTTTTAATTGAACCAACACAGACAACTGGGTGAGGAAAATAGCTCGTATGGTCGAGCTATAAAGTTGGCTCTAGACTTTAAACTTCACGTGCTTACCGATGTGTACGTATTTGTTTTCAGGATTGACAATGATGTGGTTCCCTGTCACGTGTCGAATATGTAAAGGTCCCTCGCTAGGAAAGAGGGTTCTGTTTTTTGCTTTGGTTACTTTGTCCCTGTTTACGTACGTCGCCGCCGTTATGTTGCATAGAAATTACGACATAACAAGATCTGCTTCTACTGAAGTGAAAGGTTAGTAAATACCTATATCGCTGGTTTGGAATGAGAACGTCGTAACTACTACTTACGACCTTATATGACTAATGCATATTTGAAAGCTGCATCATAAAACGCTTCTTATGAGCCAGTTTTCATGAAAATGGAAACTTGTCATGCTGACCAGAGTGAAGTTTAATGTTATTTATATTAACATTATTTTTTTTCCCATAAGTAAGGAGCATAATTATTTTAGACAGTGCTTTCTGTTTGTGGTTACGACCTTCTCATTCGAAGCAAGTGATATGAGCAATACCTGTCTTAAATGTTTTACATGCGTTTGAACAAATTCAATTTGAATAGGTCTGATCTCATCGTTGATACATCCATTGACTAAGGGGCAAATAACCTGCAGTTCGCACATAATTACACGGACAGACAGATATGTGTTTGCTTGAAAGGATAACGTGAACGATATTCTGTCTGTGATTCGAATCGAGATGTTGTTAGTGATATTAGGGATATGTTAATGTATACATGGTTAGTAACTTAAAAGCCCAAAACGCCAATATTCATTTATGTAATTATTTACAGTCCTAAGGAGAGGCGTTTGTATATTTGCTACCTGTTAATTCATTATTTACTTTTATAATAAATTACTAGTTTTGTATTGCTCAATGGATTCACAGACAGCATGTGGCAGATTTTGAACAAGAGCCAAATATCTTGTAATGTATACTTGTAATCAAGACATTTAGTTTTTCAGTTGAGTACCAACCATGGTCCAATCATAACATGACCATTCACACTAGCAGACACCACAGGAAGAAGAATGTATTGTTATTTGGCTACATGAGAGGTGGATCGTCCTTGGTCGGCCATTTCTATCGGAACTCTCCAGGAGTCTTTTACGTGTTTGAACCTCTAATACCCCTGGCTCCATACAATTATTTTACGGAAACTTCATTGTGCAAAATGCGTGATGACAGTTGCCAGTAAGTATGCTAAATCAAAATCCTTAATGAAACAAGTTTCTCCTTAGCTCAGTTGCAATGTGATCAGTGGGGCCAGGTGATTATAAACATTGAGGCATGTACTTCATGCTTAAACTCATACTCGGTACTCCAATTGGAGGATGTTTTAGCTATAAAAACTGTTGATACTTTTATATCGCTGAATGGAAACATATTATAGTGGATTCATTTTTTTTTCATTTAGACCACTTGCTACAAGTTTGTGTAGATTTTGATGCAAACTTCTAATAAAAGATGGTTTTCAAGTTTGTGCATGGATTATTTGAGTATGAGAATGATGACATTCCTCGTTCTCTTCTTAATCCAATGGCTGTATTTTTGTTATCATTTGCACGGTCGTAATAAACCGTATTGAATGTAATGGTACTTACATTAGCACTGGTAAGTCGCTGGTCCTCTTAGAGTCATAGAGTGTGGTAGACTCACCTTCTATATATACTGAGTTCCAAAAGTTCTGCATCTTAATTCAAAATTCTTTTTTTTTGGAAAAGTTAACTTAAAATAACTTTTTAGGAACACTGTCCATTTGCGTGCCTTTAGTGTTTATGTTGCACCTATTTTCGTTGAATTTCGTCACGCTTGAATGATCACACCATCACAAATGGTAAAAACGTATATTCAAGCACGCATAATTTGGGTTCTTCATTTTTTACTTTAATTTCACTTCCAATTTACTTGCATCGTGTCTGTGTTACGAAAAAACACAATAAGTTAGTCAAATAAGTTAGAAATGTACGCTTAATTTGATTGCAAAAATTGATAATTGTGAACAACTCGTGTATATAAGACGCTAGAAGCTGGTGTTTCACTAAAAATACATTGTGTCCAATTAAATTGACATGTCTCTATCATAATAAGACTGTTGTATCATCTCCATCCGAAAAAAACTTTATATGATGTACCACGTGACAACAGGTCAAGGGTCAATGCCGCTGACATGGACAGGTAATACTGCTATATTTTTGCCCCAAGAACAACGGCATTGTTGTAGCTTAATTGCAGCCCACCCAACATTAAATTATGGGAAACTTGCTTTATTGTTGCGTTTTTTATGTCAAAGCGGATGTTTCTTAAAATCTAGCCTGTTGTACAGACTCTATTGCAACATCATTAATCGTCTGTGGTCAAAGAGAGATAATTTTCGGTATTTATTACCTCCCTTCCACTACAAAATAGTAGTTTATCGTTGTGTGTACTTTGGAATCGTGGGGTGGTGTCACATATGGTTTTATTATGGATCGATACATATCTTCAAATCGATAACTGTCATGGATTTATATCAAGTACACATCGCTCTACATATGCGGATTTGAACTATCATAAATAAGTTGGAGATTCTAGTAAAAAAGACACATCATATATTGGATGCAGAACTTTTGGAACTCAGTATAATTTTACAATGAGACCAAAATGTGGTTATTCAGACTGTCATGAATACGAGTACATGTAGTTTGATAATTAAGCTAACACAATCAATTTTATTTATTCCAGATTTCTGAACAATTCGTCAAGGAATCAAGAAGCTATTTCTACGATATCTAATCTTTATTCTTGCCATATCCGTGACATACCAAAAATAGTTATAGACAAAATCATTGCAGAAAATAAATCTAGCGAGTCCTGGTGGCATTTGCGACAATGTTTGAACGGAACCCTGAATATAACAAACAAAAGGCAATTACAGTGCTTTGACGATATAGAACGAGCATGCCAAAGAGCAGAAGTCAGAGTTTTTAAAATCTTGAGATTAGGTTTTGAGCATATGAGATTACTCTTGCAGGACATTCCCAGTTTGTATGTCCTATTTCTTGTACGTGATCCACGTGCCATCTTGAATTCCCGGATCAGCACAGATTGGTTTCCGGTTAAAGGGGAGGACCAGTTTGGAGTTGTGGCGAATGTCAACAGCTTATGTAAAAAGATGTATAATGACATATTGTTTTACGAGCAGACACGAGTGAACTATATTGACAAAATGGTGCAAATGAATATTGAAAAAATAACCGAAAATGAAGAAGAAATGATGAAATTAATGCATAATTTTAGAGATGATTACAAAATACAACAAGAAGATAGGAGCTTTATAGATTCAACCTTTCAGAAGAAAAACGATTCCAGCTTGTTCCGCGATTGGCGTCGCTCGTTGGAGAGTATGTATGTGACATACACGGAGCAGAGGTGTTCAGATGTTATATCGTATTTAGATAAACAAACAAAACTACTGTCTCCGGGCTTAACACTTGAGTATTGATCAAGGGACTTCCAAATTGGCTTAGAATAAGTAGGACGTAAGTAGTGATAAGACTGATGCATATTTAAAATTAGCATCACAAGGCGTTCCTTATGAGCCTATTTTTATAAACATCGGGACTTGTCATGTTGACCAAATTGAAGTTGAAACAGCTTGGATACCATAAGTAAAGAGTAATGCTCTGATTGGTCTTTCTTGTTTTCTCAAAATGTCGATTTTGTACTTACGACTTTTTCATTCTCATTGTAAGCCAGCGAACTGTAGGTATTGCTGTTTTACCATTTTCTTTTATTTTCTTGCCATTCTTTAAAAATGTTTTATTCAATAGATTCAATTGTGGACCGACCGAAATAATAAAATACTCACTTTGTTCTTTTTTACCGGGGTTCATAGATTTTCCCTTTGCGTTCTTAGCCAACAATTACGTCAAATACCACGAAGTATGTCCACACTGTCCCAGTCTGATAGTTTGTGTCGAAATCCAGAAGTTCGTAGACCTAACACGAGGACAACGTAGTAAAAGCACAGTTTTTCTTGTTTCGTCAAAATATCAATTTTGTGCTTTAGACCTTCTCGATACAAGAACGTGTACAAGACGTTACGTGAAATAGCACGTAGAATGTCCTCACTGGAACAGTCGATACTTGTTTTTTCCAGGGGCCTTAGACGTATAACATGGGACAAGTTATATTACAATACGTAAGTACATGGACAATGTCACGTATAAACAGTTCGATATGTATTTTGTCTTTGCGCGTAAGTCTCGAGTTTGTTCTGCCCCGACGGTTTACGGTTTACAATAATCGATAAATCTATTCATTAGCTTTACATTGGTACCAATTTCATATATGTTTTTGTCTTTTATCGCAGTTTAAGAGGAAGTTGAAATATGCTACTCGTAGACACTAGGGATAATTTTGGCCGACAAAACCTGATTAAAGTAAGCCTAAAAATGAGCCAATCTAAAGCGTCGCGCTATGTATAATATAGTGCATGAATTTTAAAAAGGAAATTATTAGTGCGTAAATAGATGTTTCGTTCACATATAGAACTGTTTGTAAATAGAAAATAACTTTGTTTAAGGATAGGAACAGCCTTGAAAATGACACGAATTCTGGTCAAAAGGCGAATATAGCAATGAGGATATTTCATGTACGGAAGGCTTTGCGTGCCTTTTTCATTACCATAAAAGGACTGGCAATACAAGGTTTTGGTACCTAAGGGTAGCTGCTTAAAAAACACGCTTTTTTGCCACTGTGCGGGTAATTTCACTGACTTTTTGAAGACAGGAGGTGTGGTAATGTCACAGAAACCTCTTAAATCTCTAGAGTGGGCACATTCTTACCTTGTCCATTTTATAAAACTTAAAATAATGTTTGCGGTGCGAAAGTATGCTACTGAAAAAATTGATGGTTCAGCCAGTTCCTAGTGTTCTATGACTATACACCAAAACCACGTTTTCAATGTATTTTACATGTAGATCAAAATGGTGAAAATTTGCATATAATCTCAGGGAGAGTAGTTTAAAAGAATGTTATAATAAATTTTCAGATATCGGGTATAGTTTGTTTTTCCAAGGTCAAGTGACAATACATATCGAACAACCCTCGTACATGGACAGCTTGAAGAAAGGTGTGGTATGACATATAATCAGGCAGAAACAATTATGCATGTTAAGAGATTAAGCTGTTACAATATTGTTGCTAGAAGTCTTTCCACAACACTAACACTGAGTGCAAAGACCTATAATTTAAGGTCTTCGGTATATATGGTAAATATATGGACGTCGCGTCACAAGTTGGAGCTATTTTGCGTAACGTCAAAAACGCCGTTATTTTAGCTAAATATGACGGACAAAAGGCGTGCAATTGACAGAATAACTAAATCATGGGCGTACAACAACCATAAACACATAAGTTGTGTAACCTATGTGTAAAGGGTGTATATTCAGCATCCTTAGGAATTACAGAACTTAGATTTAGACAAAATAACTTGTAATTAACCATGTGCTGTAATGTGTGCATTTATCCCATTGCTCTTTGTACTGTTGACATGCTTGTTGTAACCCAAATGAACACAAAATACAAATCCCTTTATGAACAAAGTACTGTATACATTTCCTAGTATATAAAAAAAACATTTTCAAACCAATCTTTAAAATTTCGATTTCTTTTTGCATTGAATTATCGAAGCTACAACATAAACACTAAGATATTTTGACGTTACTTAGTACGTAATTTTGCTGGTGGGACATTTTGTGTCGACATTGAAAAATACTAATAACTTCGCAGTATATTGAACGATTTTGATAAACAATATACTATTGAACAGCGTGGAAAAAACGTATTTTATCATTTCAGTGACGTGTAATGTTTAACAGAAATTTTCACGTTCGATCAAATCGAATTTCATGTTCAATTCAGTTTTTAGTTTTAAGCACAGGGTGGGACATTTTATGGCGACAAAGAAAATTTGAAATTATTTTTGATCTCTTGAATCAAAATTTAAAATGAATACCGTATTTAACAATATATGAAAAACGTATTTTTTATAGGAAATTTCAAAGAGAAATTATAAAAATTAAATATTGCAGAACAATTTTATCAGTGTAATAACAACTTATTTCCCCGTAATTTTGAAATCTCTACACAACTGTTCCCGGAACACAGAATCAAAATGTTTGACTTTATGATGATGTCACTTTCTTTTACGTTAATGGCATTAACTTTTAACGTTTAAGAATCATTTTTGCGCAAAAAATATACAAATTTTGCGTATGGTTTTTGCTCTCCGCACATTTTTCTCAAGCCCCACGAGATTGGATGTTACATCTGTACAGTGATATTTCACCGTATTCTGGTTATTTCGAACCCTGAAAGTGTGGGATTTTGTAATAAAACTCAAAACATATACGTTCAGGTAGATTGTGCCGATTTTCGTCGTTCGGTTGATATATAACATATTATATTTATTGAAACAAACATAATTACATTTTCACCATTTGGCAAATAAATTACGCGAAATTGAAAATAGCTCCAACTTGTGACGCGACGTCATCATGGTAAATAATTTGGCGATAATGAATTGCGCATTTCATGTATAAGTTTATATTTTAATTTCATAGGGAAAATAATTCGTGGTTTTCGTGAAACAAAAAGTTAAGGGGTGGGGTTATTTGAGGATTTCAGCTATAATTAATATAATGAAAAATAGCAAAGTCAAAACTCACACATAATGATCCCAAATCCTCAAAAATCGAAACAGATATTATTCGATTATAATACTAAGAACTAACAAATAGTAAACATAAACTATTATATTACTCATTAAAACATATGAATAATCATTCAAAGTAACCTTCCTTCATTTCAACAGGCCTTCAATCACCGTCGTTTGGCAATTGCGAACATACACTCCCTTCGTTTGGCAATTGCGAACATACACTCACGTCGTTTGGCAATTGCGAACATACACTCCTTACTGTTTAGCCAAGGCCAATTTCGACGTATGCTTTCAAGTGTAAAATAGCAAATCGAAAAACGTAATACTATAGTTTATCTAATAAGTGTTTTATTATATTTATGATATTTGCAAGTAACTTCGCAAAGGACCCAGTCTGATATCTGACTGTATTTGGAAGCAAGTATGGCCACCACTGTAAACTTGACATACGCATGGTATAATTATTTCATGTGGGATTTCATTCCGTGGTTGAGGTTAGCAGCATCCAGCAAATCCACGAAATTAAATCCCACATGAATAGTAATGGTCTTACAGTTACTTAAAAATTACAATGACAATGGCACATGCTTTTTTGTCGGACTGTGTTCATCTTGTAGGCATACCCATTTGCAAATTCGTTTTCCAGTACAAGGCTGCTTCGCATTTGTATGCATACTGTTTATTTAGTATTGTTATAAATGTGGTTTGTTCTTGTCTGCTAGTCCATGCTCTTTATCTTAATTGAATACACTATACGCCTTTCTGTTGCTGTTGCTGTATCATTATGTATCTTATTGTCCTTGTGATATATCTGCTCATGGATAGTGGCCGTCAACGGGGACTTGGGCTTTTATTAAAATATTTCGTTGGGTTATGTGTAGGCATTGCTCCATGTAGTTGTCTTATGATGTGTTGTTACTGTTTTCTTCGCTCCACCGATAAAGTTTAGTGCTGCTTTCCCTGTCCGATTTCCTCAAATTTCGTATAAGTTCGGTCTTTTTGTGTCTCATTGTATACTCATGTTTCTGTTTAAATTCTGTCTTTAGTTTCGACAATAGCTGTCGAATATTAAACATTCTCAGACACTTACAGTTTAATATCTTCATGTTTGAGGACCCATTTGGGTAGCCCCGTTTATTCACAATTTTTACACAATTTACTATCGTATTTACTTTTAAAGATATGCACACTTATTACTAGCTTGGTGCTTAACCTGCAGACAACAATGTCTTTTGTTTTATAATATCTAAATATGAGATCACATCTGCACATTTTTGTTCCGTGTGGGTTACGTACATGCTTTTCAACGAGTTACGCCAATTGCGAAACAAACTATACGTGTCCTTCTTCTGAAATGTTGCATCTAAAAAGCTCCTATCTTCTGGTTGCATTTTATAACCATGTCTAAAATGATGCATTAATTTCATCATTTCATCTTCATTTTCGGTTATTTTTTCAATATGCATTTGAACCATTTTTTCTTCATATATTACTCGTGTCTGTTCAAAGAACCAAATGTCATCGTGCATCTTTTTACATAAACTGTTGACGTGGTCAATTACACCTGCCGGGTTGTCATCTTTGACCGGAAACCAAAATGTACTAATCCGGGAATTCAAAATAGCACGTGGGTCACGTAGAAGAAATAAAACATGCAAACTAGGAATATCCTGCAAGAATGATCTCATATGCTCAAAACTTAATCTTAAAATTTTAAAAACTCTGACTTCCGCTCTTTGACATGCTTGTTCAATATCCTCAAAGCACTGTAATTTGTTTTTCTTCGTTATATCCTTACTTGAATTCAAACATTTTCCAAATTTCGACCAGACCCTACTAGATCTATCTTTGGAGATAACTTTGTCAATCACTCGTCTTGGAACATCACGTATATTACAAGAATAAAGATTATTTATTGTAGAAATTGCGTCCTGAATCCTCCTTGTATCATTAACGACTCTGAAATAAATAAAATTAAACTACATGTGAGAAACTTTTGTAATACATTCCTTATATGCCGACCGATGTATAGATAGTTTTGCTGATTTCTTTAACTTATTAATTCTTATTGCGATCAGTACAGTCTAACTTTGTTTCTGTCTCCTAAGCATGATTGACATCTAACTTGGTGCATGCACGTAGGTCGTTAAGGCAGTTTGTCACGTGTTCGTGAACTTCCATTTATTTTTACGGAAGGAGGCCAAACTGAATCTATTTTTTATATTGTATTAACCAACTGTCTAACATTACATTTTGTATTCGATGTTTTTACCAACGCTAAACAACTTGACACAAAAATTAAAATGATATGAAAAGGATTTGACATAAAAATGTAGTCTCCAACCAAAGAAATCCTAACAGTATGCAAACCTAGGTTAGGTAGAAATCATTATATGAATATAGCATGTCATGTGTCTTATTATGTTCATGTATCTCAAATTCGACCATTGGTTCAGGAGAAAAGGCACGGGCAAATGTGTTGTTTACAATTGGAAGGCCATAAGTAAGGCACTATCCATTATATGTGACAATGTGCACGTCGTGTAACTAAACATTATTCTCAAAGTACATATGAAGTTTCATGGCAGTCAGGTCAGTGTTTAAGGAGGACTAACCAACTTCGTACACCTATACATTCTGATCAACAGATAGAAAAACCGACAGACAGACACCAAACGTCTTTGTCTATGGTGTGTCCCGCATTGAGCATTAATGATATACCTAGTGCAAAATCAAAATTTGTAGCATGGGACTGTAAACTACCCAAAGTAGCAAAGTACCTTCCCATCAAATACGTACATGTATAGTTAATGGCGGTTAGATCGGGCAAAGTTTACACCAAAATAAATTCCTTAGAACTGTTAATAAAGAATTGACGATGAGGAAATATCACCAGACTCCACTGGTCACAATATCTGTGCATGAGAGAAAGTCTTCTGGATTGGCATTTAACATACTTACTCGCAAGTGTCATCACGCATTTTGCATATTGAATGCTTCGTAAAATAGTTGTATTGAGCCAGTGGCAAGAGAGGTTCAAAAACGTAAAATATTCCTGGAGAGTTTCTGTAGAAATTGCCGACCAGGGTTGACCCACTTCTCATGTAGCCAAACAACAAGACATTTTTGCCACTGGTAACTCCACTGCTAGTGGGTGTAGTGATACTTATATTTGACCATTGGCGATAATCAACTGGAAAAGAACTGATTAGCATAAATACATACAACTGTAATATCGTATACATTTGACTCTAGTACAACATGATCGTCGGTACTATAGAGTTTGTGATCTTAAGAGTTAAATGAAAGGTTGATGGTTTTAAAAACATATTTTGAAACAAAATAATAATTTGCCCGGTTGAAATGACGTTAAAATTACGGTATCAATCCAGAGTTGAAAGGCAACAACATTGTTTCAATATGTTATTGTTGTATATAACAAACTAGTAATGTATTATAACTTTAAAGGAATGAAGTTAACTACTCGAATCTGAGACAGAATAACATGGAGGTATGCCATTCTTTAAGGTGTCAAAGAAAACGTACATTTTGGTCAATTCTGGTACGAAAGTATAAACTGCAAAGCGTTTCATAGTTTAGTGACCAATCCATTATATGTGCATACACATGCATGTAGGCTTTGAACAGCGCAATCAACGGAGGTATACCGTTCAGATCAGTTCCTAACCAACGTATTTCGTTACAAAGGGATAATAAAACATTTTGGATAGGTTAAGAGCATACATATATAATACCAGCCTTTTATGTCTGTTGATTCTGACCCGGCCATGTTTTCATTTGTATGTAACATAAAGATCGTGTACGTGAAGAATAATACAACGAACAAGACACTAAACCATGTCCTCGTTCCTGTTGTGTGAAGTTTACGTATGCGACAAGTGTTCGTAGACCACATCATTGACGTCTGCAAGAAACAAGAATTCCAATCATGAAAAAATAGTTCCTACCAGTAAGCAATTGGCACACCTCGGACAATTCTAAGACGAATCATCTTCCGGATCCATTACGGAAAGATCCGAGTGGTTACGATCGATCAGTAATTAAAAAATATTTGTGATTGTGTTCATTTTAGAACAAGTGTATTAAACCACGACTATTTGGGAAACACCCATTCAAATAATATTACAAGCAACATTGTCTACTAAGTACTATTGGGAAGTACGAGCGCGTGAGACCAATTAGTAATCGCAACACTTCCATATAACCGATGTAAGAGAACAACCCTTTATATTTGTTCAACATTTTATTTGTTATAATTGTTGTATAGGTGAAGCTAACTTTGTAAAGGCTTATGAACTTTAAACAACTTTTACTACAGAGGTGAGTGTGAACCAAAGTTAACCTAAAGTCCGAATAAAGTATACACATATACATAATAGATTTATCTTATCTAAAATATATTATAAAATATATAACCTTGTGAACGTTATAATAAACTGTTATATTAAAATAATAATGTTTACCTTAATATCCGATAAGATATATAATTATATTAATCATATGACCATTTCATCATAGTGACAAAACGAATTCGTTAATGTCATATCAAACGAAAAACGGATGACGTCAAACAACGGTGCTGTCAATCCTCTAGCCAGGTGACCTTGCGTCTGAATCGTTCCCTCCCAGATTAAGGGGTCAAATAAAATGTGTTACAGTGGGAGGTTTTTTTCTGTGCATATACGAGGGCTGTTCCTTAAATACTAGGACGATCGTCAACAATTATTGAAACATAGATGTGCCGTAGGATACTTAACGCTGAATACAGAAAACGTAACCATGGTAACGTCAACATCTGCGTCATGTAATGCAACAGCCGATGTCATTTCCGTAACGTCCTTTTGCGTGAAGAGTTGCTGTAGAGCCAAAGTTCGTGCTACCATTAATATAAAAAGGATAGGGATTTGTGCAATTGTGTTCAGTTAATTTGTGTGTCTGTGTGACATCGTGGATAGACATATCATCACATGCTTGTGCATAAGCGATATGTACACCTTATTTTTTTAAAGGATACAACTTGGGGTATCTGACGTACAGTGGCGTAGCGATCGTAAAACGTATTTCAACACCGCCAAACAATGAAGATTATTGGTGAGTCAATTGGGAATCAATGTACCTTTATAATCCGAAGTTTTACAACGTCGATTAAAGAAAGACTGCAAAAGAATTCTGGATACCTATTCATCCCTCGTGTGGCATTGTCCGCCTCAATATTGATTTGTCTCAAAAGTGGGCTAGGCCTAGTGATAAGTCCTACGGAAACAATTATTGTATTAGCAACAGCTTAATCCCTGCATGAACAAGTATGATTACATTATATTATATCCACTGTGCAGTGAAATGCACAATTCTTGCATAATAACAGCTTAATCTCTGCATGAACAAGAATAAGTATGATTTTATTGTATTCAGTGTACGTGCAGTGAAATGCAGTTTCCGGGGATTAACCGCATTGCGTGTTTATAAATGTGACCTTTTTAAAACATACATGTATAGTTGATTCTCTGTCACAACCGCGTAAACAAACATTCACCCCGGTTGATTATAAAAGGTGTTTTGGGATTAAAGTATACCATCAATAATACACTGAAATGATTAAAAAGCTAATGGTCCTATAGCGTTGATGTTATACTTGCTGCAATTAGCTATTCAGAAATGGAACATTATAGCGGTTTTGACAGACATCTTTGAATCGACAATAGTAGGCTCTCCTGCTAATTAAGCCAATTTGTTTAGATTTTACAACCAAACTTATTGTTCTATATAATATGACTTGACATAGTGCTCTCTATTCATAGGGCCGTCACCACAGCTCGCCTTATGGAACGATATTGTGCCGTCTGCTTGGCCTCTCTCCACGACATCATGAATTTTTGGAGCTCTGCTTTAAGTGTTCTTCTCCATGTCATATTTGGTTTGCCTCTTCTCCTGCTGCCTTGCGGATTCCAGTCTAAAGCGTGATTGGCGACGTTGTTAGTTTCCTCTGTCTGATCGTGTCTATAATAGGTATCTGGTTCTTTCTTCGCAATAGTTTTTGGTTTGTTATTCTGTCTGGTCATCTGATGCGTAGAATCTGTCTGAGGCAGTTGTTGATGAAACTTGCAGCTTGTTGTCTATCGTCTTCGTATGCTTATATATGTATAATATAAATGAATATTAATCTTGTAGATCTATACATGCATGTGTGTTCTGTATTTTTACGGTCTCGCCATTGTGTCAGATTGTGCACCGCGTTTTCCGATTTCATCAGTACGGATGCACTTACAGACAAAATTCCGACATCTAAATAACAGATAGTAAAACACAAATGTTGCATTGCCTAGTAATTACTGTAGCACTTAATTTGAACATCGAGCAATAAAGCAGACTCTGTGTCATCCAGTCTGGATTGTTCTTGTACTGTTTCCACTCGAACTAGTTGTTAAATCTACGAGTACCATAGAGCATCTGGGTCATTGTTGGTACCGATTATTTGAGTCATTCTAGTGGGGCAATGATGTCATTGTATGGTGCCCATGTTTCCTTCACTAGTTTTCAGGATGTTCTCCTTTGAATTCATGGATCTTTCCGATGGTTTGCACAGGTCATTCCCCCGGATCTTAAAGTCTTATATTTAGATTAAGGGGTGCTTCCAAAGGTGACCACCCTAGAGCGCCTTCAAACATTTCAGTTGTTCAATATTTTGATCACAATACTCTTTGTTGCAGAATCACTCTAAAGGTCAATATTTCGACCTGTCGGTCTTCGACTGGAGTTAGGACACACTTTCAATATTCTACAATTTTAAGTACAGGTTAAAACTTGGCAAGTTATGGTGCCAAGTTTTAACCTGTACTTAAAAATGTAGATACATTGTATATTGAAAGTGCGTCATGACTCCAGTCGACCGACAGGTCAAAATATTGACTTTTAGAGTGATTCTGCAACAAAATGTATTGCGATCCCTTAAAGGGATATATTTATACTAGATTTCTATTGGAGCTGACCGTAGACATAATTAGAAGGTCATCTGAACTCCATTGAAAGGCCTCTTTTGAATAACTTTTGGAAACCATAAGGATCCCTCAACACCATTGAAGACAGACACAGGTCACAGTAGAAAAGACCCTTGGCAACCATTGGAAGGATGGAATCCTGAACACAACCATGAAAACCATAATTAGGTCATCAATACAATTTGAAGGACACTTCGACATCATTAGAAGGCCGCCTGACAACTATTGGGTACATTGATGCCAGGACACAACTAGAAGTACACTTGAATAGAAAGCAAAGACATGACCTCTTGACACTTGTCTATGTGTCCTGCAAATGGATTCATACGTCTGCCAAATATAGTTCTCATGGATGTTTTCCATGGTTTCAAGGGGTTCTTCAAATATTGACCACAAGTTCTTCAAATGGTGTTCATGGGTCAAAAGGCTTAAGTTCTATATGGCAATCACAGCTGAGCTAAAATGAATCGAAAAGGACAATAATACAAGTATATTTCTTAATTGTTTTTATTTGGTTTCTATATTTTTCTCTCAATTGTCAATTGCATGGTTTCTGTTAACATACATAATTATATAGGAGGACACAATTCATTGTTCCCCAAAGAATGCATCATTAACAATGTGTAAGTAGAAGGGCCGCTCATTCATAGTAACAATTGAAATTCAAAATTTGTATAAACATGGTGGAGTGACTAAGCAACTGTCCTTAGTTAATTGCTTGAGCTGCAACTAGAGACAGTGGTTCAAATGCAAATGCAATGGGGTGGTAGGCATAAAGCATCTTGGGAAAATCTTTCTTATATTTTCTTAAAATCTCAAAAAATTAAGTGTATCAGCTAAACAGGACAATCAAGGTTATCAATTTTTACATTGATTAGCAGCTGTAAAGAGCTGCACTATTCACTAAGAAAATGAGGGTTATTTTTAGTTTCTTAGAACATAAGTGTAGCTCTTTTTGTTAACTTCAAAGTATTAAGCTTCCCTTAAGATGCTTTAAAAATACAAGCCCAAGCTCTTAACACCCCTAAAGTGTCAGATCTCCATGTCACATTTTGGTAACTTGCAAACAGTAGCAGGACAACTATAAGACTTTTTTTAAATGATTGCAGAAAAAACTGATGTAGGCAAATACTTTATAAATCACTTTTGTTTACTTGAATTAATGATATACGGTACACCATATGTCGAAAAGCTTGTACTTCATAATTGTCAAAATTACCATACAGGACCGGGGTCAACCACATTTCTGGTAAAAAAAATAAAATTAAGAGATACTATTTGCTGATCTTAACGTTTCATATTTCTGTAGTCTACTTTATTAGCAAATACATATAGACAGGATTAAACCACCTGGAATAAGGGCAAGTAATTTGGACAGCTAAGGTCCAATTTACGAGGGGTGATCAATATATTCGAGGACTTTCCTTCTCAATTTTGAAATATTGGAACTAGAGTTATGAAATTACAAGCTGATGTAGATCAATCAATAATCTAGCGATTTGTTTAATTACATAATGATAACGTCACCATTTACTTAATGACGTCACTCTTTGTAACCATGGTGAAGCACGCACCGTCGAGCATCTCGGACGTAACGTTATTTCTGAGAAACGACATGCTATGAAAATTACCGCGAAACTTGTAAAATCCTCGCGATATCTCCAAAATGACTTGGCTTAATTGTGCATGGATTATGTGCGCTCCCAATTGGCCATTTTCATATGATTCCTTTGTTTATGTGATTGTTGGGTCTCTATCAAATGGTTGAGTCGATAAAATAAGGATAAACAGCAAAAATAACAACGCGTTAGGGACACTTTCTGTTCAATTCTGCGAAATAAGACGCACATATCTTAACCAAATGTATCTGGCGAAAACGAAGACTAGTATAGGCTACAAAACATTAAATCGTTGACTCCAAATCAAAAGGGTTATTTCGATATTGCGCCCTAAACCTGATAGGTCGTTATTCATTCTTAATTGGAATAATCTAATTTTGTTAAGTCAACCGCCCTTTTCTGAGTTTTGTTTCCCATAACGCATAGATACTCATTTTATTTCATCTCACATTCCAGAATTGGCTATTAACTACTTATATCAGTTGTAAAAGAAAACCAGTCTCATACATTGGACTGGGTATCAGTCCAGGAAGGAGCTATGTGCTGCTTCGACGGTAACGCTTGGAATGACGTCGCGTGAGGTCCAACGTCACGCGGCCCTTGTATGAATCAAATAATTTTATTAGTGCATACGGTCGGAGACATCTTACTCCGAATGATGTTAAATGGCTTTGAGCCATGCTGTCAATATGAAATTGCTAGATGAAAAGTCCTCGAATATATTGATCACCCCTCGTACATGTACAAATCCAAAATCAAGCTAAATATGATCAAAGGACCCATGTCTATATAACATCACATTTATAATTATAATGCACATTGAAGTTTTACATTAGTCTTAAGCATAATAACACCATTTGGCTTCAAAGTATTCCGTAGCACTAACAATAGAAAACATAGAAAATGCATGTATATGTAACAAGTTAACAATAAGACAGACTCTGCAAAATGTAACAACCTTTGCCCTTTCAACCTAATTCCAATTTTTCCTGCATTTCATGTTATTCTAGGCGCATTATAATATAGATGTATTCATATAAACAAATTGATGGTATGAAAAATAGAAAAACAATGTAACATAATTTCATTAACTGAGACAGATGTATAAATAACAACTAAACTTGCAGCACACTTGGGGAATGGCAAAAGTAGTTTGTAAGCACCATGTAGATGTATATTGTTAGCACAAAATTACCGTAAATAATCTATCAAAATAAAATAAAATCTGTCATAGCACATGTTGAAAATTATTAGAATCCAATTTAGTGTTGTATGTACCAGAACTGATGAATCTGTTTTATGGTAGAGATCACAGCCTAGCACAGTAATGTCATAGAAGTGATGTCAAAGAACATTTCAACCAGGAAGATAACAGCAGTCGGGAGGAAAAGACACACTACCAGTATATTATAGACTTACATAGCATGGAGATATTGACCTGATCTTGACCTTTATGCATGAATACAAGGTTTTTGCTGTGAATATATTAATTTCTGCAAGAAAATCGTGTAGGATCGTTTTTTCAAATTTGTGTTTGTATTACATCCCGAGCGTCTTCCTGATACTCCCGATTATGAAAACATACAGCCACGGTTGTAGATATATATCAGCTGTTAAATTAAGTTAATTAAAAGGTCAGGATTGTGTCAAATTTGCCAATCTATAATTGTTGAGTGTCTAAGGAAGACACAGGACAGTTACTGTAATTAATTTCTATTATCAATAAACTATTATTTATACTTAATAATACTAATAAAGCCTTTACTTTCTATGGACAATATAATCGACAACCAAATTGACATTACACTAGTTGTCAATCAAGTACCTTTAAACCAATTTTAACAGTAAATCATAATCACATGGTCTAATGGATAAATTTGAAAACATTCGCTACGCAACCTTTGACAAAAAAAGGCAGAACGATCTCCACTCTGGCGTAATGTCAATTTTCATTTTGGTCAAAGTTTTTTTTAAAAATAACAGCCAAGCACAAATTTTACAAAAATATATGTATGTTACCCCAAATCATCTACAGAGAACTACAGAGGATGAGATCTAGAACCCTTGTCAGATATTACAGAACAAATGCAGCAATAACATACCTAATGCATCACTTTTTGGTGAATTGCCTTATAAGTTACAGTAATAAATTAAAGGGACAGTACTTATAATGAGGGCTTGGCGGAAAGCAATTGCAACTCGTTGCTATTTTAATTTTTGCTATTTTCTATATATTTAAATGTCTCATAAACATTTCACATTTCATGAAATTATATGTAACGGGACCGTAATCTAAATAAGAACTACATGTATGAGTAGTTCTTTTTTGCCTCATCCTTAACATGTAATGTTGATTGCCATGACATTATTAGTTAATGTATATTTTGCTGGCTTAGAACCAGAAGGTCGTAACTACAAAATCGATATATTGAGAAAACAAGAGAAAACTGTCTGTAATTTACTCTTTACCCATGGGAAAACACGTTTTTAAAACTTCATTTTGGTCAACATGACAATTTCAGATTTTCATGAAAATAGGCTCATAAGAAGCTCATTGTGAAGCAGATTTAAAATATGTAAGAGGCTTATAAGGTCGTAAGTGGTAGTTACGACCTTCTGTTTCTAAGCCATCGATTTGTTTATTGTATGCTGCAATATATTTTGTCATGTATATTGTAGATTTTGTGTAGAAATAAATCTTACTCCAAGTTGCAATGGTTAGCTGCCAAACCATCAATGTTATAAACACATTTAATTGACTAATACTCAAGGACGATTCTCCGATTTAATCTAACATCCTGAGTGAATTATTTAACGTCTATAAAAGCCTGGGTCATCCAACGATGTCGATATCTTCCTCCATACTCATCCTTGATACTGCCAACCTCTCTTCTTTAACAAATAGACCACTTCGTTTTTCTTTCAATTTCTGTCGGTATTCTTTCTGTGTACGTTGTTTAGCCACGCGAGGTTTTCTGTCGGAATTTTTGTTTTTCTGAAATAACAGATAATAACAATGATGTGGTGACCTTAAGGTTGTCTCTTAACTCTACAGCATTTCTGACAGACATTTTGTCAGAGATTTTCCAATTTGCTACAATTTTTTGCCATATTCTTTATTCATGTTGTAAGCCTACATATTCTGTCAAAGTGTATAGAGCTATATTTGACGGTCATTTAATGTCAAAAAAATTACTTGCATCGTTTTTAGTATGATGCTAGACTACCTTAATTGCAAATTTAAACTTTGGATGGTTTCCGTGTACTTTGATTCAAACTTGGAAAAAATAGACGATTCTTATAATTTCAACCGTTGACTGAGGGTGTTCTAGAACACTTTCGTAAGAAAACAGACAATTCGCAAGTCAAATAAATCACAGAGTGAGTTTCTGTTAAAGCTAAAGCGAAAAATGATCTAATGGCTTTGAAATCATAATTGTTTTTCAGTTTTTGAATTTTATTTAACAAATATCGTCAGATATAGCTCTATACACTTTAAAGCAACATTGCTCTATGCTAGTTAGAACGCCTTATAAATAAATAGTCAAAATCTTGTGGCAAAATAAATTCATCATGGATTATTCATTTATAGGAACCTTTATGGGAAATGGTATGAGGTTGTTATTTGACAGATGTATAGTACTTAAACAATTGCAAAATGTTATAAATGCCTCTCATTGACCATCTAAAAGATAAGATTTTGTTAGTGTGTAATATATAACTTCATATTTTGATGAATCTGTTTTTATCTCTCCTGACAAATTTGACCCAGGCACCAAAAAACTACCTACAAGATTTTGGAAAAACTACTGACAATATTTTAAGCACTATGAATTTATCTGACACATGTTTAAAGCAGTAAACATGTTTACTAAACAGAGAAAACAGTAAGAGGACTCATCATACTGTTAACATCTGTCAGTAATGTTTATATTGCATTCGTACGAACCGTCAAAGACACAACATATCTAGGACAGCAGATAAAATGCTTTGTTGAACTTAGATATACACTCAAAGATACTAATACAGTTGTTTACATACACCCTAACATGGCCACATACTACACCCTACCATTGTCAGAAAGACATCTAGCATAGTTCTCTCTGCTTTATTATGATAGCATTTATAACAATCATAGCATTTATAACAATCAGTTTTTTAGGCAAGTATTTGATATAAAAGGAACAATAATGAATGTGGGCATAGGGAAAAAAGATTAAGTTCATATCAACATTTTTCACAGTAAGCTTAGTTTCCCCAATCATGACAACCATTTTTCTCTCAACGATTTACTTAATTGACATTAATTTTACATCTCAGATGAGTTTACTGTTGCAAATGTCTTCACAGAACCTATATCCAAACTTGGAAATCATACCTGCCAGTATCAGCCTGGCAAATGTCTGACCCAGTACTTAATCAAATAAAATAGCTAGCTGAAAATGCTTTAAATGGCAATAATAAAACAAGTTTAACTGCCGACATAAACAAGGTATTGAAATAAGTTTAAACAGAACAAATTTGCCCTGAACAAATACTACATACATCATTGTATAAATTTTAAAGATATAAGTTACCTTTGAGAACTTTTTGTGTTGGCTTCTATGATTATCATTAATGTCGGATGAATGTACACAGTGAAAAGTGACAACATTATGTATCTTCTCTAGCTTCGTATCATCTATAGAATTCAAGTCTGAAATGTGGAAAAACATCAAAGAATTATAAAGCTTGCAAGTGATAGGTCATCAAACTGAATAAGGAAACCTGCGTCTGAATGTGAACAACTTTGATAACAATAGTGGACCATTAACATAAAATAGCAGTCATAGTCCCTTGGTAATGAACCATTAACATAGACTAGCAGTAATATTCCCTCTGTAGCACTTTTCTTTGGCAATGGACCCTAGACAAGTGAATGGTAACAAGATTTAATTCATTACTCCATTAGTAGTCACGAGACAAACCGACTGAACTGTAGTCTTGGTGACTTCATACTAGCAGCAGTATGACGTCACTGGACTTGATCTCATCTTGTACACTGTCATGATAGGACATGTTTCAGAAAATGGAAAAAGAATTTCAGGATTTTGTTTCCGATGTATATAAAAAGTTCCATATTCACTGCGGTATAACGTACACCGGATATTGCTAGCAAGATGAGTAATGTTATCAATTTTCGCGACATTCTAGTGTTGACAAGGGTAAGTTCAGAGATGATTGTTAGTTTTTCTGAGTGTTTTAATGTACATTTTATACAAAACTATCTTCTCCATAAATTTTCCTAGCCTGTGCAACCGGTGAATTGCCAGGAATTTCTTTAAAGGGTGATTAAAAGACCAAACTTGTATCGTTACTCATGCAGAAAGTAAGCTCGATCTGTCAAAATAAGATGTTTTTGTTTATATTTTGTTAAAATACTCAACTTGAATCGAGCGAATTGTCATTTTTGTTACAAAGATTATACTGCAAATGTAGTAACCGAAACTTATAAAAAATGACGGTGCATTGCGAGAATAAATGCAGGTCTTAGTGTACAGAGTATTGCTATATAGTTGCTCTCTGGTGTACGGAGTATTGCTGTTTGGTGTACAGAGTATTGCTTTTACTTACAGTGACTTTTTGTCACTCAAATCGAATAAATACAAGGTATAAGCAGCGTTATTTTATAAAAAATAACTTATATTATATATATATATATATATATGTACCTATTAGATTGGATTGTATGGACTGCATGAAGCAATTAATGTAACAAGCTAATCCTAGCTCTCAAGTCCTCCCTGAATTTTAACGGAAACTTCTATCAGTAACCGTGTATTTCACATACAGTAAAGAGTCATAGCTGAGCAATTGCATTTGACAAACACAAAACTTCTACAATGTCCAATACTTTGAATTAGCAACGTTGAACGTAAATCATAGCAAAGGAACCTCATTACAGTATCTGAAATAGTTGGGAGATTATAAAATAAACCTTGGTGTGTACATTTTGTATATATGGATATGAATGCCCTTATTTGCCATTTGATCATAAGAATGACTCTCAAAGAATTGCATATATCCAAGCTAAATATCACATTTGTACTACTCACAAGAACACTTTATGCATAAAATTCAGCATTCTATATCGTTAATCGCATTCATCTGCCTGACGGTTGAAATATTTTAACATAATCATTTAAGAATATTCTTATTGTATCGTAAAACCCATAAAACATGACAATATTTGTGAGAAGATGTAATAATACGATAAAACTGTCCATTTACATACTTTATTTACTCATTTTATTATGCCATACTCTCCGTATACTAACGTTGAGCTTATGTACAATACTCCGTATACTAAACAGCAATACTCCGTACACGCACACATATCTGTTTTGGGGTGTATCTTAGTTGTTTTTCGAACAATATTTATGAAATTTGGTCACAACATTTTGAAGTTCAATATAAACAAAATGGCCAGTTCAAAAATCTACAATTTGGTATTACAGCTGTTCCAGAAGCTTGTAAAGTCCTGTTGTCAATATTTGCGAGTGAGTAACGGCATAATGCTGGTTCATTTTAACCTTTCTGTGAATATCTGATAAACGATAGTGTGCTATAAAGTTACCAAAATGCCCGAAGAAGTTAAAACTCAATTGGGATGTGCATAAGAAGTCAGTAATTTGGAAAATTTCGTCTCTAAACTCACCCTGGTTTCCATTTCATGTCCTTAAAATTGATAATATTACTCACTTTAAGGGCAATATCCGGTGTACGTTATACCGCAGTGATATTTTGGATAGTAAACTTGAGGAAGTTAAGTATAGAGTCTTACTGAATGTAGCAATAATTCACCTGGCATATACAGGGAAGTCAAATTTATGAAATTCTTCCCTATCCTGAAAGTAATTATGACTTTGATACAAATGCAATTACCTCTCCTGCTCTGAACCACAGGAAACTGTATCGTTGAAAACAAAAAAAGAATCGAAAATAATATATATTTTTCTATATAAATAAAATGTTTTTTGTTTGTTTTTTTCGTTTTCAATGATACAGTTAACTGTGCTCTGAACAAAGTTCTACTTTTTTAAAAATTGACTAATCTCAAGAATAATTCAGTCACACATGAAAACGGCTGAATTCTGCAAATCAACGGAACATGATTATCCCTGTAACAGTCCAGCACTGCTTGAGCAAAGTATTGTAATTTTGTGTTCTTCCAGATACAGCACTACAGGTTCAGACTAAATGATGTGTACCTCTAATAAATGTGCTTGTGAAACATAAGTTACCTATCACAAATTCTGCAGGACGTTTATCGAATGATGCTGTAGGATTGATGATTTTTATGATGTCCATTTGCTCTCGTAAACCTAGCTCCCGACTTATCGTCAACGACAACTCGTCCACCATTTTGGCTTTTTCTGACTTTGACATATGACTCCTACCATGATAAATAAAAGATACAAATAACTTACTGGTAAGTCATATTGGTGCCTACACAATTCAAGTTTGTATCAGTAACAAAGAGATGTTTGTATAACACACATATGCTCCCATGGCAGCTTCATAGCCGAAAATGGTAAAGGTTACAGTGACCTACGCCTTTGACTTCAAAATCATTAGGTACTATCTACTGCTGCTAGTAAACCTCCATGTAAAGTTTGAAGATCATAGGGCAAAGTGTTCTTAAGTTATTGAACGGAAACCATTTGTGGTCTACTGGCAAACAGACCACAACCGACATGTTCAAAGCAATATACCCCCTCATCAAATATTGAGAGCGACATAATTATAATCTGATACATAATAGAACATACAACTACTTATGTATCAATGTTGACACATGTCCTGTTTTCGGACACATTTTGAGTTGTTTACCAAACAGAGGAACCAGTAAGAGGACTCATCATACTGTTCAACATCTGTCAGTAATGTTTATATTGCATTCGTACGAACCGTCAAAGACACAACATATCTAGGACAGCAGATAAAATGCTTATTAAACTATAGCAAATAATGTTTAATATAGTTATAATATATGCATCACTCGAGTGATCTCCTGTCAGTTGTACATAATAGTGCCAGTTGATAAACTAAATATATCACACATTATTAACAGCTCTAGGAGGAAAACATGAAATTAAATATGATCAACAAGACTTTATTCAGTAAATACGTATGCCCCTGAGGCAGCCTTGTCCATAATAACAAGCTAAGTCAAATAACTTGAAAATTTGTAACAAACAGAAGCACAAATGGACAGGCGCATCACTTTATGCCTCAGCATCAGTCGCTGACAGAACATAACAATATATGGCTCAGACAAATATGCTAGCAACTAAGTAGCAAGCTTCTATGATCTCAGTTAAAACACCTCGAGAGATATATACCATGTATGCCAAAAAAATAGAAATTAATATCCATGCTAGACAGACCAACCATTTGACAATAAGAAAACACACTTATATGGTTTAAAACCTACCATTTTTTACAAGGGTTTTTATTCCACAAGCACATTGAGCATTGTGATGAGAGCTGTCTGGAAGGTGATGATTGTCGGGTGGGTGATACAGATTGTTGGGCGGGTGATGAGGGTCGTCGAGACGGTGATGAGGATTGTCGGGTAGGTGATACAGACTGTCGGGTTGGACAGGTGAATGCATAGGAAGCTTCAGGTATAGTAGAGACAGGTGAGGGGTTTGAGCTATCACTGTCCACCGAGGATACATCATTATATGCCAGGTTATCGTTCACAGAGGATACAACATTATATGCCAGGTTATCATTCAATACTGGTGAATCTGAAATATACAATTTGATTGACTACAATTGTTTCCAGGGTTAGCATTAGGAGGCGGCAGGAGGTCAATTTGACTGCCTAAAATAAAAAAAAAGTTAAGTTACCAATTTTCCATGGCTCTTTTCAGCTGTTAGGCCGCTGATGCACCCTTTGACATTTAAACTTCCCCTGGTCATTGGGCTACATATGGAAACCTACACTCGTGTCTCCCTTGGGAGACTATTTCTCTACTGTGGGTGTGGCAGCCAACATCGATCTAAGGCGTCCAGGAATATACACTGCCCTCACAGGTACCATTTTACACCATGGTGGAGTGGAGCATGTGGGTCTTGCTCAGAGAAATTAACCAGTGGTCCAGAGGGGAATCGAACCCGGGACCTCTCGATCCCGAAGCGCGCGTCCTAGCTGTAGGCCACCGCTCCCCAAAATGGTATTTGCGCTGCCTTAAATTTTCCCCCAGCTTCATTCCATCTTCAGTGCTCAGGCACATTGGCCTCCTCACATGTACAAAAAGCCTTTTACGTGAAATCCTTCGGTTTTAATAAATCTTCGATCTCAAGTTCATAATCAGAAATATGTATGTAATGTCAAGGTTTCAACTGTTTGACAACACTTATCTTTTTGGTCCCAACAGCACCCATCAAGGTTAAATTTACAGTGCTGTAGGAGAATTATACTGCATCAGCAGTAGACAGAAATAAACTTGCTTGATACTTTTCAGCATGACAAATCTACATGTATTATAGGTCAAAATCATTTCTCTAATTGTAACTGCTTAGATCATATATGGAACTTCAGGTCAAATTTTTTTCTTTTGAATATGAAGATTACATTAAATTTTCATCTCCACATTTCCTGTGAACTTCCGATTTAATTATGATAAAAGGTTAAAAAGCTTTGTAAAATTTTATAACTGTTCCATGGATATAGCTTTCACTTACCTATTAAATCATGAAGATTAGTATCAAACCCCTGTATACAGGAGTAAGTTTCAATGTTAAACATGAAACCTTCATCTTCACCATCGACATATAGGTCATCTACACTGCAATCTGAACTTGTTGTCATACATGATGATCCTGACAAACTGCCCAGATAGGCGTGATTATCAACATCATAGGTATACTGGTAGCTAAAAAATATACACATCAATGACTGGTCAAGCTAATAGTCGAATTACTCAATGCAAAGTATGGTAGTTTTAAATATTTAACTAATTGTGGGAAAGTTAAACTTAACAGGCAAGGGTACAAGTGGGCACTGAGCTTCAACCAATATATGAAGAAACAGACTGCAGTAAACACTTATGCTACAGTGAAAGCCTTGTCCATGATAACATGCTTTAAGTCAATCAACTTGAACGTTTTGTAACAAACCGGCAGCCGGACAAACAAAGAAATGGAGCACCATGAAATCCATGACATTTAATCCCCCATGAAAATTAATGATTTTACAGTGGGCGAGAAGTTATAGGGTCTATCAATACCTTCTGTATAAATTTTGAATATCTTCATCATCATCACTATCGCCAACAACAGGTAACTTATAATCACCAGTAATAAGCACCTCAGATGACCAGGGACTGAAATTGCAATAATTATAGGACAACATTTTATATCCATAAGAAAAGCTTTACATATAAAAATACTTTTATGTAGTCTCATATCTGCAGCTACAAGTGGGCTTGTTACCAAGTTTTATAATGTGAAGTTTCATTGAAATATGACCAAAAGTTTCAAAGGAGAAAAAGCACGGCCTTTTTTGCATTTGACTGAGACACCGCAGGGGCGTATTTAGGTGGGGGGCTAGGGGGCTCGAGCCCCCCCAGCTGGCTGGCCAGATACGATTTTTAAAAAAATGAGCCCCCTAAAATTTCTAACTTATCCACTATATGCACATTATTTTGTTTACTAGCCCCCCAATAAACAAGGAGGGTCAGTGTGATTTAGTCCCCAATCATCAACATGACAGGATTATAGTCTAGGTAAACTACATGCTTCATTGACTGCAGGTGATAAACCACACTATCTGATTGGCTAAAGGAGAAACATTCGACTAATGAAATTCCCTGAAACATTTAGCCACAGGCATAAGAAATTATATCACAGATTCTAAATATATATCTGTGATTATATTAAAAAATATATGTACACAAATTATTGACAACCCCCATTTTTTCTGTCATTACTGAAAGTAATGATATTTAGATACTCTGAATGTTGTGATATAATTTCTTCTATAATAACTATATATTTATATCATATAATATAAGTATGTGGTTTAGTTGATGGTGATTTTTTTAAATTTATAAAATTTGCAATTTATTACTAATTACCAAATTCAGAAATGTTGACTAATTTTTTTGAACTTCGTACGTTGAAACACTGTCAATAACTGTCAGATTGTTCATGATTTGTATTGCATGCACAACGATGGTTATATAGCAGGAAATCGCACCAATTCTGTTTGCCAGTTTAAAAATTTTCGACCACGGGAGCCCTCCGAAGGTAAAGCGACAGATTTTTGTTTTGTTTGTAAAAAGCATACTGACTAAGATAAGGGTAGATAGCTAGAGACAAGAGGATTGATACAACCCTATATTAGGACCACAACCTTAAACTTTTCTAGGTGAACTTGGTGACCAATCAGTTTTACGAACATTTGTCCAAATTCTAACTTCTTGAGTTTTATACATTAAAGTTCATACATTTAATCATTTACACAAAATTTGTTGTCTTTAATGTTTAAGTATTGCATGTTCATTCGTCAAGCATAACAGTGGTTAGACAACAGGAAATTGCACCAATTCAGTGGGCCCTTAAAAAAATTTCGCCCACGGGAGGGGACACCCCTCCCGGAACCCTCCCCAGGTTGAGCCCCCCTTTGAAAATTTTCTGGATACGCCCCTGCACCGGCAAGGTAAAACCCGGGACTATTTAACCACTTAAGGTTAATTTAATTCAGTCAATGTCAAGGTTCCATTTTCACAAATCTTACAGGCTTGGGCATACATTTTCACAATCATGGAGAAAAACCTGGCAAAGAACCGACTCGCTTATAAAAAAGCGATATATATATATATATACCCAGTGGACAAAGCAAAATTTTTATATGCTACCAGTGCGCTCATGGCAAGCTGACCGTTGCACATCAAAGCGCTACCGAGTGGAACCGAAGCACTCTTTTGAATAACAAAGCCTGCTCACCTAGCGAAAAATTAAGAAACAGTTTAATTATGCTATCGACGAACATGCTCGCTAGTAGCATGTCATTGCATAGACGTATGCTACCCCCAAAAAGCTCCCATTAGCACCATGGCAAGGTGAAGAATTAGCACAGCCACATGTTCAGAAAAATTTCAAACCCAAATAAAACACTGTTTCTTAGACGCAAGTAATAGAACATATCGTTAACAAGTCAAATACATACAGGAATTACTCAAGTGAATAATTCCATCGTGTAGGTCTCCTTGTTCCAATTCCATGAAATCCAGTTTTGGAAATTTTTTATGCATGCAAGTTTCAACATTTTTACTAATTTGAGAAATCTGTCAAGGGTTGGTTTTACCTGGTGAAAGGTGCGTCTGACAGCATGGTTAAATTGTGAATAAATACTTCACTCTGTCAAGCTGACAACATCTTGAATACAGTATATAACGGTATATTTTCGTTTTTGTTACAAAAATGTGGCGTCAACGTGGATCTCATGTGTTATACGTCATGCCAAATCACGCAAACTAAAACGACTGCTGATTGGTCAATAGGCCAAGCCCTTTTCTAAGAAGCAATTTGATTGGATCTTACAAGATCTAGTTGGATACATTTGGTAGTCCTCCAAATTTTGCCGGTTGACCTTATTTTAGGTAAATTACGCATGTACTTTTAGGTTGACAACTCGATCTATGCTATCTATTGCAATAAAAAATAATGAACAAATGAATTAATGCGCAACACTGCACACTTTCCCTGATCTACAGCCGCAATGCACGTTTGAGTCATAACACCGGAAAGTTACCTCCCTTGGAAATTTGCATAAACTTGTTTACAAATGGCGACTGAGTTACAGAAAGAGTAGCATAGTGGACTACAGTTCTATTAAGGATTTAATGTAAGAATTCGTTTTAAATCTGTCTAGTCACTAACGCTCAAGGTTCTCTATGTTTTCACATATCAAACAGTGTGTTGCCTGGCAGCCCCATGCTGTGAGGAAGGCTGAACACAGAACAGACTGGCTGTCTGCTTCAATTTGAATATGAACTGTTGAAAATGCCTTGGAAGTCTGACAATAAATTGCAGAGTATTAATGTCACACTAGCTTTTTAGCCCCTTATCCGAGAAATGGTTAAACACCTGATAGTGGTAGAGCGTCTCCTACTGTGAGGGAGATCTTGGGTTCGATCCCAGCAATGTCACATCATATCGTAGATTTCCCTGTTTCAGTGACTGACCTGTTTCATGGAGATCTACTGTCCTTGCCTGTTTCAACTGTAACACTATAGCTTTCCATACTGATATCCAAAGGACAAAATTTGATTTTAAGACCTGACCCTTTGTTTTTAGGCAGTGGCTACGATTACGGTACCGTAATCATTATTATCCTAGACCGTAATCATTATTATCCTAGACCTACAGGCTAGGATAAAGGCAGTTCTATAACCCTAGCAAGTCATCAGCTAGGGCTGTCCAGAATTACGGAAGTTTTTATATCGAGAGCTGGTCACCTTATATTGCATGTTGACATTAATATTTCATGATTCTCACCTTCACCAGACTAATGTGTCAAATTCTAGAGTAATAATTGGTTCTACAACATGGGACCCATATATAGCCTTGCCTCGTATTTCCACAGTACCCCTATCCGCGGTATTAGATATAAACAGTTGTGTGTGTCATATTTACAAAATATCCTTGTAAATAAGTGCACTATCACTAAAATATCTCACAAATTCATCAAAAAGTAGCGACAATGTGAATAAACAAACTTTTGGCTTGAATTAATTTTCCCCCCTAGAAAAGAGTACATTTTATAGTGTTTTTCAAGTAGATTATTTGCTAAACCTCTAGCAACACAAGTATACATTGAAGCTAATGTTAACTTGTCTGCTACAGTTTGCAACATCTGTCTTAACATTTTTACTTGGTTTCCGACCGGTGCATGTCTTGTAGGCGACACTAAGAAATGTTTTCATTGGAATAAGTAGGATACCTTGGAAATAGGGACATCCGCTCTACAAGTGTAGAAAGGAGTAGGCTATGGAGAAACTTAATTTTGTTTATGTTTTGCCCAATAAAAAACATTTAATTAGAATAAATCATAAACCATAGGTACGTTTTATTATTCAGTGGCAGGCTGTAACCAGCATTGCCGGTTTAAACATTTTATTTAAATTCATAGTTAAGAGCCTTGGAAATACGAGGCACCAGTATACATACTACCCAGAACTGCATCAACGAAGTTGAGGCTGTCATCTATCATTCTGCTATAAATCATCTTTAATTGTCATTGCAGATGTAGGTAACCAAGTGAGACAAACAGCTTGCAACAATGTCCTTAAGAACGAGAATCAACGGGTTCACCGCTTGGGTGAACCTGCGCCTTACTCCATACAACCAACTATTGAACAATGTACTAATGGACCTTCTCACTGGAACACACATGAGATATTTGGTGGAAAGTTTTACTGGTAGTCACTTAAAAGGACTGGAAAATATGGATGGGTTTGTACAGACATATGTTACTATTTAACTTTTAAGGCTGTGCTATTGCACTGCCATTCATGCATTTATCTTAAAGTTAGTGAGATCTTGATATTCACTGCATTTAAATTAATGATAAAATAATGGACCTATTGCAGAGAAGTTATTGTTAAAGAGAGGTTTTTGCCTCAGGGAGGTTTATTTCTCTAGAAAGGCCTACGGTCTCAAGAAAGTATTTGTTCAAGAGAGGTTGTTGCACTGTAGATGGCTGTAGAGAAATTGGTAAGGGTGCAACGATAAATCGTATCATATCGTATCGCGATATGTAGCCCACGATACAATAAGTATTGTGACATAAAGCAAATCATGATACGAATTGTACCTCAAGTGATATTAGAATAATATTGTAAATGTTTGACAATTATAAGAAAAATTTAAACACTAATGCAAAATATTGTTGACTGTTGTTTCAATAAGCTCAGTGTACAATTTCTTCGAGTTAAATTAAAATGATCAAGTAAAATAGTTCATATTAATAAGTAAAATGTCAACTATATTCCGAAAAGTATCAATACCTTATAGGAGAAATTAGGTATGTCTGTATCTCGATATGTATCGTATCGTCACCCTATATCATGATACGTATCGTATCGTTAAGTGACCGTATCGTTACACCCATAGAAATTGGTGGCTCTAGAGAGGGTATTTGCTGTAAGAGAGGTTTTTGCTGTTGCAGTTAAGAAGCTTTGCTTTTGAGAGGTTGTTAAGGAGTGGTTGTTGCTGTAGAGAGGTTGTTTCTCTAGGGATATTACAGTGTGCATGTTTTTATATCCGTAGGTTGACAGACCAACAAAAGCAGACAAGAATTGATTGGGTGGTGGCTGAACTAAAGAGAAAGAATGTTATAGCCGAGGATGTGTTTGTTGATACTCGACTGTTTGCAATGAGGAGTGCTGATCATGTAAGTCTTCTGTGTTTGTACAGTTTCCATATGTTAATGTAGAGCTCTATGGTGGTTTTCCAATTACAATGTATTTGACAAATGCTTATCTTCAAGTTAATTATTATTCAGAAAGGTACTATGCTCACTTTACAATGGTATGTAGGCCTACTATTGGCAAGTGTTTGTAACTTTAAAGTCCCATACGTTACTAAGATTGGCAAGTAATCATTTCAAACAATTTTCGTAACAGATAAAAAAAATTCTTGCAACTATTCTACAAAATGGATGAAAAATCATTCAAATTTCAGAGATCTGCTACATGCCAAAATTTCAATTAATACAGGCTATTAAGAGAGTATCTTTGTAACTTGTTAAAATATAGTTCTTTGGTAATCTTTTCTATCTAGAGAAAAAATACAATTTATTATGTCCAACTAAGATGTTTGTATGTTTTCCAGGTATTCAATTTGCTATCTTGAATGATAAATTCATCTAATCTTGCCATTAGTACCTTGGTATAATGCTTGTGTGTTTTTTCTAGGTATTCAACCTGTTATGGCGAATGATAAGCCATGATATCTGGTTTGTATGGGAACGTGCTGAATATCTACAAGTTGAAGATCTGGATGTGTTGACTCAGGTTCCATTTAAGGTTAGTATGTATATACATGTAGAAAATTCTGATGCCAACTACCGGGTATAAAAAAGATTGTAGTGAGACATCCAGTCAATTTGAACATCTAGTATTGTCCAGACAGTAGTTAATGATTGTGCAGGATTAAGCAGACAATGTCTTATTGGAATGCATTCTGTTTGTTTGCATTTGGATGAGACAGTCATGATTACAGTTAGTGCTTGGTCATCTGGTTTGGACCAATTTACCTCCTGCTTCATGGATAAAGATTCAGTTGTGTGATAGCCCGGTACTGTTGAAGTTACATGTCCTTTTCTGTGCTGTGCTGAAACCAGCTACAAGAACTGTGAAATTAACAAAATGTTATTTTCACTGAAATAACTTGATAATCCATTGAAAGAAAATAATGAAAGAAATATTGGTAAACTTCACACATTGTTATTTACAGTGGACCCCAGAGCCTCCTCCCAAGAAGAAGAAGCACAAGAATAAAGCAAAGAAATCCTTGTTATCAGGATTTGGTCCTCCGGTCGGTGAAGAGACAGACAACAAATCTGAGAAATCTGAAGAGGTCAGTGTTTTAGTAAACATGTCTTCATACTGTGTGTTATATATAGTCCAGACAGTTTGACCTGAACCTCAACCTAAAATTAGTAAACTTTAACAGCTGATATCTTGTCTATAATTATTCACCAGTTGAATGTTTTGATAAGCTAGGGTTATCACAAAAACACTTGATGTGTAATACAAACACAAGTCTAATGGACCGATATTGCAAGGTTTTCTTTCAGAAATATATGTATTCATTGCAAGAACCTTGTAATATAATCATCCATAAAGGTCATGGTCAGGTCAAACTCTCTGTGCTATACCCTACCCCTCACTGAAACCTACTGTTTAGTTACAATTCTAATTTCCATATAATTTTAGTCTTTAACTTCTGCATTATTTATAATTTTACTATAAAATACGTTGCTTCCAGATTGTGAAAAAAGTTAGACCAAAGTGGACCTCACACAAAACTATTATTGTAATTATTGTTACAATGCAACATAATTTACCAGTGTTAAATACCTCGGTAGTCAGTGAAATTGCAGACCATTGCATGGGGCTTGTTGAGAACTCTAGTGTCTAGATACTAACTTACTATGAACATTTCTTATTAAAAAATCATATTTGAACATTCCAAAGGTACAAAGCACTTTGTCTTGCCAATGGTCAACTAGTATTAGTATTGACATTACCATTGATGAGAGTGCTAATGATGCTGACAATGATCCAAGATATGATGCTTTAGATGACAACGATATCATCGTTAGACAAGTTGTTTTAGACATACCCTCCAGTTCTTTCACCTCAAATGATGATGAAATTAACACCATCATTGTTAGTGATGATGATTTTGATGATGATGATGATGATGAATTTGATGATGATGATGATAGTTCCAATTATTCTTATGAGGTAGTAGATGAGAGGTAATCAGTGATTGTTCTCGTTCTGATTGACGTTGTTGTTGTTGTTGTATTGTTAATTACATTTTGTGGATGTATGAGTGTTTACAAGCAAACTCTTCACAGGGCTTATCTCCCCTTCAGTTAGCAATATTTCATCACTGACAAACATGCGTTTTTTTGTATTCATCATAGCAAAACATCAATTTAAAAATTAAATTGGAAAAGGTTTTACCATTGAACTTATTTAATTTTAAATCAAATTCAATGTTTACAGTTTTTGAGTATGAGATTTGGTGTCCCATTCAAATAAATGTAGAAGGCATGGATTACCTCCTGTGGAAAGGGCTATGCGTCGCTTTGCTCAGGCAACGGACACCTGAACATCTGTGCTAATTTTTAAAGGGGAGAGCACTGTAGATTGGTCATTGTAACATATCTAACTAACGAAGAGCATGGTGTTTTGTCTTGTGTTTGATGTGTAATTTTGTTTCTGTTGTTGTTTCAGGGATTTGAATCATTGTTGTTGTCCAATAATGTTGTATATTGTATGATAGTTGTTAATAAGAACCTCATCAAAATATCCATGAGCAGTCAATTATGTTACCCCCTCATTAGTGTCTGCTGTTAATTCAATTCAAATTTTGGCATTTTCCATTGGTCAACTGTAAAGTGTAATATGTGACAAGCATTTTGATTGGTCAATATTTTGTCTGGTTAAGTTTGCTAGCCAATGGATTCACAGAGCAGGCAAGTGCAAATGGAATAGATACACAATTATTAATTATACATACATAACTGTCATTGATTTTTGATGAAAGGTGTGCTATTACTAACATTGCTGATGAGGAATAATTGTTTAAAGCGATGTGCTTGAAAATGCTTTAATCTCTTTAACTAATTGCTTTGCAGAACTTCAGAAAAGAGATGTTTTATCATAATGACCATGTTAGGTTCTTTTATTTTCAGGACTCACTGCTCTTTGACAATGAAGAATTCATTGTATTTTGTGCATTATGAGTAAATTATCTGCTTTCAGGCTTTAAGATACATTGTTAAAAATCTCTGGATGTATCACAGTCACTGTGTTATTTGATATAAGCTGTTTAGATACCAGTGGATATAGAGTGTTTACTGAAACATCTTAATGCTATATAATTTTTATATTGTTGAATACAGTCAAAGTGTCAGCATACTTTTGACATTTGGGAGGATTGGGTAAGGAAATGCACATTCAATTTGGTGATATGATGTACCATTATACATGTTATATATGGCACTACAATTGGGGTGTATATTTGTATGGGAGCTGGAGACTGCAAGGAGCACATTGTATATGTATAATGTACATCACAGTATGGTTTGCCCAGGATAACAAGAAAGCCAGGAAATTTGGCATAATCCACATAGATTGAAAAATCAAGTATGCACAATTTTTCAGTGTTGTTTTAGTATTCAATTGATGCTATGTGTTTATTTAAGCAACCAATTTTGCAACGAATACAGTAGACATATAAATAGTTTTTAATATCACATTGTCCTGGGTACACTCAAAGACCTAAATTACACAGATTGGAAACAATAGTGTACCAAATCTCACGATATCCCGTGGCAGGTCTTCTGAAATCTCGCGAAATCTCGTCCGTTTTTAATAACTTATATCTCCTGTTCTAATATACTTGCGAACAAAATAATAAGTCTACAGTGAGAGACTTTAAAAACGCTCCACTTTTTAAAACTATTTTTTTCTTAAACCAAATTGAGTTTACCAATGTTCCCTTGATAAATACGCCTTTAGAACTAACGACTATCATGTTTGCTACGAGAATTGACGAAATTATAATAAATGTTTATGCTGGTTGCGCTTGAGCTATTTTGGTCCTTTTGCACGTGGTTCAGAAAGTTATGCGTGCACTCCAATAAAAACCTGATTTATGTTTACCATACAGATCGGCATATATGAAAAACACAAAAAATTGATAATAATTTTATCGTTTACGGTGTCGCGCTTGTACAAACATGAAGACACAGAGGCTCTAGGCATATTCAAAGCCGGATGTAGAGTACCGGATATGGTGTGTCAGAACAATGACACACAGAGCACAACTTTTCGTCATAATAAAGGATTCCACGCCACTGAATGTGAAAACAATCGGTTTCAACCAGGACAGACCTGAATAATAACGCATCAACAGCATATAAACATTCACCAAATACCCAGAAATTTCCACTTCCGGTGCACCAACCAGAGTGAACAACGAACCATTAGTATCCGATTACAAGTTTTTGACCAATTTTAAAACTATATTTTTACTTGAACGCAATGCAAATGTCCATCGAAGTAATAAAATTTAATAACATGTGTATTTGTGGCGTTCCATACTAATGCCATAACTATGAGACGAATGGTGTGTTGTGTTTGTTTAGAACTTTCTTTGACAAACTAAGAGATATATTGTTGCCGATAGACATAATTGGACTGATTATCTAGCTCCAAATCAGCATTCTTACCTAAGTCTGATAATTTTTTACTCTATGTATTGAGTCTTTCTTCGATGAACTTAATGCGTTTGCAAGCCCATAATACCACCCCTAAAACGTCAAATATACCTCTCAATCCCTAATTCGGAAATGGAGTAATATGTTGCAACACGGGATTACACATATTGTTCTCCCAATGTGGCTGAGGTGGAATGGGCACACCGTTTTCGGTTGGACTTATCATTTTAATTTATTTTGTGAATTTCGTTTTTGGAGTGTGTCTCTTTGGAACCAGATTATTTGGTTACTTATAATTGTTATGCCCTAAAATTTTCAGATATGATTGAGAAAGCATAAATGTCTACTTATGCCAATTTTCATGAAAAAAGAAGAATGTAAACTAACTTTTTCAATCATTTAAAATTTGTTGCGTTTTTAAAGTCTCTCACTGTATGCAATAGATTTATTATTCAGCTTGAAAATGATACCTCATTTATTTATTGAAATCAGTCAAGGAATAAAACAATAGACCCCGAAGAGCCAGACCTGCAAATTACAAGTTTACCAGAAAATACCTGATTTGCCTCATTCAAACACTAATATTCTGTATTTTATAAGAGGTAAACAAAAATTAGTTACTTCATTTAGTAGAAGAAACTTAGCTTTTCAAAATGATACATTGTGTATTAAAATTGGATGACTAAAAAAAGTTTTTGCACAATAACTGACTCTGATGTCTGCTATTTTGCGTTTTCTCTCAATTTTCAGTGGAGTGTCTGATCTGTGTAATTTAGGTCTTTGGTAGACTATACTTGTATTGATTATATATTTTTGTATGAAATGCTTTGCACACATTTAAAAATACATCCACTTATTTTTCTTTCTATTGTATTTTTATCTCTATTATCTCAGTTATTGTGGTGATATAAATGATGTTGCTGGTTACTATTATATTATGCACAGTTATTTTAATATGTGTTCAATGTTTCACATGCATAAAAAATACCAAACACCACTTATTATTCTTGTAAGTTATTCCCCTTGTTTTAGCTTGACTTGTCCTCATTTCTTTTTACAGCATTTTTTATTTGCCGAGAACATTTCATTTCTGCCATTACTGTATGAGAGCATCAATAAAACATGTCAGCTTGTGAGTGAAAACCAAATTTCAGGTTACTTTTGTCCAAGTTTAATTGAAAATTGCATAATAATCTAATTGTTAACTGTATGTGTACCATTACTCTGTTAGCATTATTTCATGATTTAATGAACTTTTCTTCAATTTTATTGTTTTGTCACACCAGGTTAAGGAATTACTGGTAGCACTGGATCACTCTAGGGAAAACCATAAGCTTCCAGTACATACTCATAAAGTATTCAGTGAAAAATCATCATCTAACCAGGAAATGGTTGGGCGCCAATTAAGAACAATTAAGGTCTCTGTTGATGTTGATCCTGAACACATTGAAGTGAAAACAAACATAGAGTTAGAACTAGATCATACAACTACACTTCCATTTATGCCTGAAGCTAATCTTGAAGAAAACAATATGATAGTAGAAACTGAGCCTACTGAAAGTAACAATGCTCTCCTTGACACAGTTCATGCAGAAACTATAGATGTTCTTACTGAACCTGCTGAGGTAGATTATGTTTTCAATAATACAGAGCATGTTGAAACAGCTAGTACTCTTGCTGAACAGGCTGAAGGTGATGTTCTCCCTGAGCATGTATATATCACTGGCGATTCCCCAACTGAATATAGAAGAGAGTTAGTGAGTATCTATATGATACCACTGAATGATATTGACCAGGAGGAAAACATTGAAGAAGAGAAGATGGTTCCTGGCAGAGTTTCACCATGGCCTGAAGAAGATCTGGGTGATGAGTTCAATGAAATGGGAACCAATAAGCACTGGAATAATGAAATTGGTGTTAATGAAAGGGGAACCAACCAGTCCTTGAGTGACGAAATTCATGTTAACAAAAGGGGAACCAACCAGTCGTTGAGTAATGATATTGATGTTAAAGAAATGGGATTTAATCATTACTGGAATAATGAATTTGATGTGGAGATGTATAGGTCTATGTACGAACTTTGTGGCTCTTATGATATAGGTGAAGATGTTGAAGCTAATCACAACTATGAAGACAATACTGGTTTATATGTTGCTACGAATGCTCTTAACAACATGCAAGATGCTACATGTGAATCAATACCTAACCGTCATTTTGAATTTCCACCCTCTCAAGAAATAAGTAATTTCACTAATAGAGAAAGTTCTATGAAAGCTTTGGAAACAAAAGGTGGTAATTCTGTGATAAAAGAGGACATGTCTACAAAGGGAAGATACTCTGTAATGTCAGAAAACTCTGTTGAACAAAATTGTGAACAATCCAGAAGCAGTTCTTCAATGTCTAAAAGCAGCAGCAGACCAAGGAGTAAAACATCGAGAACTAAGGGAAGCAACTCTTCATCTAAGCAACGCAAGGGAAGTAACTCACCATTCGAGAGAATACAAACACCGGCATTACCGAGCAAAACTGATGGAAGATTGGATACTGACAATGACATGGGGAAACTTGATCATGTTAATGATGCCCCTCCTGTACTCAAAGATGTTTGTATAATTAAAATTGATGGAACTGGCTTATACAATAGTTGTAGTTCTCTGGAATACAGTTATTTATATCTATTTTTTATTAATCTTGTGAAAAATATATAAATATGCTTCAATTTCAGGTATTTATAGTTTTGTATTTTTGAGGGTCTTGGTTTAATACAGGGTCTATGGACACTCATTATCATTTTCTTTTTTTTCAGTAGATTGTGTTACTGTTCTTTTTCTCAGAATTCCGGGGCTGATAGTCTTGGCACTTTATTCTTTGATGGTATATGTAATTACTAAGTCTCTTCAGTGCATTATACGTCCCTTTGACTGTACATTAACCCTTTACTGCATAGTCACCACACAATTCTTAAAAGTAATGAACTAGCTATGTTCAAATCTTATGTGCAGCTTTATTGGACATATAAAATTATCAAGAGTGATTTTTCCATAGATGTTGGGTTGTGTAACTTGTTTTTAATCAAAGTTTTTGTGTTCGGTACATATATGATGGTTGTTGTGTGGTTGAGTGGTTGTTTTGATTACTCTCTTATTATTATTCTTTATTTTGTTTCTTAATTTTGTTTCATAAAATATTCATAAAGAAGTTAAATAGTTATAACAGTAAATGGTGTTTTAATTTTAAAAACTGTTTCTAATTAATTAATTTATAAAAATGCCAAAAAGTGGAATGTATATGGAAGAAATATGTTAAAACTTTCAAAATAAATGAATTTACCTTTTAGCTTTATTTTGTATGGTTCCAACCTTTATTATAAGTAATACTTATTTTGAAAAAATCTACCCCAAAGTGTGGAAGAATGAATTGCCTTTAAGGATGGGAGCCAGGAAGTGAATGTGCTCATCTCTTCTGTTCTTGGGTATGATCTCTTGTCAGACACCGAGGCTCATTCACAGGATTTATAAAAAATTATCTGTATAGGAATGGCTGCAATTACTTTGAATATATACTGAGTTCCAAAAGTTCTGCATCTTAATTAAAATTTAATTTTTTTTGAATAGTTAACTTAAAAGAACTTTTTAAGGAACACTGTCCATTTGCGTAGCCTTAGTGTTTATGTTGAACCTATTTCCGTTGGATTTCGTCACGCTTGAATGATCACACCATCACAAATGGTAAAAACGTCTATTCAAGCACGCATAATTAGGGTTCTTCATTTTCGACTTTATTTTCACTTCCAATTTACTTGCATCGTGTCTGTGTTACGAAAAAACACAATAAGTTAGTCAAATAAGTTAGAAATGTACGCTTAATTTGATTGCAAAAATGGATAATGGTGAACATACTTGTGTATATCAGACGCTAGAGGCTGGTGTTTCACTAAAAATGCATTGTGTCGAATTAAATGGACATGTCTCTATCATAATAAGACTGTTGTATCATCTCCATCCGAAAAAAACTGTATATGATGTACCACATGACAACAGGTCAAGGGTCAATGCCGCTGACCTAGACAGGTAATGCTGCTATATTTTTGCACCAAGAACAACGGCATTGTTGTAGCTTAATTGTAGTCCACCCAACATTAAAATTATGGGAAGCTTGCTTTAATGTTGCGTTTTTTATGTCAAGGAGGTTGTTTCTTAAAATCTGACCTTTTGTACAGACTCTATTGCAACATCAATGATTGTCTGTGGTCAAAGAGAGATCATTTTCTGTATTAATTTACGATTATTACCTCCCTTCCACTGCAAAATAGTAGTGTATCGTCGTGTGTACTTTGGAATCGTGGGGTGGTGTCACATGTGGCTTTATTATGGATCCATACATATCTTCAAATCGATAACTATCATGGATTTATATCAAGTATACATCACTCTACACATGCGCATTTGAATTATCATAAATAAGTTGGAGATTCTAGTAAAAAAGACACACCATATATTGGATGCGGAACTTTTGGTATATATAGTAATAAGACTTGCACCAATCATCACATAATACATCTTGTAGGCATCGGTGTAATTGGACAGCCCATATTGAATGGATTGTAATAATTTGTATTTTCATTTTCTCTTAAATTATTGATCCGTTTTTTTGTACATGTTGAATTTGTTCTAAACTTTAGGATAATGATGAGAAATGGATCATGTTTCCCAATGCTGAATACATGAAAGGATTCAAGAAGAGACCCAAGACTGTAGACGAATACCCAAGCCCAGATGAATGTATCCTAGAAATGGTCAACTATCAACTCAAGGTATACACACACTCCTCATATTTGATTTATTTTTATGCCCCCGTATCGATAGATCGGGAGGCATATAGTAATTCACCTGTCCGTCCGTCCGTCCCTCTGTCCGTCCGTCCGTCCGTCCGTCCGTCCGTCCGTCCGTTCGTCCGTCCGGCCAGGTTAACCCAAATTGACCGTTTCGTCTAGCATTAAAATGGCTTGCTACAAAGTTTTCAAACTTGCATGGATGTTGTATATGACCACTCTCCACGCGCCTGTATCACCTGACTCCATTTTGACCTTCACCTTGACCTAATTTTGGACTTAGACTTATTGAAAGGTAAAATTCTTGGTTAACCCAAATTGACCGTTTCTTCTAGCATTAAAATGGCTTGTTACAAAGCTTTCATACTTGCATGGATGTTGTATATGACCACTCTCCACACGCCTGTATCACCCGACTCCATTTTGACCTTCACCTTGACCTAATTTTGGACTTAGACTTATCTCCCCTTTAGTATTTTTACAATAAAATTTTGTCTGGAGCGTATCTTCAAAACTATTTAACGTATTGACTTGAAACTTGAAATATAAATAGATGGCAACTTGGAGAAGTGCATTGACAAAGAACCATAACTCTGTCTGTCTTAAATTTTGAATTATCTCCCCTTTAGTGTTTTTTTATAGTCAAATTTTGCTCTGAGTATATCTTCAAAATTATTTAACATATTGACTTGAAACTTGGAATATAAATAGATGGCAACTTGGAGAAGTGCAATGACCAAGAACCATAACTCTGTCTGTCTTAAATTTTGAATTATCTCCCCTTAAGTATTTTCAGAATCAAATTTTGACAGGAGCGTATCTTCAAAACTATTTAACGTATTGACTTGAAACTTGAAATATAAATAGATGGCAACTTGGAGAAGTGCATTGACAAAAAACCATAACTCTGTCTGTCTTAAATTTTGAATTATCTCCCCTTTAGTGTTTTTTTATAGTCAAATTTTGCTCTGAGTATATCTTCAAAACTATTAAACATATTGACTTGAAACTTGGAATATAAATAGATGGCAACTTGGAGAAGTGCAATGACCAAGAACCATAACTCTGTCTGTCTTAAATTTTGAATTATCTCCCCTTAAGTATTTTCAGAATCGAATTTTGACAGGAGCGTATCTTCAAAACTATTTAACGTATTGACTTTAAACTTGAAATATAAATAGATGGCAACTTGGAGAAGTGCATTGACAAAGAACCATAACTCTGTCTGTCTTAAATTTTGAATTATCTCCCCTTTAGTGTTTTTTTATAGTCAAATTTTGCTCTGAGTATATCTTCAAAACTATTAAACATATTGACTTGAAACTTGGAATATAAATAGATGGCAACTTGGAGAAGTGCAATGACCAAGAACCATAACTCTGTCTGTCTTAAATTTTGAATTATCTCCCCTTAAGTATTTTCAGAATCAAATTTTGACAGGAGCGTATCTTCAAAACTATTTAACGTATTGACTTTAAACTTGAAATATAAATAGATGGCAACTTGGAGAAGTGCATTGACAAAGAACCATAACTCTGTCTGTCTTAAATTTTGAATAATCTCCCCTTTAGTGTTTTTTTATAGTCAAATTCTGCTCTGAGTATATCTTCAAAACTATTAAACATATTGACTTGAAACTTGGAATATAAATAGATGGCAACTTGGAGAAGTGCAATGACCAAGAACCATAACTCTGTCTGTCTTAAATTTTGAAATATCTCCCCTTTAGTATTTTCAGAATCAAATTTTGACAGGAGTGTATCTTCAAAAGTGTTTAAGATATTGACTTGAAACTTGGTATATGAATAGATGGCAACTTGGAGAAGTGCAGTGACAAAGAACCATAACATCTGTATCACCAGATCACACATAAAGTCGATCAAGGCACTGCTTTCAAATGTGGCATTATTCGTTTACCATCATAAGCCCCTTATAGTTCAAAGTCATGTAACACTATCAAACATTTTAACTGAATAATGGCCCCTGATTGACTTAGCTTTTTATGGACATGGCTTCCACGGGGGCATAAGCGTTTATTGAACGCATTCTTGTTTGTGACATTTATTAGGGTTAAACTAAAACTGATCTATAAAAAAAGTTGATTGATTAGTGATGAGTTCTTAATTACCTTAAAAATACGTTTAACTTGTTCATACAATTTATTCCTCAATATATATATATAGTTATGGCAACAGCAACTATTTATATTTTGAAATCCCTTCCCAATTGCTACAACATAAATGGTCTTAGTGTTACCAATATCTTCCGAAGTCGATTGTGTTCTTCCTAGACACAGGTACAAACATGTGTTTTTACAGGGTAAACAAATAACTTCAAACAAAATCTATGGGAAAAGACTTTAGGGTATCTTATACTCGGAATATTACAGTTCTTGTCAAATGTATATTTATCAACCAATTAATGTAACATATTTTAAATATTTTCAGTACCATTTTATGTCCACTCGACATCCATCTTCGGTAATTTTATTCACTGCAAGGAACTTTATTTCTCATTTTATTTGGGTGACCATAGATCTAGTAAAATGAACTGAAATTAAGCAACTGTGAAATCATACAAATGTCTAAAAATTCAAGAAAGATTTACTTGAGTATAAATTTATGTACTCTCATTAAATTTTTGATTGATGTTTATCAAAGACTGATGTAAATTTAGTTTTATGACATTTATGTGTACATAATGGTACATATTGATTTGGTCGTAATGTTCTGTGGTTACCCAAAATGTGTGTTGTATGCAACTGATAGTTTCTTCTTTTAATTATTAAGAGCTATCATTGCATCACAGCAACAAATAATGTTTTGTCAGATTGCTGTTTTTCTTAGATGTGTTATTATGATGATTACAGTTGTGCCATACCAAATGGTATTTTCGTTTAGCGTTCGAAAACCTATCTAGCTATCCTGAGACAAAAAACAAAACACTCGAAAAAAACAAGTCATAAAGACTTTTATCCTCATCATTATACATTTAGGCCTATGGCTTACCAATATAGCTATCAAGCATTGTCAATCATAATAACTTACTGAAATGACTTAAAATATGTTTGTGTAAAAGCTACTGTTGTGTAAGGAATGGGGACATGATGGCGAATAAGTATGACAAGTATGAAAGCAATATCTCAATGGATTTTGAAGATATAAGAGGTTACAAATTTTGTTGTTTTTCCTCGGACGCTCAACGAAGAAGCGATTTGATATGGCCTTAACTTATATACACAGAATATTTTTATGTATTTCCTTTTATTTCTTTAATTGAATTGTCATCAGTTAAACCACATCAAAGTACTTCTTACCTCTGTCTACCAAAAATCTCAAATAGGAAGCTCAACTCAACATATGAGATTTAGCTCAAATTAACTTACTAGAAGTTTGAGACATATCTTGGTAAAATTCTTTTGAAACTCAGGATTTGTATTCATTGGCTAACTTAAAGTGTCCATATAAAACTTGCACTTGTTGGAGTTCCTTGCAATATCAATAAGTCGAAGGTAGCACTTCTTGTGTCAACATTACAGTGTTTGATTTGCACCTGGAGATGGGAAGCTTACATTATTTGAGGGCTAATTTGGAAATTCAAACCTGTTTCATTTTGGAATGTCCATGTTTTTGTTTTATATTACTTTATTGGGTCTTTATAATAGAAGACTTGTGTCTAATTATTTTACTTGTTCATGCCATTGTAGGGGATAGGTGATGGAAACTAAGGCCTCCATAAAAGGATAAGGTCAATAGCCTAATTAATGGAAGTGTGTCTGCTTTCATTGCGAGAGGTTCTGCGGGTTTTATAATTATATTATCCCAGACTGTCTCATTCCAAAGACGAAAATAAGGATTATTGTACATGCACCACTGTACCTAGTTCAGGAATCTATATGCTTGAAGCTCAGCATAAACGTGAAAGATGGCCTCTCTCACACATTCTCGCGCAAATGGATTCCATCTGAAATGAGGTGTCAAGATTGACTTATATAACTTATAATGTTACTGCTTTTGTGCTTGGCTGGTTAATTTGAGTTCTGCATTCGTCATGTCCTTTTTTGTGAGAAGTTTATGCAGTTTCACAACCTGAAACAAATTAGGATAGATTGAAGGATATAAGGTAGTTCACACTAAAAGAATTAAATAATAATTAATAATGTTTTGTAATCTTTGTTTCAGTTATCCAGGGATGGTAAAGGATTATTTTGTTATGTAAGTATATATAACATAGCTCATAGACCTAATATAGATATGTAGATGCAACTAAAATAAGACAGACATTAATGTAGGTTGTAATGCATGTTTAGGTATCTAAAACTTTTATGTGATTGATTTTCTTTGTGATAGATAAAAAGGGCCATTTTGGTAATCCAACCTGACAGTAAATGAACCAGATACTTAGTTTACTTAATAATTATCCTTTTTATGGGACACGATTTTGTTTGTCTCGGATTTTATAATATTGACTGTTGAAATTACATTTGCTTTCATTCGAGTGTCATGTCTTTGGGTTTAGTTATGAATGTTTTCATGTTATTTAATGATTTTAAAGAATAATCAGACTGATCAATTTCTACACAATTTGAGTGAGTGGCAACTGGTCAGTTATAATGGAGAATCTGAAAGGTTTATGCCTAAGCCCACTGAGCATTTTTGCCTTGGAGATGTACTCCTGATTTAATAGATGGGCATCTGAATCCATCGAGAAAACGGTCCTCATGGTCTTTGGGATATCATATGAAAATTTGTAATCCCAGTTCCTGCTCAGCAGGAACCTAGGCTTTAGTGATTGTCATGATTGTGTAGATTGCATGTACAGTAATACTAATAATGTCTTAATACTATGTGTTTCCTCTCTTAGAGTATAGATGATTTTGTAGACAGTCGTGTTCTATGTGCCCTAGTCAACTCATTTGTGCCAAACACCTTCACGGCAGATCTATTACTGAACGACAGGTAATGTATTTTATTCCAGCAGTTCAGGGCTTTCATAATTATTAAGTCTCCAAATTTGAAGAGTCAATTTTTTAATGGTCCCTGATTTTAAAATTTTTACAGTCTTCTTAATATTGCATGCCTGTCAGGTGCAGAGCTTAGCCCTTATTTGCCAGTCTGCTTTCTGCTGAAATATGGCATACATATGAGTGCTTCCACCAAGAGTTGAACCTAGGTCGCCGGATTAGGCGGCAAGTGCACTGTGCTACGGGGACACATGCAGTAAAATTTGACTGTTATAGCATAAACTTTGAAGTGTCAAAATGTCACTTTTGTGAAATTCTAGAGTTAAAAATTAATTTTAAGAGTCATATGAAAGCCCTGATAATATTCAGGAAACCTCTTAACTTGTATTTTCTTAAGAGGAAGTTTGGAAGAACCATTATATTGGCCTCAAATTTGTGTGATCTTTCATGTGTTTGATCTGAATCAAATTTAAGGTTTATTGACATCTTTGTGTAGATTAGATTTTTGTGTCGCCTGAAAAGGCAACATATAGGTATTACTTTGGCGGCGGCGGCTGCGGCTGTGGCTGCGGCTGCGGCGGCGGCGTCACAAATTTCTTGTCCGGGCTGTATCTCACTCATGTATTGACACTTTTGAAAATAACTTGGCATAATTGTTAAGCACCATGAGGCGGTGTGCAGTGTGCAAGATCCAGGTCTCTAGCTCAAAGGTCAAGGTCACACTTTGAGGTCAAACATCAAAAATGACCATTATAGACCTTGTCCGGGCTGTATCTCACTCATGCATTGACTTTTTTTTAAATTACTTGGTATAGTTGTTAAGTACCATGAGGCGGTGTGCAGTGCGCAAGATCCAGGTCTCTAGCTCAAAGGTCAAGGTCACACTTAGAGGTCAAAGGTAAAAAATGGCCATTAGAGACCTTGTCCAGGCTGTATCTCACTCAAGCATTGACCCTTTTTTAAATTACTTGGCATAGTTGTTAAACACCATGAGGCAGTGTGCAGTGCGCAAGATCCAGGTATCTAGCTCAAAGGTTAAGGTCACACTTAGAGGTCAAACATCAAAAATGACCATTATAGACCTTGTCCGGGCTGTATCTCACTCATGCATTGACCAACCTTTCTTATATTTGGCATCAATGTTCACCTTAATGAGACAGAGGTTCATGACCGACCCCGAGGTTCATATCTCAAAGGTCAAGGTCACAGTTGAAGGTCAAATTGAAGCTTGTCCAGACCATAACTTTGTTGTGCATTGACCAATATGTCTTACATTTGGCATGAATGTTCACCTCCATATGCTGGAGTGTCATGCTCAACCCTCAGGTTCCTATATCAAAGGTCAAGGTCACAGTTGCAGGTCAAATTTCTAAAGAAGCTTGTCTATAATTTTGTCATGCATTGACCAATCTTGCTTGAAATTGCCATGAATGTCAACCTCTATTAATCGGAGTTATACCTGGTTCTTTTCTCAAAGGTCAAGGTCACAGTTAGAGGTCAAAGGTCAAATTGAAGAGCATTACTTTGTCACCTTATGTTCAAATGACTCAATATTTGGTATGCATGTTTCTTGCAATAAGCCAAAGTGCAGTGCACAAGAACTATAACTCGTCCTTGCATTGTTTTTGAATTATGTCCCTTTCACACAAAAGGCACAAAACTAGTAACTTTGATCTGCCATGGGAGAACAAGTCGCGGAACGTTGTTCTCCAACGCCTGTAAGAACAAAATTTTAATGTGTGACGTCACCATCCTTTTGGTGCGAAACAGTAGCGCCAACGACTTAAATTTGTTATTGCTGACGTTGTATTGACCCAGTAACTATGATAATATGATAAAAAGAATGTGCCACCCGTTGTCTGACAACTCACGATGGTTCCTACATTATTGCAGTTAAAGAAAGGTTAAGTCACTAACAACATCAATTCTCATATTTCATGTAGTCAAGCGACACATGCGACTCGCGGAGCTTTTATATTAAATGTTTTCTACATGAATAAGTAGGGTAAGGGACCAAAGCTGTGGGCAGTGACTATTTGTTGGCCTACTTTTTCATGAAGAATTGTTAAATAACCAACTTAACGTTTGCTCTGCTTTTTCAACAAACCACCACATATTAAATGCACTGAATAGCATGGTCTACTTTTGCATAATATGCAGGGCTTCAAATTATTTTTTTATCAAGAGATGTTTCTTAAATTCTAAAAAAAGGATGTTCCTCATAGAAAAGATGACTAAATTCCTGCCCACAAATCATGATTTGTCAAAAAAGTTAAGAGCTAACACTGTTGATTGTAATGTGTGGCAAATGAAGTTGTGACTAACTATGCCGTAGAATATGTGCTAGAATCATACAATAAAGAGAATGGCACTTTTGTATTCAACAGGTTACCATTACATAGTATGAATGACACATTTGTAGAAGATTATGTCTGAAACTAAAATGTCTGTTCTATAATAATTATAAGTATGCCAGTGTGTTGATTTTTGCCTTTTAAAAATGTACTATGGGTAGATATTCTAGTTTTAGAATTGTAGGGGCCTGAATTATGAGATTTACTCATTTGAATATTTTTCAATTCTGACATAATTTTGTCCTAGCATTCTAGTATATTATTAGTCCTTTCACGGTTTGTCAATGATATCTGATACTTAATGCAAAGTGTTAATTTGTTTTATCAACATTTCTTTAGATGGACGATTAATCTTGCACTGAAAACAGCTGAGAAAATGTTCTATGCTGAAACACCATTTGATGCGGAAGATCTCGTCGAGGTGAGTTTTTTGCTTGTTGTTGTCTTCATAATTTTACCCTCCCATCTGTATCACTTTGACCTTCACTCCTTTGTCAAGGTATGCACAAATTGTAAGTTGTTTGTTAAAGTCTTTACCTCATAGACGTACTCTCACTGAATCTAAAAAGTATTCTTGATTATTACATATATTGCATGCAGAAACATTTAGAAACTTCTTGGCCATTGTCTTTATAATGGTTGAGGTTTCACTTTACAATGATAGTTTTATAACTGTTCATGTAACTACAGGCGGACCCTATGGCTGTGAGTGAATACTTTGCTTAATATAATGATAACTATATATTCTACCTACAGGCGGACCCTATGGCTGTGAGTGCATACTTTGCATTCTTCCTGATGGTTGCATACAGATACAGACAAACAACAGCTGTAGTTAACAGAGTGGTAAGTTACTGTAAAACCATTTAATTTCGTTGGGACAAAATTTCGTGGTTTTGGTAATAAAGACAATTTCGTTGGTACTTGAATTCGTGGATTTTGCATTTCAGGTAACAAAACAAGAGTCAAAATCAATGTTCGATGGGATTAAAATTCGTGGCTAAAGTGAACCACGAAATCCACGAAATTTAATCCCCCACGAAAATTAATGATTTTACAGTATTGTTTATCCCTCATTAAATATGTATATCCACGTACAATAGGTACTGTCACAAATTCATTAAGATTTCAGTGTCAGAGGTTTAATCCCAGGTCACAACATACCAAAGTCCTTAAAATAGTACTTGTTGACTGCTTGTGGGTGGGGAGTTTATAGCATTGGTGCTGTCCGTCCGTCTGTACGTAATGCAAATCTTGTGTGTTGAACTCCTCCCAAACCGTTGAGGAGAATTTCTTCAAACTTTCACAAATTAACAACCTTGATGTGTAGTTGATCGTAAAGGATGGAATTTTTGCTGCAGTTATTTTTACCAAAGTTTGTTACTTTTACTATATACCTCTGAATGGGGGCCCTGTGCCGATGGACACATTTTTAGTTAGGAATATTTTTCATCACTTAATTATATATATACCTATACTCAGGTATGTTTAGCATGGGGCAATTGAAGTAAAAAGTCAGCTGTCAGCAAAAATATTGTAAATTCAGATATGACAAGCCTGTTCAGTTAGTTCATATTATTGTGTTTTGTATTTACATGTGTTATGATATGTGAAATATGTCATATTTCAGGATTTTATCAACATGTTGATACGAGAATGTAACCATGAACTGGAGAAGTTTCCACCCATCATATCAAACATGTTACAGTTACAACGTAGAAAGGATCTCAAACAACAGCTGGATCAACATAGACAAGGTGAGGTATCGTTATATACTTTTCATGCCCCCCCCCCCCATCTGAGGGGTATATTGCTTTGCTCATGTCTGCAGGTTGGTCTGCCTGTCAGTAGGTTGGTAGACCAAATGGCTTCCTTTCAATAACTCAAGAACGCTTTATGATATTCAACATTACATGGAGGTCGGTTCGCAACAGTAGATGACCCTTATTGATTTTGAGGTCTGTAGGTCAAAGTTCAAGGTTACTGTGGCATACTGTAAAATCATTAATTTTCGTGGGGGATTAAATTTCGTGGATTTCGTGGTTGAAAATTTTGTGGATTTCGTGGTTCACTTCAACCACAAACTTTAATCCCAACGAACATGGATTTTGACCCTTGTTTTGTTACCTGAAATGCAAAATCCACGAATTCAAGTGCCAACGAAATTGTCTTTTTTACCAAAACCACGAAATTTTGTCCCCACGAAATTAAATGATTTTACAGTATACTACTTTCGATATTTTGACTGCCATGGGGGGCATACATATTTTACAAACATCTCTTGTTATATGCTTGTATCACATGATGTTTCTCTCTGTGTATCAAACACCTTACACATGCCCATTACTGGGGGCTCATGTATATATGCTCTTGTTAGTATGCATTTTGCCTAAGGAGAGCATTCATTTCATAGTTTTTACTGTTATAAAAACATATTACTGGTACATAGCTTAGACATTAGAGTTCATCAATTATCTGCCAAGTGAAAGTGAATTTGTTGGTTTGGTGCTTGGCCACAACATACCAAAACTGTTGTTTGTATTATGGAATAAGTGGTGATCTGGTCCTATCCACAAAACAGGGCCGCTTAAGATTTCTAGATCAAATCATTAGTTGTTTCTAATGTAGAATAGAAAAGGACTATCATTACTGGTAATCTTAGAATATTCATGTTTATTATTGCATGTTGGGTAAATGTGATTGTTCATCCATTTCAGCTATTGAGAACATACAGAAGAAATATGATGTTGAATTCTGTAAGAAATGGGTGGGACATGTGGAACATGTCCAGAATGAGGTATGTACAAATACAAGATATGTATACATAATTTATTACCATTACTTTGAATTATGATTGTAGCCCTTTGCACTTTATATTGCTTTGCTGATGTCATTCAGACTGTATAGTTTCAATACTTAAGAATATAATCCCCAAACTTTGAATTGGCTTTCTGGCTTGTCATAGTTATCAGATGTCCCAATAGGGCTTTTGGTAAGTAAGCCAAAAGTCAAGGTTTTGGGGACTTAAGTCATCAATGGGGCATTTTGTATTCTACATTCTATTGATGCATCAAATAGTTTCCTATGAGTTAAGATTCTGCTATAATGGTTTAGAAAATGATTAGAATAAACATTGATGCTTAAAATTAAAAAAATATTTAAATTTGCAGTGGGGCTGTAACGATAAAGGGCTGAATATGTTCTATCGAGTTCTCTAGTTGTTGATATATTTCCAGTTACGTCGTGAGATAAGAGACAAGATGAGGTCCAGGTTTGATATTGTTGAAATACCTAGAAATATCACCATCAACGACTTCTGTCTAGCTGCTGTCATCAATCTGGTAATATATCTTATTACAAATCAAATTTTCGAGTAAAATATTTTGAGTAGAAACACAGACTTTTATTACTAGTAGCAAAATCACTTCATGCATTCCTATAAGGCTCGCAGGGGCTGTAGATATAACAATGTCCATTCATCTCTTGGAAGAAGCAGGGGTATATTGCTTTGCACATGTCAGTCAATCAGTCGGTCTGATCGTCCTATGCTGACTGGCATATAAAGGCTATGCAGCTTAGCACAAGCCACAAGGTATTATTGCTGATGCCTATATGAAACTCTTCTGAAATTATAGAACAATACCTTGTGGCTTGTGCTAAGCTGCATAGCCTTTATATGCCAGTCAGCATTCTGTTGAAATATGGCAGGCATATATGTATATGAATTTGAACTCGGGTCACTGGATTAGGCGGCAAATGCTCCAACCACTGAGATTGGAGGCAAATTTGTTTACACCATCTACGTGGGTTGTCCCAGAATACCGTATAATCCTGTTATATTTTAAAAACTATCAAGTACCGTATGCCCAAATTATAATCGACGTTTAGAGAAATTATTTCTTGACCTACTGGCCAAGTTTCATGATATATCTTCCAAAAACATTCAAAGTGTGTACATTTAACAAGTACCAGGTGACGCTGTACGGCCGACAGAACGTCAACGTCAACACTCGCCAACGACGTCACTCTACATCAGTTTTCCAAAGAACTCCATTCGTTGGCTTTACATTTTAAAACCTATACGCCGAAATTGTTATCAACTCTTTGGAAATATATTTTTTTACATACTGTCAAAAATTCATTAAATATTTTTCAAAATGGACAGCTTGAGCTGACATTCTGTGCGGATAGTGTAAGAAGCGATCTGACGTAAGTTTTTGTTTTGATCGGTCCGTCTGATGACTTTTGTTCCACTTCCTTTCTGTGGCAAACAAAACACTGGGGAATCTTAAAAACAACTGCTGAATTACCCTGATGTATTGTGCTGTGGATTTTACATAATTTATTGTTCCTCCGTATACTATTCTATGTTATATACGGTATAACACAATGCTTAGGAAATGGTAGTCACTCTGTAACGTCGTCAGACGTCGTGATTTTTTTATATTGTAACGCTAACAACGTTGGTATACTACTTCATTAATTAATCAAAAATGACATCATCACTATGAATTATTGTATAATAGTCCAGTCATTCTACGACTAAAAATGACCTAACCTCAAACAAATTGCAAAAGAAACAAAACAATGTTTTCCATATACTTAAACATGTACTTGAGCAGCATAAAAAAGTCTAGAAAAATCTAGGAAGGGGAAATGTATTTTTTTTCACTTTTGCTAACATCACTATTTTGGTGAAATAATTGACTGTATGTTAAAGCTTTAGTAGAATATCATTAAACAGCAACTTGGTTACATACTTTAATGTTGGGATATCTTATTAATATATGTAAAAAATACAATGCAATATTACAATGCACTATTAAAGTACTCATAAGTATATTAAATGAAGCATTTAGTCCGAAAATTTAACAACAATTAACTTTTACCCCACCCACTTCTTAATACACGTACATTTACAATTACAATGTCACAGCTCTTTGCCAACATTTTCTTCAATCATGTTCATTACATTTGTGCAGCTTACTCCCCTGCATTGTCCACACCCAACAGTACACTCCAATCCATGTTTTCTACAAGAACATTTTCTACTATCGCAGTTTGTTTTACAGTTACATTTAATAATGTTCAATAGTTTGTCTGGTGCAGGTTGCTGGTCTGTTTTCACGGGTAATAGTGTGTTATTGGTCATTGTCCAACCCCACTGTATTGGCTGCAGGTTATTGTCTCTATCAATCCACTGTTGCACCTGGTAGTATACCCTATAACTATGGAATTTAGCAGCTGATGCTGTTGGAGGCAGTGATTGAACTTGTACACTTGTAGAATTAGAGGTAGCTTTTTTGACAAACTTTCTGAAGCGGAGAAGATTCAAACCTTCAAGTTCAATACCACCATAAAGCATCACTAAAGCTGATTCTCCTGCACGTTCAATGTCTATGTGTTTGCTGTTTCTGTTGAAAACTTCAGACGCATTTTGTAACGAGTTGTTTAAGATGAGTTTCTTTAGTGATGACCCTTTGCTTATTCCAAACACATGCGACGTTGTGTCACAGCCAGTTATTGCGTGAATAAAGGATAACGCACGACACACATTTTCACCAATTATTGTCTTAACTTTTTGTATGTCCCAAACTTTCATAGGTTTCGGTCCCATTTGACGACCTGGTTTGAACATGACTTTATTATCATCAAGAGATACATGGAAGCACAATAATACTAGTAAGTCTGTGTCCTCACCTATAAGCATGACATTGCGTGAATTCGCGCAACTAACAACTGTACTCACGATGAGCATGTCAGCATCGTCAATAGCATGTATAACCGTGCAACCACAAAGTTGAAATTTGGCACTTAATAGATTAATAAAATTTTGTTTATTCTTAGAATTTGTCAGAAAACTATCCTTTTTCCCCTTGAATGGTGTGCTTTCTTTAAAGCTAACATTAGACCCGACTATACCATGATTACGCCTTATATGAGTTATGTCTTTTGTTGATGGCACAGACTCATAACCATCAAATACAATGATAGGATCAGAGTATTTCTTCGTAACATAATCGGTATACGTCTTGCATATATCTCCATATGAAGAACTTGTCTGCCATGGAATCAAGTGTAATAACGAACCTCCATCCAATACATGTTGCACGTTCATACAGCTGTCTTCTGTCTGTGAACAATCACCTAAATTCCAGATAGCATCAGCAAGGGTTGATTTCTGAGGTTGTCTTGGAAGGCCTGAATTATCAAAGAGGGCAGGTGGAACACTACTAAGTTCATATTCGAACAGTGTCGAAATGTCATCTTCTGTGGATCTAGTTATAGCTGTTGTAAGACGTTGAAACAATAATTGTGGGTCAACATGAATTGCGTCATCGTCTAACTTAACTACTGCATTTTTGGAATTCATTGTAACACATCGTCCAGATTTTTTGAACGTATAATCTGTCACACTTTTTCCAACCATGCTTTCAATTACTTTCGCTCCCACTTCCTTTGCGTTATCTGCATTGACGGACTCGTCAGCTGTTACTCCAGTTTCAATGTTTCGGAGGGGAACAGCTTTGTTAAAAGGCTGTCTCTCTTTGATGAAGTCTAAGATAGTATTCATGTCTTGTATATCCCTTTCCTGTCTTGCTGTACCACATTCCTTGTGTTGGTCACTTGTTTCATACGACGTTCCACATAGGTCCTGTACTGCGCGATTTACTTCTGCACATGTTGGCAATGATAATAACCATTGGGTTCTTTGGCTTTCTGTCACTCCCTTGCCTCTGGTCAAACCCCCGTTAGTTTTTACACTTCTCATTAAGACTTGTTCTATCACTAAATCAGTCGATAATCCTGCCCAATGTCTGTCACTTCTTCGTACAACATGGTGTCCCGAATTGAAGAAATCATGTACAGCAGTATTAGTAGTTTTTAGGTCTTGCATTGATTTTAAATATATGTATGCAGACTTCAAATATAAGTTATGACCAGCTGCAGCAAAGTACGGCAGCATACGTGACAATGCGTACAAATGTAAGTTCCAGTCACCTATACGCTGAGCTTTGATAAAAGACTGCATAATTTCTATCATTTCTTGGTATTGTATCCACAGAGCAGCTGTTCTGTACTTTTGCAGTCTTTCCTTCTCATTTGAAAATATATCATTCATCTCTGTGAGTAGTTCTTCATCATGTAAAGAATGAATATCTAGTTCCTTTGACATCACATCATCATATACGTCACCGAGTTTTTCAACAGACACTCTTGAGTTGCCTAATCTTTTTGAAGTGACTAGTTCATTGTTATTGTTGTCGTGTGTGTGGCTATTATCTACACCAAAATTGGCACCTTCGTCATCAGTCATTGCCACGGGAAATATATCTTTGATGAGAATACATGTTAGAGCTCTATCGACAAGTAAATGTCCTCTTACGGCTCTGGCAATTGCTTTGCCACTCAACATATGAACAACAGCATTAGATGCATATACGGTTTCTAAAACTTCGTTTAAACCCGATCCATTCATTAGGTGACCGATACTTCCCAAGAAACTCATAATACTGTGAAATCCTCCTAACCTCAACACTATCTTACTTATGTCAGTTCCATCAGGTTCATTCCTTACAATAGTCATCGCCTTCCAGTAAAGTGGCTGATCAAAAGTTAGTATTGGATGAACACCATGTCTAGCTGCATGGTCACTAACAAACTTCAATGTTGTGTAGATACAAGACATGTTGCTCGGAGGCATGTCAATCATAGGCATAAAGGCAACTGAAGATTTCCCAGGATTCTCCCCTTGTTGTAAGAGCTGCATCAGACCGGACCACCCTGGTCTTGAAGGACGTACAGACCATGTTAATTTCACAAGTTGGTCGAGTTTCTTTGTCGAATCTGAAGCTCGTAGTTCGGACAGTTCTTCAAATTGTATTGGTATACTCGCCGGCTCCTGTGGTTGTGTGTAATATGCAATACTGATATTTCCTGCTGCAAGAATATCCTCCTTTGAGACACATGTTCGTTTAAGTGCTTGATTATTAAACGTACCTGGAGTGACACACGCAATAATCCCCATACCATGAAAGGTTCCCTGCCCATCTAATGTTCTTACATTATGGTCAACATTGTCTGCAACATACTGTACAAAACTTCCTGCAATGAAATTTGGTATATCTGTTCCTGTTGCAACTGCAGCACTTGATTCGAATTTTTGAACCTCCCTATATGATGAACAAAAGCCTAGTATGTTCAGTGTATCTATCAAAAACTTTGATGCAAACTGGTGATGGAGTTGCACTGCTAGTCCAATCTGAAGAGGGGCAATAATCGTTCTAGGTCTCGAAGCCTGCATGATAGCATGTCCGATAGCAACTAGCTTCAAATCAGAAGTTTTGTGACGTATAACAGTTTGTAATAACAGTTTTAGACTGTCAGGCAAGTAGTCATCATTTACCTCAACAGAAGCTAATTCTAAAGGTGATGGGTACAGTGTTTTATCAACAAGCTTTGAACATATATCGGCCCTTATCAGTCTCCCAGCAGTGTTTATTATATCTTTCCTTTTGGCTTCGCTGTCAATTTGATCTTGCTGGCGCTGATAGAAATCTAGCAAAATGGATTTTGCATTACGATGTAAAGTTACAACATTGGATTTTCCATTTATTTCTGTTATTATAACTGAGTCACCAAATTGGTCTTTCAACTTTTGTTTCATATAAGGAACACTGTAAGCGTTATCGTCACAGTACTCCTTCATTATTTCAACCAGTTCTACCACAGTTACTTGTTCGTCCTCATGTTCCTCCAGATACTTGACAACTGACTGGAAGCCCTTTTCTAGTTCGGAATCAATGGGTCTTCCCAAGAAACGCTTGTTCGTGTGACTAGAAAACTGTTCCGGGATGTATTTCATTGTCCTGAAATAGAAAATTTCATCGTGAGATTCATACAAATATTTGTAACAGATTCATCAAAATGGCTGCTTCTGCTATATAGAGAATTAGTACATGGTAATGCTATAAATTTTTCAAACCACACATTGGAGGTTATTTAAATGTCGTTACCTGAATATGTATATTGACACTTTTTATTTATAATGACAACAAATATTGACAATTTTATTGTACATGTATTAGAATGGCCGAATATGTTGTCAGAATATTGCATTGCTCACCTGAAATTTACGTTGCAAGTCTGATGATAAATGGCTTCAGCCGCTGGTAGATCAGAAACACTTTTTAGCCGTTGCATCACATCCAATGACCAACTGTCAGATCGTTCCTTACATATATCAAGTATAACGTTCTGAAAGTGTAATGTTCGAACAGGGAACACATCTATACCTCGTTTACAACCGGATAATTTAGCACTTTGTCCACAAAATAGGCACTTGTTTTGAAATGTAAACCGTTCAGTTCTGGATCTCAAACTTGGAGAAAAACAGACTTTATCATCATGTGGTTGTTTGTTTTTATCACGTACAATTACGTTGGGATTGCAATAATCCTTACGACATTTAATATGTACAAATTGCCCAGGTGTTGTTCTGATATTGTCTCCACGATCTAGACTCGCTTTGTTTATTCCATCGCAGCCTTTCTGTCTCAATTGAACTGATTGGTTATCCCCGGTAAGGCCTTCGCTACATATGACACATATATCCATCTGAAAATAGACATCAGATATACTGACTATATAGTATGCTTGTGATAATACAACAAATATCAAGAACGCTAATACTTGTTGGCTGCAGAATATATCATTATATCGATACCAGTAATAAACAACCGATATAAGTAGCATGGACATGCATCAATCTTGAGCTAAGAAGATCGCTACAGGCAGACCCCAGTTGATTTCCAATGTCGTTGTCCTACACATCAGGGGGTTAACGTGTAATACGTAAAATGAAACAAAATAATGTTTCAAGTGTAGTGGTTTTTTATCATCTTTTATCAATTAAACACACGAAATACAGTAAATATATCACCTTTATGTTGGCATATTCAGTGTTCAGTATTCGCTAGTAACAGTAGCTCCAATGTCAATTAGGTGATGGTGATTATGATCTTCAAACCTGAAAACAACATACCAACTATATAACATGTGTTACAACTTATAGCAAAAGCATAAATATACAATATGCTGAAGCGTGTATGTGTAAATATAACATTGAATAATAGATCTATATACATTTGTACCTACTATCACTAATTTAATCTATCATTGACGCAAATAATGGTGAATAATCAACATGAAAGAGAAAAGCTGAAAAAATCGGGAATTTAGTACTAAGATGGCACGAACGCGCTTCCGTAGTGTAAAATTTATGCATAATCTCGATGCAAAATGTTTTTCAGATATTTTTCTCTTTATCATCGATAATGTGTTCTTTATTGAATATTATGAATAGGACAGTTGTCATAACAATTCATATCAATCATATATACGCTTCATTGATGTTTAAAGATCATTTTAATGAAAAAATGACGAGATTAAGCTTAGATCAATATTTCAAGTTTATAAAGCGGCAAAACTCAAAAAATCAATTACACACAAATCAAATAAATTGTAAGTACTGAAAATAACAATAGTAAATTCAAATATATACTTACATTGGGTAAATCCTAATCCATAAACATCATTTATCAAGTTTTAAACATTCCCACACTCAATGTTTACAAAATTCAATACACACGCGTTCAGTTGATGACGTCACTACGGTGTACAATAACTGCCGCGATATAAATCCCGAATTTGCATATGTTTAAGGTGAAAAAATATAGTTTTCCCCACCCTAGATTTTTCTAGACTTTTTATATGATTTTAAGAATGTATTTTTCTACCTGAATATCGAAAAACAAATTCTTTTGCAATTAGTTTGAGGTCAAATCGTAGAATGACTGGACTATAAAAACTCGCCAAAAGATGCCAATTATTCTTATATTTAGTTTGGCGCGATGCGGCTATAATTTCTTAAGTATAATTGTAATTAAATATTTAAATTCATTTTTGTGATACATACTTTTTTTGTGCTAGGCCGTAAACTGTTACCATGGGTTACAAATACATCCATTTATCGAATATAACGTATACTGATATAAAATAATTTCGTCAAATACACGTGCTATGGTTGTAGAAATGTCCATGCAAAATTATAAAACTATATCATTATGGTGGGGTAAATAAATCAAGAATTATACGCTATTCTGGGACAACCCTCGTATATGTTGTATTTTTATCCTTTTTAGAGTTTAACAAATGGAAGTGGATTTTATCTGACTACTTCTAAGGAGAATCTTACTGAAGGTCGGCGACTTGTTCTACGTAATGTTGAAACAGGAGAGTTCATTGAAGATTTCACTAACAAAAGCAAAAGTAAGTGATGATTATCATGTCAAAGTAGGTTTACCAATAGTTGATATCCGAAAGTGTGCAAGGTGGTTTTCCCATTTATTTACATGTAGGTACAAACAAATACGGCCTAGTTAGACTGGAGTTTTATTCATATGCAAACACAACTGACCCCAGCTCTATTGTACAGAAATAAATGTTCATGCGTCACAAGGATTATCTATTTGTACCTACAGATTAGTGGAAAACCGGAGTAGGTCTATTGAACAAATGCTCAAGACTTAACTTTAATACATAACTTTAATTTTATTGTTGTGCCCATGCATCTACTGATGTTGGAGGCATTTAATGATTGTCCCATCCGTAAGTCTGTCCAATTGAAAATATTAGCCAAAAGTTCATCGTGGCATTGCTTTCATATTGATAACTACTAGTATCACAAAGACCTTACATCGTCAACTTTGATATCATGTAACACTATTCAACATTTCAGTAGAATTATGGCCCTGGTACACTTAGACAAGTGTTATGGACAAGACTTAAACTGGGGCATTAGCGTTGATTGAAAGCAGTCTTGTTTTTACCTGTATCAAGTTGGTTCACTGTACCTTAATGGTGATTTTAAAACAATTTTGAGCTTGTATTTTACTGATGAAAGTGTTAAATAATAAAAGGTATAATGATAATTCTTTATTGCCTCATGTACTCCTTCACCACATGAATGTTTTGGATTAAATGGTTTATATATAGAGATCTTATAATCACGAGTTGTCAAATGATTTAAATTGATATAAATTTATATTAAACAAGTTTTGGAAATTTTATTCAGCAAGTTTAATATAAAGATATCAATTGACAACAAGTGATAGATTTTTTATATCATATGACACTAAAACGCAAAAAAATATGCATCGTTTTATTGGAAAAACATACCCATTTATACTACACATGGTACGTATAAGATTAAACATACTGGCGATACTAACCTGGATACAAGGAAAGTCATATGCTATTAATATGTATTTTTAGTGAGTATCAAAGATGCTTTACACATTCCTGATGTACCTGGACAAGTTGTTGAACTAAATCCTGAGGACTATCCAGATTATGAGGTAATATTCTTGTTTGTGTGCCCTATTATCATGTGATTATTAAGCTTCCAGGGAGCCTCACCACTGCCCCCAGTCTTGATGCCTTCAATCAGGGGTTGGCACAGATGTAAAGTCCTGAGCCATGACTGTACATAGTTTTAAACTGATTTTAAGGGATTTTTTCCATTTCGCACCATCATATTCAACATATTTTTGAACGACAATGCCCCAGAGAGGGATTATATTTTGGTGGAAGAAGATTATAAAACTGGTCAGGACATAAAAAGTGGTTTAACGCAAATTAATTTCCTCAAGCCAACCAAATTCTACCCTCACCATACGAAAGTCATTGGAAGTTACGCGGCATAGATCCTGGGCTCGATAAAGTGACTAAAAACATAATCATATGGTGTGATATTTAACGCATAGATTATGATATATAATGAAATGAAAGATGGTGGCTAATCGTGAACAATGAAAGGTTTATTAGAAAGATGGCAAGTCAGAGTTTTGTCTCAGAATATTCAATGTATTTATATACATGTACTTCATTGACATTAATTTTTGTATTTTCAGTTTTTCTTTGAAGCACAAAGCCGTAACAAGCAGTTGAAAACTGGAAGTTATTTCTTGTATCAAGTTTTCCCTGGTAACACATCAACATGGCAGAGATTGTTTATAAAGAGTGCACGAGATGCTGAGTTTGAAACCGTTGAGAAGATGATTGCATTTTTCCGAGAAGACAGTAGTTTTATAAACTGTCGGGAACCAAAATCTGGCAATACCGCTCTCCATCTTGCCTGCAGAATGGGACATTTTGTAAGTCGTCTGACAATATTACTTGGAAATTCATAAAATCAATTTATTTCTGGAACAGCAAACAAAGATAGCAATAAGTTCAGGATTAAAAAGCTGCATTCAACAAATAAGGCCACATTAAAAATGAAAAGTCATAGAACACTCACAATAACAATTTTACTAAGACTGTCACATGTGGCACGGATGTAACCACCTAAATGAACAAGAAAGGAAAAAAATGCACATTGACAACAAAACAGGCTCTCTACTTTTACATCCAGTTTGTTTAATAAAGTCTTTAAAATTGGTTAGATCATATTTACTGTTTAAATTCAGGACCATTAAAAGCCAATCAAGCCAAGCCTTAGTTTCTGTTTATGTCTTGTAAATGAGGAAGTGTTTAAAAAAAAATTGCTGTTTCAATACGTTATTTCATCTTGTTACCTAAATCTAATTTGTTATATTATTTCTAACATCAGTTTAATTTTTGTTATGCAATATCCGGAATAGGTGATCACAGTAATATATATTGCTAAATCACTTTCTCTATGTCTCAATATTCTTACCATATTTGGTCTTTTGTACCATATTTCGTAAAAGACCAGCTACAGTCTAAATATTGAGGCGCATTGAGTGATTAAGGATATTTTAAGCAAACAACGATAAACTGTCCGAAAACGACTCTTTACTTACGGAAAAAATCAACTTTTTGGACTTCAGTTCCGATGTTCAAGAAGAAAGGCTCTAAAGAAGCGGCTTGTAAAACAGATTTCAAATATGTATGAGTCTTATAAGCTTGCTTACGACCGTCTCATTCTAAGCCAGCGATATGTCAGCTGTATAATTTGTTTGTTCACTTATTGTTTCACAAGCATTGTATTGTAGCACATTATTATTCTTTCAGGATATCGTCAGATTATTGCTTGAGAATGGTGCCAAAATAGACTTGAAGAATAACTTCCGCTGTACACCAATCAACCTGGCTATAGAAGGACTACAAAGAAAAATCTGTCATGTATGAAACCATTTCTATGTCTTCTGTTATCGATCATGTTACTACGTAATTGCATTATCATACTAAAAATCATAACTATGTGTTGTCCTACAAAATTTGACATCATCGGAGTGACCTCATACTTAGCAACATCCATTCTACAACAGCCAAGAAAATTGGAATATATGTTAAGTGGGTAACGCCAATTGATCTGATAAAATTACACATGGTAAAATATAAACGAAAGGAATTTCAGTCTTACAATGTTGGTGAATAAGGTTAAAGATTAAGCTCTCAATTAGTATAAACTTATTTGAATATTGTGCACATTCTTCCAACATATTTAAATTGGATACCATATATGTAACTATATAAACCTGTCATGTATTGGTTGTTCAGGAAACATTTTCATGGGGTACTGGTTCTTAGATCTATTATTATGCATACGGATAGTTCCTTGTACTCTGTCAGTAAGTTGATCACTTTTTGTTTCAGTATTTAATAGAATGGGGATGTGATGTACACAACAGAAATGTTAAAGGTCAGGCTGTCTTAGAAACTATCAAGAATGATGATTTCAAACGTTTCTGTATGGGTAAGTTGGTAGTGCATGTGTTTGTCTGTTGTTTATGTGTTTGTTGGTAGTGTATGGGTAAGTTGGTAGTGTATGTGTTTGTCTGTTGTGTATGGGTAAGTTGGTAGGGCATGTGTTTGTTTGTTGTGTATGGGTAAGTTGGTAGTGTATGTGTTTGTCTGTTGTGTATGGGTAAGTTGGTAGTGTATGTGAATGTTTGTTGTGTATGGGTAAGTTGGTAGGGCATGTGTTTGTCTGTTGTGTATGGGTAAGTTGGTAGTGCATGTGTTTGTTTGTTGTGTATGGGTAAGTTGGTAGTGCATGTGTTTGTTTGTTGTGTATGGGTAAGTTGGTAGTGTATGTGTTTGTTTGTTGTGTATGGGTAAGTTGGTAGTGTATGTGTTTGTTTGTTGTGTATGGGTAAGTTGGTAGTGTATGTGTTTGTTTGTTGTGTATGGGTAAGTTGGTAGTGTATGTATTTGTTTGTTGTGTATGCGTTTGTTTGTTGTGTATGTATCAGTTTGTTGTGTATGTGTTTGTTTGTTGCATATGTTTTTGTTTGTTGTGTATGTGTTTGTTTGTTGTGTATGTGTTTGTCTGTAGTGTATGTGTTTGTCTGTAGTGTATGTGTTTGTCTGTAGTGTATGTGTTTGTTTGTTGTGTATGTGTTTGTTTGTTGTGTATGTGTTTGTTTGTTGTGTATGTGTTTGTTTGTTGTGTATGTGTTTGTCTGTAGTGTATGTGTTTGTTTGTTGTGTATGTGTTTGTTTGTTGTGTTTGTTTGTTGTGTATGTTTTTGTTTGTTGTGTATGTGTTTGTTTGTTGTGTTTGTTTGTTGTGTATGTGTTTGTTTGTTGTGTATGTGTTTGTCTGTTGTGTATGTGTTTGTCTGTTGTGTATGTGTTTGTTTGTTGTGTATGTGTTTGTTTGTTGTGTATGTGTTTGTCTGTTTTGTATGTGTTTGTCTGTTGTGTATGTGTTTGTTTGTTGTGTATGTGTTTGTTTGTTGTGTATGTATTTGTTTATAGTACACACAGAATAATGTGATGTTTATAAACATGAGTCAGTTTGGTCAACTGTTGCCAAATAGGTTTTATTTACAAGTTACTAAAGTTGAGACAATGGTTAGTTTTTTGCTAAAAATGTCACTGATTAATTGTGCACATCTGGCCCGATCTCCTGCAGCATCTCATCTCACATTGAGATTTTGCTCAAATTAGAGTCTGAATTTCTGATAAAGTTGATGTTAGAACTCATTTGAAATTACTGGAATAAATACCATTTTTTATGCTAATTGTGAGTCCATCTTCCCTTGGAAATTATGCAAATGAAATTATGTATTTGAGATGAGATTTATCTCGAAATTGAAAAGTTTCCAGAGATCGGGGCCTTATACATCCACGTTTGTGGAATACATCAAGTTTTCAGGCCTTTCTTATTATCTTCGTCTCACTGTAGAGCCGACCTGGAGGATGGTTTATGTCCACAAGGCATGTCAGACAATTGATAAATAAACATGTCATATGTGACTTTGCCACACCCCTTAACCACCAAATAGATATCTGGCCACTGTAAAATTTGTCTTACATTCCTTCAAAACTGTGCAAAATAAAATATATTAAAAATGAGCAAATACAGATTTTTCTGAATTTAATTTAGCTTTCGACTGTTCTTCAGAATATTCCATATACCTGCAGTGTTTTGTTTTGTTGTTACGTGCTTTTGTAACATTGTTTCATTGTTACTGTGTTACTATTCTACCCTTACAGAGTTGTATGACTACTATTCTGACGTTGTACCTAAGATTATGGCTGGGGACATGAAGTTACTGGAACAAGTTATTACTGACCATAAAACTGGTGCCAATGAATTGTGTTGCCTAAGAAGCAGGTAAGTGCTATATTTACATACAGTGAAAAGTGACAGACAAACCACTTCAAAACAAATGGTGACTTAGATTGTTAATGACATTTCATGAAAAACTTTTGATGTCATCGTCTGTTTGTAAAGTTCTGCACCTTTACCTTTTCTGAAACATTATTAGTCATGGCCCTGGATTGATGTAATAAACATATTCCCAGCATAATTAAGCTGTTTTCTTTTCAGGAAACAGTTACTGTGCAGAAATATTATATTAGTGATGATTTTGTGTTTAAATGTTTTACCATATTATGCATTGAAATTTATATAATATAAAATAGTTTTGTATTAGTGGTGATTTTTTGTTGAGAATGTTTATTAAATTGTGTTATTATATTTGGTTTTCAGGATAATCAATGGAAGTACCTTATTACACACAGCCTGCTACTATGGACATATTCCAGCCATTAAGGAACTTCTTTCACTAAGGGTAGATGTCAATCTCAGGGATTATAAAGGGGCCACACCTCTTCATAGGGCCAAAAATCCAGAAGTTATGGAGGTAGGTTACACTGTTACTAAGATTGTGGATCGATATAGGATTTCGGTCATGCTCAGTAAATCTTCTTCTTAAATCAATAAAGTGTACCAATATTTATTTGTGCCCCCCCCCCATCTTTCACAAGGGGTATATTACTTTGCACATGTTGGTTGGTCATTGAGCTTGTTGGGAAATGAATAATAATATCACTAACTCATCAACATAATGTCTTTAAGATCTTCTGACCTTTCTTGGACATTGGAGAGTCCTGATTGATACTGATAGCAGTATATTAAAGGTCAAGGTCACCTTGACTTTTTCACAGTCAGACTATTTGGCTGCTATGTGGCCATACATGTTTTACAACTGATGGCAGTATATCAAAGGTCAAGGTCACCATGCCTTTTTCACAATCAGACTATGTGGCTGCTATGTGGCCATACATGTTTAACAAACATGTGTTTTACAAACATGTAATGTTCAAACCAATGTTTATACTGATTTAATGGTGGGTTTTGCATGCTGGCCTGTTATGCCTAGGTCCAGCTGTGCATTTTTGCCTTGGTGATGTTCTCTCCGATTTAATAAATTGGCATCAGAAGGCATCGGGAAAAGGGTGTCTTTGTGGTTTACAGGAAGCTTTAGGGACGTCATTACAATATTTGTGAAATCCCTGTTCCCAGTGACTCCCAAAGCTTATTCATTTAAATTTGGAGTATATCGCTTTGGCAAAAATGTGAGACATTGGCTTTAACGAAATACTTAAATACACAGTATGTAACTGCTGATACATAAACAGGAGTGGCATTCACGATGCATTTTAAGTGAAAACTTAGAATTTTCTAAAAATTAAAAAAATTCCTTAAGTGTATCAGCTAAACAGGAAATTCAGCATTATAACAACTGTTTACATTGTTTAGAAGCATTATGTAAAGAACTACAGTGATCACATCAAAAACATGGGTTGTTCTTAGTTTCTTGGGAAATATGTGCAGCTCAAAATTTTATCTTAAGTCATAATATTTAAGTTTTTCACTTAAGATGCTTTATGAATACTACCCTTGTTCCTACCTTACAGATATTGCTAGAAGCTGGAGCACATGTAAACTCGGAGGACTCGGAGAGTAACACACCATTACATGTTAAATGTTACGGTGAGTCAACAAAACCATCAGAGACTGAATGTATACAGATGCTTCTCAACAAGAACGCAAATATTACCATCAGAAATAGCAAGGTAAGATCACTATTGAGTCACATTGATGTCTCCAATGTATTTGTAGGTAGACATACATATATTGATTTTGGTCTGGGTGGATGGCAGTCTAAATAAAGACACAAAGTTTGATTGTGCTTATTCTCAATGATAACACAGTGAATTGATTGAATTCTATTGATACATCATATGAATGCTTGGTATCAAGCTTAGTTAATATGCATATTGTCTGAATGTTTAGGTCGTATGGTTTACAGGAGTTAAGGCTCTTTGTTGGATGCACATGTTTTTGTGTCAAATCACTTCTACTCCAGTTTGTTAACTCAGGGCCATATTCACTCAGTAAGTATGTGTAAACCAAACTAAATTTTCCATATTAAATTTAATTTACAAGGCTTTAGCATATCTTTTCCAATGCATTTAACTGTATGAAACTTTATTTGTATGTTATTGTTATATAATGACTAATTTCACAAATGGATTGTACATTTGTGCCTAATTATGTTGATAGTAGATACAACATGTGTTGTAATCCAGTGTTTAGCACCTTATATCCATTTGTAGCATTTTCTTTGGTAACAGGTTGCATCCTTTTATTTGTGAAAAAGGTTTTAGTCACTTGTTGCAAAGGGTAAGTTTAGTTAGGACTGTTAGTGAATTATTTCAGGTTTAAAAGGTTATCATCTGCCACCAAGTTTTTTTAAATGTTTTTTTAAAAATTGAGAAATTCTTGTGTTTCAGGGTTTGATGCCAATCCACTGCTGTGTGATGCAAGGTCGTATAGATTTGATGCAGCTATTACTTCACCATGACAAGAATAATTCCATGGCAACATGTCTCACCAAGGAGAATGATAAAAAACCACCAAGTTTGATACATTTAGCTTTAGCTAATGATTTCATTGATTGTGCTGACTGGTAGGTTACTGGTAGATTTCGATTAAAGGGACTAAACTCCATTACGATGATAAAAACATGTTTTGTTGACGTTTTAATCACAAAACTATTTTTTACAAATACATAAAGTATTTTTACATCTTACATTAGATCAAAGGTGCTATTGATGAAAACTCCCAAATTTGTTGTACCGTCCACTAATTAGGTCACAGCTTTTCTCGGCATTCAAGAGAGATATTAAGAGAGCTTTTTGGTAAAATTTGCAATTTATCAACTGGAGTTTAGTCTCTTTAAGAGAAAAATATAATTTTCTAGCTTAAACTACAAAGCTGCAGTTTATGTTTCCATTTGATCATTGAACGACTATTGCAGCATTAGATGGGCACTTATATCACTGAAACAGGTTTTTTTTTGGGACATTTGACAATTTAAAATATTGTATTAGGTGGGCACTTGTCTCTATGAAACTATCTCTCAGTTACCGGCTGCAATGGTGTAGTGTTAAGATCATCTACTTAAGGGATGGCTGGTTTGATGTATAAAGATGTATTTCATGCTGCAATGTTTCAAAGGCACTTAAATTGGACTGGTATAGCTTCTTGCTCAGCAAATTTAAATGTAAGAATTGCTGCAGGAATTATTGGCCAAAAGCATGGCAGGACAATGTGACTGTATAGTCTCCATGTCACTGTAATTGTGTTGAAAAGAATAAAAATCTACCTACTTAATCCTCTGTGGGCTTTGATTTATTGAATCGTCTAAGGTCATTTAAACTCTATTTAAATCAATAAATTAGCATTATTTCACTTTTATCTATTTACACCATTCACAATAGTCCTACTCCAGATCTCCACTAATCTGTAGGTACAAATAGATTTTTACCGTTATAATCCCTGTGTCACATGAATATTCATATTTGGACAATATAAGAGTTGTGGTCAGTTGTGTTTGCATATTTATACAAAACCAGTCTAACTAAACCAGATTTGTTTGTACCTACATTCATATTAACGGAAAAACCACCTTGCACAAAGTTCCGGATATCTACTATTGCAGGTTACTTACCAATGGTTTTGAGTTCAAAGATAAGGAACAGGATATTCTAGTGAGGAGAGTTCTGACAGAGCAAATCAAACTGTAAGTATATATACTTGATCTGTTATTTCATCTTTGCCGACCAGTCCTAAACCACAGGTAACTGTATCATTGATAAAAATCAAAGCACTGAAAGTACTAATGGACTAGGGGTCGGAAGGCTTTTTATCCAAATACTAGAAAAATATGAATTTTGCAATCCTTTTTTCTTCCTTTTACACTTTATCAATAGCACAGTTACCTATGGTTACAGCTGGGTCACACATATCTCAGACCCCAAATGATTTCTACCTGATCAATGGGTGATGCCCCTGTTTACAAGCTGTACCTAATGTCTAGGCTTTGCATGCAACCCAGTGGTCGTATGAACCCTGGACAAAGGGGGCATGTTAGGCAACAATAATTATTGTTCAATTATCGTACATTGATCCCCAGTTGTTTGATGGACAAACATTGGTCGCCAACAAATATTTTTTTGTCATAAAACCATGATGAGTCTGACCAGTCAATTGATGCAGTGAATGTGACCTTAAAAAGCAGGTGGTTATTGAATACTAAATGAATTGAGGTACATAAAAATTGTCTGCTAATATCCTTGTGAATACCACTATCACTGTTTGTACATAGTTTTATGTTAAAAGTTGACTTAACACTATAACACTATACATGTTGAAAATTTAAGTTTTTTCTCTCATGTTTTCCTTTGTTGAACTTTATTTAGCAAACAGCATACAATTAAGAGCGTGTGAAATCTTGTTTTTTTCCGGTCTCAGGTTGAAAAATGTTTGGATGCAAGGGTTTTGTTATTAATACGCCAGTCCGCCATTTCGATAAGATTTTACAATTGAGGTGCACCACCTGGGTCTATGGTGAGCTGAATTCGCTAAAGTTAAAAGTTTAGATATCATTCAACAGATAACAAGTATGAAACGTAACCGTAAACCGTAACGTTATTCTACCTTCAAAGCAGGGCAGTGTACCAATGCTTGCCTGTAAATAAACTTACTTAAAATGTATAGAGCTATATTTTAACAGTCCCGTCTCTAGATATGCCATCCTAATTAGACAAATGCCGTGGAAATCCATGGATTTCCACGGAAATACGCGTAAATTAACGTGGCAATTGATAGAATTCCACGGAAATCCATGGAATTTCTGAAGAACATATATTTTCCATCAAAATTTGCCGCGGATTTCCATCAACTCCCTTAAAATTGCCATGGAATTCCACGGAAAATACAAAAACTGCCGTGTAAAGTTGGACATAGTCAAAATCTGACATGGAAAATAACATGGAAAAAGAACTCTAACTTTTTGGAGGATGGAAAATGATGGAAGCTGACACTTAGAAAATTTTGTGGAAAAATGGTCTCAAAATGATATTTCTTTTACTGAAAAAAGTCAATGATTTATTAATGTGTAATTTAATTTCATCAACACATTAAATATTTAACAAAAATACTAATTATTGATAATTTGATGCATTAATATTTTGTACATGTATGTGTAAGCTAATGATAGAAATACCATGTTGCACCAGTCTATGATCAGACTCAAATACTTGAAATCCTGACACTACTGGTGATAGTTTGTGATTAAAAGCTTTTATTTCTTTTTTCTGACAGCAATGCATTTGGGGTGCCTTATAATAATTCACCTCATTTAATTGACAGACCAAAGTAGTAGATATATACTTGTGAACACTCCTACATAAATAAAACCCTGGGGAGTATTTATCAGACAGAGCACCTGAGGTAAACTGAAACCATACATCTGGTCTTAATGAACTCACCCCAGGAAATCTGCGATATTAGCCATCCCACATACACAGTGGAAGGTTCCATTGATACAGATATGTGGGGGAGTTTTAGACACTAGCTTTGTAAAAATGACCATTATTATAAATTAAGCAATAAAAAATTTATAATTTTGAAAATGAGAAATACAGAATTATATTGAGAAAGTCCACTTTCTAAATCAATGTTTGATAATTCTACCAGAGAATTCAATTTATCATGCATCTTTTGAAAACGATCCACATTTTCAAATGGGCTCACCCAAACCAAAATCGCAAGCTTATTTTTAAGCTAGCGGCAAGCTTGCCACTAGCTTGCAAAATAGGATAGCGCAAGCTCGTATTTGGAACCATTGCGCATGCTTGCGCAAGCATGCGCAATCTTATACCGCATGCTTGCGCATGCATGCACAATCTTATACCGCATGCTAGTTTCTTACAAGCTTGTGCAAGCTCGTATTTGGAACTATTGCGCAAGCTTGTGCCAGCTTATCTTGCTAGCATGCGCAAGCTTGCGCCAGCTTATATTGCAAGCTTGTACTGCAAGCTAATTTCTAACAAATTCTTGCAAGCTTGCGCACGCTAGTTTTTAAAAATACTCACAAGCAAGCACAAGCTATATATACCATTGTATGACCATACAATATTTCAGCTATGCTAAAAGAAAATAATAATGCATGTATGTAATTAAAATCATATTTTATAAATTGAAATCATGCATGTTCAATTACATGAAAATTTGAACAACAGAATTTGCATTTATCCCCTACAGTGCTCATTTAAAATAATAGATTGATATTATCTTGATTTTAGAGCCATCCCCTTCCATAAATTTGGGGATATTAAGATGAAATTGCAAATTTGAGCAGCCAACAGTAGAGAGCCTGGTTAGAATACACAGATGTACAAACTGGCCTGGCTCTATACTGGTGGCAAGCCCTTAAGGACTTGGTTCCAGCACTGTAAGGATTAAATAGCGAACAAAAATATAGAACAATCAACAAAAAGGTTTGAACAACTGTGACGTGACATAGACTAGAGGATAGTTGTTTGTTGCATTGAAATATCAATTTTATTTCACGAGTGAACATCAAAAATTTATATTTTCACGAGTGGCGCAGCCACGAGTGAGAGTATATTATTTTGGATGTTCACAAGCGAAATTAAATTGATATTTCACTGAAACAAACAAATTTTCTTTTTATTTTTTGTTTAAAATTGCAGTTAAATTTTGTACATTTATTTGTACAAAATGTAAAAAATCGCAGTAAGTTTTACTGTCATGAGCTGATCTACTGTACATATTATCAACAGTCGGGCGAAGAGTAAATTTGGAAAGGGTCTTATTTGTAGGACCTACAGAAAATCATAATTCACAACCAGCAGGTTATGATATGATGCTGAACTAATTGCAAACTGAGCTAAAATCAACGGATCTTTATCAAAATGTGAACAAATGGTCGGAGCTCTCGACCAGTTAATCGTTAATTTCAGACGTCTATAACATAATATAATTCAGAATCGTCGCCGGCGTGTGTAAAAATGATGTTAATATTCTTTAATTACAATCAAGTTTCGTAATTTTCTTCGAGCGCATTCTATCTGTGCATGTCCGAAAAGTAAAACTTTTTGTTTATTCTCCGAAAAGTATGACTAGTCAGTTAAAACGCGCTTACTGATTGGTTTATCTCCATAAAACGACCAATGAAATCGCGTTTAACTAAAACAACGGCCGGAAACGGTGTCGACGTAAATTTATTCCTTCTTGCGGACCCGATAATTTTCGAACTTCGCCCATTCGTCCTCAGAATTTTATTGCGTCCGGCGGACTCGCAATTAATCAAACGTTGCGTCCCAACAAAAATTTATGCGTCAGGGACGCAGGACGCACATCAAAATGAATCACTGTGCAATACCTGTTGAATATTTTATCGGTCTTGGGATATTCATTGAAATTGCAAATAATAAGAGTTGTGTAATTTTGAGACCAAATTCTGTTGAAAGTGATTAACTTTTGGATCATTGAAGAATTGATAAGTACACGTACATCATAACATGCATGTGCTGCTCCATGTTTACAGTTTAGGGTCATTCGGTCAATAGCTTCATTAGCTAGGTATAACATAACTTTTTGACAATAATGAATTCAGTTATAGATGAGATATGAATGTGATATACATTGTATGTTGGACCAGTGCCTCAGTAGGCAGCTTATGACTTACAGCATAATGTGATTTCTGTGATTATTTTTATTTGTCACCTAGCTATACAATTTGTATCCAAATGTAGGTTTAAAATTTTATGATATAAAACAAATGTATTATATATACAAATATAAAATGTAGATTCTATATAAATAACTCAATATTAAAAAAATATATAATTCAGCAAAATAACATGATTATATGGCTTCTATGCAAAATTCTGGTTATTTTAGATCCTTGAACAGCATGATTTTATTAAAAAATATAACAGATACTGTTTTTTGTAACTTTTTCCAGGTTTTTTACTTAGACATTTTCCGGAAAAATGCATGCACATATCAAGAACAAAATTTCTAAGTGTTGAACTTGACAAGCTTGCGCATGCATGCAAATATCACGCTAGCTTGCATTAGCTTGCGCAAGCTTAAGCTGGTTTTGGAAAATGTTTGCGCATGCTTGCGCAAGCTATATTGCTACCTAGTACAAACTTATTCTTAAAGAAACTAGCTTGTGCAAGCTTGTCACTAGCTTGCGACAAGCTAGCGGCAAGCTTACATTTTGGTTTGGGCACCCAGAGCAAATGTTATAGTCCAAGAGCCGAGGGCCATTTATTTTACAATTCTTGTCCAAATCTATAATTGGTATCAATGGAAAGCTTATAGTGTACGGTTAAAGAAAAGTGATTTCTTAAAAAATTCTGCTTTCACAACGCTGAGATATCCAAGATGGCCGCCAAGATGGCCGCCATTTTTTCAAATATCACCAGTGTACTATATTTAGCGTACTGTAAGTACCGCATGTGTCTTATAACATGTTTTATGCGGTTTTCTTATAGAAAACATGTTCAAAAATACAAATCATACAAAACACATGAAGGTTTTGCATATATTTATAAAAATCTTGCTTTTATGACGAAAAAATGACGAAAAAACGGTAAATTATACGATATCGTTTATTATAATTTGTATACATGAAGTATTTTTTATCCAAAAATCATTCTAAATTGTTCTTATGATAGTAATACACATCATTTGATATCAAAATCACTTAAATATGGTGTGATAATGAGCTTTTGAAGCATACTTTGTACTGAAGTGGGTGGGGTAAATTGACCGCCAATCTTTTAAAAGTTCACCTCTGTGACATAATACTCATACTATAAGTTCCCATTCTGTCTTATATCATGTTGTATGTTTTACTGTGATAGAAAACATGTTAAAATATACAAATCAAGCTCAAATCATGATATTATGGTTTTGAATATTTAAAATTTATTGGTTTTATGACGCAAAAGTGACGAAAATAGGTAAAATATGCCATGACTTTTATCATACTCAGTATATTTGTTGTAATTTTGGCCAAATGATTATTTCAAATAGTTACAAAAATAGCAATATAGATCATACAATATTGCATTTACTTGTATGTGCTGAGGTGGTGGGTTTATAAGCATAATTTGTTTTAAAGTGGGTGGGGTAATAATTTAACACAAAAAATGAAATTTCGTTTGTCAATTAAAAAGTTTCATTTTGATCAGGACAATTTATTGGAGTAACATTTTAAACTGTTATACACATACACTTTTGTATCTGTATGCTTGTTTTATTTCAGTTAATATATACTGTATTAAAATATTTTTCCCAAATAGATTTGGCCCAGGGGTAAATCACTGCTGACAATGACAAACATATTGACTAGTAGACATCAGATTTTCTGTTGAGTAAAAATTATAATAAATAAATAAGTTTGAAAGTATCAATGATACATGTATATAATGTATATGTACATTTGTGTATATACGATATGAATGCATATTCACTAATAAGTGATCAATGAACTGAACTACATGTTTACCGGTTTCATTAATTATACCTGATTTGTTTCATATTTGTTACAATTCATAAGTCTCGTTTTATCCAATTTCAATAATATCAATATAGTTGTGTGCATGCATATATCACCCTTTAGTCCTGACATTGTTCTGAATTTCAAAGATAACTCATTTTAGGTTAGTCTCTTAACATGACCTTACTTAGCGGATACTTTCCGGCAGTGGCAGCTAACTGGTACTACAGGAAATAGATGTTTTAGTTAGCGTAAGGTACTTCATAGAACCCGAAATGGCTTTACTCTACAGTGTTTACAAGGTACCTTTCAGAGCTTGAAACGGCTATATCAGGTAGTGGTAGGTACATCATAAAACATAGCAAAGACTGTACATGATAGAGGTAAGTACCCCAGAAATCAAGAAGTACTACGTCTGGCTGGAAAAGGTACCACAGACACCCAGATATTGGCTGTATCCAGCTGTGATTTGGCTGTATCAGGATGTGGTAAGTACCTCAGAAATCAAGAAATGAATGCATGTTGAGGGGGATGATACCTCAGAAATCAATGAATGGCTGTGTCTGGCTGTAGTAGGTACCTCGAAACCCAGAAATTACTGTGTCTAGCCTTTGTAAGTTCATCAGAAACCCCGAAATGGTTGTGCCTCGTTGTGGAAGGTACCCAAGAAACTTATAAAGGGCCATCGCAGGCTGCGATAAGTACCTCAAAATCCAAGGACTGACTGTGTTTGGCTGTGGTAGATACCACAGAAACACATATAATGCTGTATCGGACTGCTTTAGGTACCCCAGAAAGTCAGAAATGGCTATATCCAGTTGTGATAGGTACCTCAGACACCCAAAAATGACTGTATCGGGCTTTGAAAGGAACCTCAGAAACCCAGAAATGGAAATATCTGGCTGTCATAGGTACCTCAGGCACCCACTAATAGCTGTACCTAGCAAGTATAGGTACCTCAGACACCCAGAAATGGCTGTATCTAAAAGTGATAGGTACCTCAGACACCCAGAAATGGCAGTATCAAGCTGTGATAGGTAACTCAGACACCCAGAAATGGCAGTATCCAGATAGGTAACTCAGACACCCAGTAATGGCTGTATCTGACTGTGATAGGTAACCCATACACCCAGAAATGGCTGTATCTGAATATGATGGGTACCTCAGACACCAAGAAATGGCTGTATCTGAATGTGATGGGTACCCCATACACCCAGAAATTGCAGTATCTGAATATGATAGGTATCCCATACACCCAGAAATGGCTGTATTTGAATATGATAGGTACCTCAGACACCCAGAAATGGCTGTATCCAGCTGTGATAGGTACCAGGTACACCCAGAAATGGCTGTATCTGACTGTGATAGGTACCTCAGTCACCAAGAAATGGCAGTATCCATCTGTGATAGGTACCCCATACACCCGGAAATGACTGTATCAGGATGTGATAGGTACCTCAGACACGGCAGCATCCAGCTGTGATAGGTACCTCAGACACCTAGAAATGGCTGTCTCAAGTTGAAGTAGGTACCTCAGTAACACAGAAAGTGTTGAATCTGGTTGGGATAGGTACATACAAAACAACCCAGATATTGCTGTATCTGGCTGTGACATGTACCTCAGTGGGTCAGAAAAGTTTGTATCCGACTGTGGTACGTACCACAGAAAGCCAGAACTTTATGTATCTAGATGTGGTAGGAACCACAGAGAGCAATATCTGACTGTACGAGGCAGTACCGAGTGTATCTGGTACCGGTACATGTACCACAGAAACCAAGCTACATGTATTTGTGTACTAGGCAGTATTATCTACTCTTTTTAACCATTTTACCAGAAAATGAATAACTCAAAAGTGTATACCATAGAGCCAGAAATACAAATACATGAGTATGAGTTTATTTTCAAATACAATGGATAAATACAATCCAAGAGTATAGAAAATTTTCACATATTCAATATCATCATCAGAGTGGTCAAAACACATGTATTAAGTGTTTTAGGCAGGGATATAAGCCGGTGTTGGTTTCTTCAGAAGATTGTATTCAGCAGTGTCAAGTACCTCAATGAGTACGAATTGTTTTCACATGTAATTTAATAATTTGGGAATAAAGTAACCAGTATGGTCAGAAAATGCTGTATTAATTGAGTTACTGTTTGTTTCTCAATGGCTTTGTTATGTGCCTGTCAATTACGATTTTCATAACAAACGGTCACATGAAGCGCTGTGCGATGCAGGTTTCAAATATGTAAGATAGTATCACTCTTTTAATGTTGTTAGCAGCATTTATGACCTTCTCGTTTTAAGCAATCAATTATTGTGAATGAAACAAATTCAATTCAAGAAACATTTGAAAAATACTATTTTGCCTATTTTGCCAATTTTGTTCGCCACATTCGTGTCGAATTTGCCTCACTTAGTTATAAGAATACATTAAACTAATAATTAAGATGCATTTAGATATAGTATAACACAAATATTACCGTTGAATGTTATTCAAGTAAAATATTTCATGAAAAACATTTGTTTTTAATGTCAATACGAATTTCATTTTAGGGGTCAATTTACCCCACCCACTTCAATACAAATTATACTTCAAAATCTCATTACCATACCACATTTAAGTGATTCTAATATTGAATGATGTGTATAACTATCATAACAACAGTTAAGAATGATTTTTGCGTGAAAAATACTTCATGCGTACGAATTATAATAAACGATAATGTATAATTTTACGTTTTTCGTCATTTTTTCGTCATAAAAGCATTTTTTTAAAAACAATATATGTAAAAAATTCATGTTTTTTGCTTGATTTGTATCTTTCAACATGTTTTTAGTAAGAAAACTGCATCAAACATGACATAAGGCACATGTGGTACTTATAGTATACTCAATCTGGCACAATTGTTATATTTGAAAAAATTGGCGGTCAATTTACCCCACCCACTTCAATACAAGTTATTCTTCAAAATATCACTATCATACCATATATAAATTAGTTTGATATTGAATGATGTGTATTACTAGTATAGCAACAGTTTAGAATGACTTTTGGATAAAAAGTACTTCACGTCGTCAAATTATAATAAACAATACTGTATAATTTGCCGTTTTTCGTCATATTTTCTTCCTAAAAGCAATTTTTTTTAAAAATCGGTAAAAAAGTTCATGGTTTATGCATGATTTGTATCTTTTAATATGTTTTCTATAAGGAAAATGCATATAACATGATATAAGGCACATGTGGTATTTATAATATGGCACAGATGTGATATTTTGAAAAATTGGCGGTCAATTTACCCCACCCACTTCAATACAAATTATGCTTCCAAATCTCACTAACATACCATATTGCAGTGATTTTGATGTTAGATGATGTGTATTACTATCATAACATCAGTTTAGAATGATTTTTGGATAAAAAGTACTTCATTTATATGAATTATAATAAACGATATTGTATGATTTACCGTTTTGTCGTCATTTTTTCGTCATAAAAGCAAGATTTTTATAAAATATATGCAAAACCTTCATGTTTTTTGTATGATTTGTATTTTTGAATATGTTTTCTATAAGAAAACCGCATAAAACATGTTATAAGACACATGCGGTACTTACAATACGCTAAATATAGTACACTGGTGATATTTGAAAAAATGGCGGCCATCTTGGCGGCCATCTTGGATATCTCAGCGTTGTGAAAGCAGAATTTTTTAAGAAATCATTTTTCTTAAACCGGACACTATAAGCTTTCAATTGATACCAATTATAGATTTGGACAAGAATTGTAAATAAACGGCCCTTGGCTCTTGGACTATTACAGTCATTGTCTGACCTACATATTCAAATATTTTGGAGGTCAGTGCTAACTGTGGTTTAACTTTGAGGGTTTTGTAGTGTTTGATTATAGATTTGCATGTGTACAAATGACTGCACTATTTTACTGATGGCAGGAGTTGTTAGTGTGATAATTGTGAATAAAAATGAACTAACTTGATAAACTTGGGAGGATTTTAAACAAGAGAAGAAAGTTTTAATTCAGTAAACAATGCTGTGGAACAACAATGTATGGTAAGTATGCTTTTCCCTCAATTTCATGAATTAATCTTAAGATTCTCATGTGAACTTAAATACAAAGCTTTATTATTCATTATTTAAAGTATTCTAAAGATTTTCCTTTTGCCAAACATAATAATACAAAAATGATGTTAAGATAGCCAACTTGTGGCACTCTGATAGTTTAAAAAAATAATTTAGATTATAAACTCTTAAACATAGAAAAAATATCACTGACTTAAACTGATTGTTGTTATTTTGTGATTTTGTGATTTATCTGTAATTTTATCTTTCTAGGTCCAAATCATGGCCAACTGCAGTTTGTATCACACCTCAGAATGGAGCATCTTGGTGGCCCATTTCATCTTCATCTCACAGCTGATGATACTGACCAACAACTACTCATTGTTTGAGTTCTAGAAAAGAGTCTGATACTGGCCAGGAATGGAAGTTAATGACTTGAGACTTTTTGAGGGTAAGAGCTGAATGAATATATTGCTAATTATATTGATTTGGAATACAACTGTATCATTACTATTTACAGAATTTTAAATAATGGTGACTTCTAGACTGCATATATTTAAGCTGTGTGATGCTGCTATTACACAACTTATAGTTAATTACTTTTAAATTTAAACATAATCATTTTATATTGATTGCAGATCAAGTTTAGTTATACTAACTTATTTTGATGATTTATTTATTTACTTCATGAAGTCTTGATTACTGTAGCTGAGCTCAGACCGAGATGTCACAAAAGTGTGCAATAATATGAACCAGCATTTACCTCCACTGGTTATGATTCCGGGAATCTGAGTTACCCCTACATTGAAGGGAGTGGATATTAACGGTATACAATAAGTTTTAATATTGACAAAATAAGTAAAACTTCAGCTATTTATTAGTAAATTGGTTCTGTTTGAAATTATCATATAAATGAAACTATTTTCTTTTTACAGATCTCTGTGAGTGCTTGCTAAAGAAGCAGTCTTCTGCACCAAAATGTGACATACAGATGATCATTGGAGATCTACTGAAGCTATCAAGAAGTTCAATAAAAAAGTTTTCAGATGATTATATTTCCTCATCTTTAAGTGCTTACTATTATAATAGATATTAACAAACTGAAATGACATTATTTATTTAGATGAAAACAGCTAGAATTTGTATACCTAAGGAACAAATATTTTCGACTAGTGTTGCCATAATGATATATTATGTTATGGTATATAAATAATTAATATGTATCAAAATGACAGGCAGTTGTTATCACTTTTATATTTTTTTAAGTTGAATGTGTGCATTTATGTTTTATAGATGAATCAATGTATTTTTTACTCTTAATTAAACCCTGTATTAATGATAATTACATTTTGTTTTTTTATTTAGCTAAGCAATCCCAGGCATTCAGGGAACCTGGAATTGATGGAAACGCCGTGGAATTCCGTGGAATTTTTTATGGAATGCCGTCCCAATACTCCACGGCGTTCCGCGTAATTCCACGGCAAGCCGTGGAAAATATGGATTGCCGCAGAAACACACGGAATGCTGCGGAAAAACATGGAATGCCGCGGAAAAACACGGAATGCCGCACAAACACACGGAATTCCGCAGAAATACACATACTGCCATGGAATCCTTTTTTTTTCTTTCTTTTTTCCATCACTTCGAAAAGTTGATGGAAAAAAGTCTCAATACTCTGCGGCAGATATTTACACGGAAATCTGCGTAAATTCCGTGGAATTCCGCGTAATATCTAGAGACGGGAGTCCTTCAATGTCAAAATAATTACTTGCATCGTTTTAAGTATGATACTAGACAGTCTAGACTACCTTAATTGCAAATTAAAACTTTGGATGGGTTCCATGTACTTTGAATCAATCGTCGAAAAATAGACGACTATTATAATTTCATAGGGTGTTCTAGAACACGTTCCTATGAAAATGGACAGTTTGCATGTAAAATAAATCACAGAGAGTTTCTGTTAAAACTGAAGCGAAATATGATCTAATGGATATGAAAGCATAATTGTTTTTCAGTCTTTGAAACTTTAAAAAAAAATATCTTCCGATATAGCTCTATACACTTTAACTGGTTACTTAATTTTATTGTAAAAACAATTTGCTGTAACACTACACAACCTTTTCATTAATGATTTATCATGCAATTACAAAGTTTTATCCCATAATACTTTGTATGATTATATGAAGTATTTACATCTTGCAGAAACAAAAGAGCTGAAGCAATAAAGTTTTTACTCGACAACGGTGCTGAACCAAATCCAAAATATCCTGGTGGCAACTCGTAAGTTTATATTTGATTCACTGCATATATCGCTGGCTTAGAAGGAGAAGGTTGTTAGTACTACTTACGACCTGATAAGACTGATATATGTTTAAAATCAACATCACAATGTGCTTCTTATGAGCCTATTTTCATGAAAATCGGATCTTGTAATTTTGTAAACCTTAGCCACTCCTTAAGTGACAGAAAAAAATCTTTAGTATTTTAAACACAAAAAAGTAAAACTTGGTAGGTTTCATTCAAAATTTAGAGTAACAAGGCCCGCTACGTCATAATGTCTGTATTATACTGACGTCACAGATCGATCAAGGCATAGATTGGCTTACGTAACGTCACCTTGAAACAACCAATGTCAAGCTAATAGATGTGACAGGCTGGGAATGCATTACAATATTTCCGGCAACGCAGGTTATGTGATAATTAATGATTATTAGCATGTTTCTTTATATTTGACATCAGGGCGTTACACTATGCAGCAGGGTTAACGGGTCCCAGTGATGTGCTAGAACTATTAGTGGCATACAAGGCAGATATTGATATATTAAACGAAGATGGGTGTACACCATTATTCTTTGCTGCCCAGTCTAATAACAAGTATGCTGCATGTGTACTGATTGAACAGGGAACCAATGTCAGACAGAAGAATTCTCAAGGTAAGGGATATTAGTGGTTGCGTTGTATAGAGTATTAGTAAAGCATACCTGCCAAGAACTCCTATTAAAGTGGAGTTACTCCTCTTATCACTGATATATTTCTGGTTTCCAAGTTCACCTACCTTGCGCAAAAGTTCATTTCAATTAAAATTGGTTCATTTTATGATCTTCTATTAATAACCACAAGAAAAAATACATTCCTTATTAAATTTTATGCATCTAAATCCCCTTAAATCACATTTAAGTGCATTTTGTTACATGCTTTGCTTTATCACTCCTATTTTGTATTTACTAACTTGGCAGGTATGACTAAAGTGACTCAACTGAGATGAGATTTCTACTTGAGATGCTTTTGGAGATTCTGATCTGGTATCCAATAATGAATGTTTGACTGAAATTAAAAAAATGTTACTTTCAATGAAAATGACCATATTCATTTTTTGTACATATTCAGGTTTGACAGCATTTGATTATATTGTTGACTTTGAAGAATGGATTGAGTGTGGCTACTTTAATGAAGAAATTAAAGCCAGGTTGAAAGGTAATATTACAGTGCATGGTTTGTCTTAATTTATAGAAATAGAAATACAGTACAACCCTTCCAGAGCTGCCCTTATAGAGAAACAACCTCAACAACAACATCCTCTTCCCCTAAGCTGATTGAGCAACAACCTCTAAACAATGGCCAATGTTGGCTGCTGTCATAGGGTGTTGCTTTGCAGAATTTGTAATATGTTTGGATAACTGTCTCTGACTGTGAATTTGGTGTATAAAACAATATAGTTCATAGGGGTATATTGCTTTGCACTTGGTCACCTGTAGATAGACCAAGCAGTTTCTGCTTAATAACTCAGATAAGCTTTAATCTAGGACCTGCAAACTGTACTTAGTTGTAACCGACTGGTTTTAAAACAATGGGTGACACTCAGAAACAATAACTGTTACAGTGAATATACACTCACCATTTTAGTTTTAACAGATTTATTATATTGCAACAATGGCCGATTGGTTAGGGCACCTGCCTGGGAAGCGGGAGGTTGAAGGTTTGAATCCCAGCATAAACTGGTTTTTAACTGATAAGACCTGTTGGTTAGTCATCAGCTAGTTAAATAAATGGTTACCGTAGGCCAATCTCTTCCAGACACACCGCATTATGAGAAGAAATTCCAGAGGTTCTGTATGCATGAAAAGATTAGTGACTCATAAGTCAAAATTGACAGACCCTTTCAACAGGGGTGAACCTATAATAAACAAACTTTACCTTACCTATATTTCTAATTTTGTATTTACAGCATACAACTTGAAGCACGCAAGAGATTTGATCAGAGCCATCTCCAAACGTGTGAAACCTGGACAGCTACCTGTGATACGACCCTCCTACAATAACTCCTCACCAGCCATGTCCTCACACTACCATACACCCTCATCAATGTCGCATACCAGAGTTCTTCCCCCTGTCAGCTCTGCTGGAGGCACCGCACCAAAATATCTCATGTTTTAATAATCGAGAATTGATATTGCCAATATCGGTCCCAATATGGTGACATTATTGTAATCAAATGTTTTTATATTTTTGAGAGTTTTACCCAATCCTCAACCATCTTTTAGCATAATTAATTAGCTAATTCAGCTAATACAGGGAGAGTTTGAATCGACTCTCCACTTTATATTAGCATAATTTTATGGCTAATTATTTAATATCTTTATTTATATCCCTGGTTGTATGTTTTCGTAAGAGGGAAGTAGCATGAAGATGCTCAATGTGGAACCCAAACACAAATCTGTGAAACATTATTGACTTCATTATTATTATTAAATCTAGCATACCAATATTGTATTATTCACACCCAGTAATAGATATATTCATCACATGAAACTTGTGATATAATCTTGCATAATTAAGGGTTAAGGTCAGGGGTGGTATTCATAAAGAATCTTAAGTAAAAACTTAAAACTTCCTCAAAATCTTACAATTTCCTTAAGTGTATCAGCTAAACAGGAAACATAAGACAATCAACTTTTTTCATTATTTTGAAGTGTTATGTACAGCGATTCAATAATAACCAAGAAATTATGAGCTATTCTTAGTTTCTTGCAAAATATGTGCAGTTCAATTTTTTAACTTAAGTCAATATATTCAAATTTTCACTTAAGATGCTTTGTGAATCCCAGCCCTGGGGCCTTATTCATCAACAGTGTAAGTCTAAAACATAGACTTTACATCGTCAAATGTTCTATTCGCTCTCATGTTGTTATAAATGTACCAAATTTGATATTAATTGGTATACATGTTCAGTGGGTAACAACCAATAGTCCGATAAAATTTCACATAGCTAAATATAATTTCAAAGAAATTCGAGTGATTATGAATAATGACAAATTTAAGTCTAAGTCTGAATTTTAGACTTACAACGTTGGTGAATAAGGCCCCAGGTCAATATCTTCATACTATTGTGGATTGTTATTTTATGAACTAAGTTGCCAAATACTTGTTGTTTATAAATATGATAATTATAATTCATGTGCCTGAAGGTGAGTCTATTGTACATGTATGTCTTTCTATTTTTATCATTTATGTGAACATCAAACAGTTGCTACCATTTAAAAATAAATTAACATACATCTATGTTAACTTAAAAGTTTATATTTGTGCCCATCAAAAGAAAAGATCACATTGTGTATATGATCTGTTGCCAAAGGTACAATCATTTAATTTTGATGGGAAGAAAATTCATGAATTTGGTGAAAAGGACCATTTCCATAGGACGTTAATTCGTGGATTTTGCATTTCCTGTAACATTTTTGTTTGATGGGATAAAATATCGTAATTGAGGTGAACCACGAAATCGATGAAAATTTAATCCCCACGAAAATTAATGATTTCACTGTATAAACATGTGGAGTTCTCACTTATTTTCTGAGAATTCCAACAAATATCTATAGTTACTGTTGATACTTTTATTTATTTAATGGTATGACGTCCATTTTTAAATAATTATTACGTTCATTTGTTATTTTAACTTTTATTAGATTTTTACCCCACTCAAATGATGGGCAAACAAATTTGTTATAATATTGTTGTTATATAGGTTTGTTATTTTATTATTTTAAATTCTGTGATAGTTGTATTTATTAATATAGGCAAGTAGCTCTATATAATATAGTTTAATATTTTTATTATTAAGCTCCTTTGAACTCATTTAAAATGCTCTTGGTCTAAGATCAACAAAAGCCTGTTAGCGTATGCCTAGGTCTCACTGGACATTTTTGCCTCGGCTATGTGCTTCTGATTGAAATAAATGAGCTTAGAGAGGTATCGGAAACAGGGATTTCATATATTTTCTAATGACTTCCCGGAAGCTTCCCATAGCCCACGAGGACCCTTATCATGATGCCTTCTGATTATCAAAAGTACATTGCCAAGGAAAAATGCTTTGTGTGACCTACGCCTCAATGACTATATTCAGTATGGTCTACTAGTTCTAGATATAAGATTTGACATAGTGGATTCAAAGAATTGACATGGTGTATTCAAAGAATACCCTAGTTATTATGTTGTTATATTTTCTCAAAGTATTTAGAATAGTGTTGTTATTTGTAGAGCCTTGGTGAATTTGACACATTTTTTAACCGGACCTTTTGATTAGCATAATTCAACAGTCAATATCTTGCCTGTATTTATAACCTTGGTTGTATGTTTTCATAGTCAGGACGTATTACGAAGAAGCTAGAGATGTTATTCAAACAGAAATTTGAAATACCGATATTACACTATTTGCTTGAGGAATTGATATATTCAAAGTAAGAATAAAGTAATATATTCATGCATAAAGGTTAGGTTTGTGTCAAATTCGCCAAGCTTTGCTATATACTGTAAAATCATTAATGTTCGTGGGGTGTTAAATTTCGTGGATTTCGTGTTTCACTTCAACCACGAACTTTAATGTCAACAAACATTGATTTTGACCCTTGTTTTGTTACCTGAAATGCAAAATCCACGAATTCAAGTGTCAACGAAATTGTCTTTTTTACCAAAACCACGAAATTTAATGATTTTACAGTATATTATATATATTTTCATTCACTTATATAGATTTAGATGTGTTGTTATAACACTAACTGCACCTGTTGATGTTCATACACTGGTAAGAATTGTAACAATATGTTATGGGCATACATGCCAAGTACTCCTATTTAAGTGGAGTTACTCTTATTTTCATTTTTAAGTTCTGGTTTTCCTAGTTTATCTAAATTTGAACAAAGGTACATTTGATTCATTTGATGGTCTTCTGTTCCATATTAATAACCACTAGAATTAATATACTCCTTGTTTATGCATCTAAATCCCTTTTAAATCTCATTGAAATCTCTTAGAATTTGGCAGATCCTAGGTTTGATCCCAATGCCTTGTCATGATACCAAATTCAAAATAGAAATGGTACCAAAACTTCCCTTGCCAGATGCTCAGCATGAGGAAACTGGCTTCTCTTCTTTCATTGACCCCTTTGGGGATGGATAGCATCAGGAGTTGATATGCTTGATATAAGTTACAACTAAATAAACTAAGACTCCCAAAAAATATTGTTCATATCACCACACAACTTTATTTTGTTGTTGAATTATAGCATTTGTTACAACTCTTGTAGTGGTCGCACCTTCTAGTCATATATAATCATAACTTACAACATTTTGTGTACATTGTGTCATTATTGTCCTTTGTTATTTTCTTTACAAAATATCTTTAATGTGTACGTTGCAAACCAATATGTCTAGCAGTCATACCTCTTTACTTTACTTAGGATTTGTTTCACTTAATCAAACAGAATGAGTTTGCTTATACAAATAGATTGAATTTGCTTATGCAAATAAATTGAATTTGCTTATGCAAATAGATTGAGTTTGCTTATGCAAATAGATTTGGGTTTGCCTATGCAAATAGATTTGAGTTTCCTTATGCAAATAAATTGAGTTTCCTTATGCAAATAAATTGAGTTCCCTTATGCAAATAGATTGAGTTTCCTTATGCAAATAAATTAAGTTTGCTTATGCAAATAGATTTGGGTTTCCTAGTGCAAATATATTGCGTTTGCTTATGCAAATAAATTTAGTTTGCTGATGCAAATACATGGAGTTTGCTTTTGCAAGTACATGGAGTTTGCTTATGTAAATGAAGTAGAGTAGATTGGTTTTAACTTATGCAAATATGCTGGTTACGATTTATGGGGCAAGCCAAACTTTTACTTGGCTTAATTAATACAAATAGGCTGAGTTTGCTTATGCATGTATACTGGTTTTGACTCATGCAAAAAGGTAAGTTTTTATTTATGCACTATGACAAATTTTACTTTGGCAAATTTATGCAAAGATTGAATGGGGTTTAAGCAAGTCAATGCAAATAGACAGGTCACACATGTATACAAATCTGAATGACTTCAAGAAAGACTTGATCGCCTTTATGGCCTTACTGAAGCATTCTTATTAATAAGACTAAACTCTTATATTGCCTTTAGTTGTCTATTTGTGATATATTACAGTAGAAATATATATTTATTTTAAAATATTTTTAATATTGTATTCATTTAACATACAAGTGTTCTTTTACTATTAATAGTATTCTTAAAAAATACACCATCATAGTGCCTAATAGTATACTTTTGTTGTTATTTTTATGGTAGTTTTAAAATATAATATTTATTGTGAAGTATATTATTTTCATTACTTAAATTGGCTTCCATGTTGATCTATTGCTGCAAATGTTAAACTATTGATATGTTCCAGGCTTTCTTTCAATGTATCATGTCATCCATGCTAATTAAGTAAGCAAAACTCTAACTGTCTGTTAACATGTTGCTTGCTAAACTGGATGTACGCCCGGTTACTCTTTGTGTTCTACACAGAGTGAGATTATGCATGTAATATCAAAGTACTGAAAGCACCGTAATAAATACGACTTGACACAACAGACAGATAACAAACTTTATAATACTATCACATGCTTTCATAAAACCAGTTCACTTTAAGCCAATGAAAATTCTTGTAATAAGGACCTCATCAGACTATTCATCAGAACCCGTCCCTAAATATGCCACAGTTTTCCACACTTTGCCAGTTTGTGGAGTATTTAGACAGTTTGCCACACTTTTTCGCATCCAAGTATGGCAAACGAAAAAAAAATGAACAGAACTTGGCCAGTGCATGTTTTCCACAAAATGCCATACTTTTCCACTTATTTGCCACACATTGTGGAAAAGTGTGGAGTGTTTAGACAATTTGCCAGTTAATGCCACACTTTTACTGGCGAATTCATTTTCCACAAAATGCCATACTTTTCCACTTATTTGCCACACATTGTAGAAATGTGTGGAAAAGAGTGGAAAAGTGTGGAGTATTTAGACAATTTGCCAGTCTTTGCCACACTTTTACTGGCAAGTTCATTTTCTACAAAACGCCACACTTTGCCACACATTGTAGAAAGGTATGGCATATTTAGACAATTTGCCAGTCTTTGCCACACTTTAACTGGCAAATTCGTTTTCCACTAAATGCCATACTTTTCAACTTTTTTGCCACACATTGGGGCATTTTTTCCACTAAATTCTAGAATTTAAAATCAACAATTTCTGCAGCAATTACTTTCTTTAATAAAAAATACATTAAATGCATGTGATAACACAAAACACTTCAAAACAGTTAAGCACTTTCTAATGTTTTCTCCAAGAATAACTGATTTATTCAGTGATCACAGATTTCATATCCAAATATGCTGCCACATCAACAGGAAACATCTGAAAATAATAATCAACATCATTAAAATCTAGGTAATTAATTTCATGTACTGTTCAAAATAAACTTAGTGCTTTCAAGAACGGTCTATAATTTCTATACATACTGTAGGAACATAATCATGATAATTAAGTCATGCTAATATTTGTCATGCTGTTGTTTAATGTCAACAAGCCCCTTCTGGTTCCGCTCTAATAAGTTGACATTACCTCTCAAAGGTCAGGGTCATATATACCTGAGAGTTGAAAGAGACCTTACAGTAACAATGTGATACAACATTACAACAAAACAGCATATCACCAAAACAATACATGACAGCTTAGCTACACAAACTATCCATTAGAAGTGCCAATATATATTCTATTAAATTACCCCACCTGATATTGTAGTTGAAACCATACACTGTTTGAAACCATTTAATGTCTTCTACACTTCCAGAAATCATGTCATTTTGGCCAATACTCTGTAAAATGGAACAACAATATATACATTTTTGCATCAAAAACAAAATGTGACGAAATGAATACTTTAAAACATCATGATCATCATTTATTTTTAAAAAACCCAATTTTGAATGCATTTCGCCATTACAGCTTCGTCAGGGGTATAATAAAACTTTATCACTTAAAATTATTATACCCCTGATGAGCCGTAAGGCGAGATTCATATACGTTCTGGGGAAGGACGTCATTCTTTTTTGTTTACATGTTTGTATTTATATAGATCAAGGAATAGTTTTCTAGTAAAACTGAGCAAAATGTTTTCAGTGGTTTAGATTTATTTTTGCCTTGCAGATATTACTCGCATTATAATACAAGTTTTATTATTTAGTATTATTATCTCTTTAAGCTTTAAAAACATAGATTTGTTAAACAAAGCAAAGTTTTAATTTACTTACACTTTCCAATTCCTTTCTCCTGATGGCTGCACCATCAACTGTCTAATGAAATCTCCTACACAAATAATCCACTCTTGATAATCACAATTGTTTTTGCTTGTAATCAAAAGTGAATAACAATGCTACCCCCTTCATGAAACATCACATCTATATATTTTACAACACACCAAAATACTTGCGAACAATGTGCCAACTTCCCCAGCATGTAAATAATCAACACAAAGAAAATGGAGTTCTCATTCAAACTATCTGTTGACCTAGAAACTTGTTCAAACTGACCAATCAATGACCATCTGTTATCAACTATTCCATCAGGTATAGAAGATTAAGGGTCTCTCTGTGTATATGTATAAGAAAGTGTTTAAGGTGTTTACTTGAAAAGATCTGTGTGGTTAACAAGTCATAGCTATAACCAATAAATAGCCAGGATATTATTATTATTAGATAATTGATCACTGTCACAAATATTGTAATATTATCAATAAATAAACATCACTTTGTCAGTTTATAAGTTAAACTGAGGGATAGAGAACATGTTGGTAGTTTATTCACTTACCTTTCTGATCAATCAGTGAGTATTCAAAAAGCAGCACAAACTTCTCATGATGGAATATGTTATGTCAGATTTATTGTGATTGATTGATTGATTGATTGGCATTTTACAAGTACATGTTTTAGTACACATTGATCATCTGTATTTTGGAGTGAAGACACTTCATGAAAACTTTCCGAAATAGTAGTACATTTTGAGAATTTTACCTTTCAAATCTGTAAGTTGAGGAAACCCAAAATTTACAAAAATGACTATGTTCCATTTTTCCATACATTTCCACATCCAAAAATGTCTAAGTATTTTTGCCACACTTTATAAACACATGAAAAATAACTAAGTCCCTAATTTCCACACTCTGCCACACATTTGCCACAGGTAAAAATATACAAGTTCAAATTTCCACAGAATGCCACAGTTTTCCACACCAAATCTATGGCAAATTGCTGGCAGAATTGCCACACATGTGGCATAATTGAAGTGAAAGTGTGGAATTCCACACTTTCACCAGTTAATGCCACTCATTTCCACTCATTTCCACACTTTTCCACCGATAACTGTGGAAAAATGGAACAAAGTGTGGCAGATTTAGGGACGGGAAGTACTCATGCATTGCTATACTATGTTTGAGTGAAATCACAAAATGCATCAGGTAAGGGTAGTATCGGATTAAAGCCTCAGCCTCTAGGGTAACTGCATATGTTTATAAATGTAATAACATGTGATTATGTGAAAATGATGAAAATGTACACTAACTATTTTTGTGATATCCTCAGTTTTCCATGACACAAAATTTTGCTTTAATTTTGTCATTTGCAGGGATATAATAAACATCTTTTTGAAACTATATAACTGCATTTTTGTTACTGAATATGAATATATCTGCAAACGCTTAGTTTTGTCAGTGGTTCACACTGTCCATATGTGGATCACACTGTCCATATGTGGATCACACTGGTCATATGTTGATGACGATGTACCAAAGATAGACATCACACATATAAATATAGACTTTTTCCACATGTGGATCACATTGATAATGCTACTTTTATCACAAATTCGAGTGTCAATTAGTTCATACTGACCAAGGGTAAATGACACATTTCATTGGTGGATAACGCTGCACATGTGTGGATTATACATCCATCGATGAACTCAACTAACTATCGATGGATGATTGGATCACATTTCCAATCTCAGTCGATCAAACTGTCTGTAAGTGAACAATACTTACGATTGGTACATCATATGCGAATCATATGCAAAATTGTTACATCACACTAAGATTGGTGCATTACACATCTCATAATACGTATTTAACATATACATATAGATTTCCATTCATTAAGAATATACCACCGCAAATTTATTAAATATATAATTAACGACGGATATAGTAAGTACTTTCCAGTGGCGTGTTCAACTGGATAGCACTCGCCTAGATCTCGATGTAGCGCTATCCTAGTGCTAAATGTACATCCTGAACGATATTTATCATTTGACTACATAGCGGTATGACTAAAATACGAAAAGAGGATTTTTGGCGCAACGAGGCGAAACGGGGATTAAAATTTGATATTGTAGGAATTACAGTTATTATTTTTACAAATATCAATTCCAAATAAATGAATTGCGTATTTGGATGTAATTAACTTGTTCCTATCAATAAATAATGACACTGTTTTAAAATATGCTAATTTGAAGCCTCCTTTCGTCGACCGTAGACATTGAAATATCGGCGATCGAAAGGAACTTTACCTAGCCACTCAGTTAATTATGGCATATAACCTCCTTTCGCCAACTGTTGACTATACAATATCGGCGAAAAGAGCTTTATGATACTAATTTAATTATATACATGAGCCGTTCTCCGGGAAAACTGGGCTTATTGACATAACAATAGTAGTTATGTCACGATATTTAGAAATAGGTCTAAAATGAGAAAAAAATCATGTTCACCGAGTAAATCGTAAGTAGTTGGATACCCTAGTACTATCCAAACAAGTTAAATTTTCTGATAAATTATGATAACATTACTTCCGTCGTTGCTGTGGTGACCAATTTCCGAAAACTACCCGAATTGAGAAAAACAAGGGGTTAGTGGTTAAAAATAGCGGCTACTTTTCCCTTGAAGCAGACACTAACAATTTTTACGTGTTTTATTAAAATCAGAATATTATTCTAAAATGTGCCAAAAATTTGAAAAGTTTACGTCAATTATTCACCAGATACTGGGTTTATGAAATGATTATTAACGTTACGTCAAATAACGTTCGAATGACGTTTGCGACGTCACTCAAAAACTGGTTAGTTTCAAAAGTAAATAATTCCGTTAATTTATGCAATAATTCGTTAAAATTTTCAGAGAGTGTTCATAAGAGTCTCGTCCTTCTAACAATATTATCATGATTTTCGTATTCTTGTCAATAAGCCCGGTTTTCCTGGAAAACGGCTCATATATATCTACTGGCCTCTTTTCGCCGTCGGTAAAATGTAAAATATCGGCGAAAGGAGCATTCATAATTAGCGTACCAACTTAGTTATACTCTATGCTCGTTTCGCCAACCGTAAACCACGAACTATCGGCGAAAGGAGCTTTATAGATCTAATACCTGCTTAGTTATATGATGGTCCTTATATGATTGTCTCCTTTCGCCGCCCGAAGGTAGCACGTAAATTGTCGGCGAAAGGAGCTTTATCATACATACTCAGTTATTTTATAGTCTCCTTTCGCCGACCGTAAACCATAAAATATCGGCGAAAGGAGCTTAAGCATACCAACTTATATATACCCAGCAAACATGCTTATATGGGTCCTATATGAGCTGTTTCTGGGCAAGCCCATGTGGGTATACCCATATTGGACCCATATGGGACCTATGTGGACATGCTATTATGGGTAATGCCCATATTGGACCCATATGGGACCATTTTGGACAAGCCCAAATCCCATATGGGCTGTTTCTGGGCGAGCCCATGTGGGTATGCCATATTTGACCCATATGGGACCCATGTGGGCAAGCCCATATGGGTTATGTCCATACTGGACCCTTAACGGACCTATGTGGACAAGCCCATATGGGTGATGCCCATATTGGACCCATATGGGACCTATATGGACATGCTTATATCCCATATGGGCTGTTTCTGGGCAAGCCCACGTGTGTATGCCCATATTGGACCCATGTGGGGCCTATGTGGACATGATCATGTCCCATATGGGCTGTGGCTGGGCAAGCCCATGTGGGTACGCCCATATTGGACCCTTATGGGACCTATGTGGACAAGTCCATATGGGTTGTGCCCATATTGGACCCATATGGGACCATTATTGACCAGCCCATATCCGATATGGGCTGTTTAAGGGCATGCCAATGTGGATATGCCTATATTGGACCTATATGGGACCTATGTGGACAAGCCCATACGGGTTATGCCCATATTGGCCCCATATGGGACCTATGTGGACATGACCATGTCCCATATGGGCTGTTTCGGAGCAAGCCCATGTGTGTATGCCCATATTGGACACATATAGGACCTATGTGGACAAGCCCATAAGGGTTATGCCCATATTTGACCCATATGGGACCTATGTGGACATGACCATGTCTCATATGGGCTGTTTCTGGGCAAGCCCATGTGGGTATGCCCATATGGGACCCTTATGGGGCGTATGTGGACAAGCCCATATGGGTAATGCCCATATTGGGACCTATATGGGACCAATGAGGACATGTCGATATGGGTAGTGCCCATATTTGACCCATATGGGACCATAATGGACAAGCCCATATCCAATATGGGCTGTTTCTGGGCAAGCCCATGTGGGTATGCCCATATTGGATCCTTAAGGGACCTATGTGGACAAGCCCATATGAGTTATGCCCATATTGGACCAATATGGGAACTATGTGGACATAACCATGTCCCGTATGGGCTGTTTCTGGGCAAGCCCATGTGGGTATGCCCATATTGGGTCCTTATTGGACCTATGTGGACAAGCCCATATGGGTTATGCCCATATTGGACCTATATGGGACCTATGTGGACATGTCCATATGGGAAGTGCCCATGTTGCTTATATCCCATATGGGCTGTTTCTGGGCAAGCCCATGTGTGTATGCCCATATGGGACCTATGTGGACATGCCCATATGGGTTATGCCCATATTGGACCTATGTGGACATAACCATTTCCGATATGGGCTGTTTCTGGGCAAGCCCTTGTGGGTATGTCCATATTGGACCCTTAAGGGACCTATGTGGACAAGCCCATATGGGTTATGCCCATATTGGACCCATATGGGACCTATATGGACATGCTTATATCCCATATGGGCTGTTTCTGGACAAGCCCATGTGTGAATGCCCATATTGGACCCATATGGGACCTATGTGGACAAGCCCATACAGATTATGCCCATATAGGCCCCATATGGGACCTATGTGGACATGACCATGTCCCATATGGGCTGTTTCTGAGCAAGCCCATGTGGGTATGCCCATATTGGACCCTTAAGGGACCTATGTGGACAAGCCCATATGAGTTATGCCCATATTGGACCAATATGAGACCTATATGGACATGCTTATATCCCATACGGGCTGTTTCTGGACAAGCCCATGTGTGCATGCCCATATTGGACCCATATAGGACCTATGTGGACAAGCCTATAAGGGTTTTGCCCATATTTGACCCATAATGGACCTATGTGGACATGACAATGTCCCATATGGGCTGTTTCTGGGCAAGCGGACCTATGTGGACTTGACCATGTCCCATATGGGCTGTTTCTGGGAAAGCCCATGTGGGTATGTCCATATGGGACCCTTATGGGACGTATGTGGACAAGCCCATATGGGTAATGCCCATATTGGGACCTATATGGGACCTATGTGGACATGTCGATATGGGTCATGCCCATATTTGACCCATATGGGACCATTATGGACAAGCCCATATCCCATATGGGCTGTTTCTGGGCAAGCCCATGTGGGTATGCCCATATTGGACCCTTAAGGGACCTATGTGGACAAGCCTATATGAGTTATGCCCATATTGGACCAATATGGGACCTATATGGACATGCTTATATCCTATATGGGCTGTTTCTGGGCAAGCTCATGTGTGTATGCCCATATTGGACCCATATGGGACCTATGTGGACAAGCCCATAAGGGACCTATATGGACAAGCCCATATGTGTTATGCCCATATTGGACCAATATGGGACCTATATGGACATGCTTATATCCGATATGGGCTGTTTCTGGGCAAGCCCATGTAGGTATGCCCATATTGGACCCTTAAGGGACCTATGTGGACAAGCCAATATATGTTATGCAAATATTGGACCTATATGGGACCTATGAGGACATGTCCATATGGGTAGTGCCCATATTGGACCAATATGGGACCATTATGGACAAGCCCAGATCCCATATGGGCCGTTTATGGGCAAGCCCATGTGTGTATGCCCATATTGGACCCATATAGGACCTATGTGGACAAGCCTATAAGGGTTTTGCCCATATTTGACCCATAATGGACCTATGTGGACATGACAATGTCCCATATGGGCTGTTTCTGGGCAAGCGGACCTATGTGGACTTGACCATGTCCCATATGGGCTGTTTCTGGGAAAGCCCATGTGGGTATGTCCATATGGGACCCTTATGGGACGTATGTGGACAAGCCCATATGGGTAATGCCCATATTGGGACCTATATGGGACCTATGTGGACATGTCGATATGGGTCATGCCCATATTTGACCCATATGGGACCATTATGGACAAGCCCATATCCCATATGGGCTGTTTCTGGGCAAGCCCATGTGGGTATGCCCATATTGGACCCTTAAGGGACCTATGTGGACAAGCCTATATGAGTTATGCCCATATTGGACCAATATGGGACCTATATGGACATGCTTATATCCTATATGGGCTGTTTCTGGGCAAGCTCATGTGTGTATGCCCATATTGGACCCATATGGGACCTATGTGGACAAGCCCATAAGGGACCTATATGGACAAGCCCATATGTGTTATGCCCATATTGGACCAATATGGGACCTATATGGACATGCTTATATCCGATATGGGCTGTTTCTGGGCAAGCCCATGTGGGTATGCCCATATTGGACCCTTAAGGGACCTATGTGGACAAGCCAATATATGTTATGCAAATATTGGACCTATATGGGACCTATGAGGACATGTCCATATGGGTAGTGCCCATATTGGACCAATATGGGACCATTATGGACAAGCCCAGATCCCATATGGGCCGTTTATGGGCAAGCCCATGTGTGTATGCCCATATTGGACCCATATGGGACCTATGTGGACAAGCCCATATGGGTTATGCCCATATTGGACCCATATGGGAACTATGTGGACATAACCATGTCCCGTATGGGCTGTTTCTGGGCAAGCCCATGTGGGTATGCCCATATTGGGTCCTTATTGGACCTATGTGGACAAGCCCGATATGGGTTATGCCCATATTGGACCTATATGGGACCTATGTGGACATGTCCATATGGGAAGTGCCCATGTTGGACCAATATGGGACCATTATGGACAAGCCCATATCCCATATGGGCCGTTATGGGTATGCCCATATTGGACCCATATGGGACCTATGTGGACAAGCCTATATGGGTTATGCCCATATTGGACCCATATGGGACCTATGTGAACATGACCATGTCCCATATGGGATGTTTCTGGGCAAGCCCATGTGGGTATGCCCATATTGGACGCATATGGGACCTATATTCCTGGGCTACCCATATGGGCTTTCCGATCTGGTACACATACGGGTCCCATATGGGCTATTCCTGGGCAAGCTCATATGGGCTTTACCATCTCGTACACATATGGGTCCCATATGGGCTATTCCTGGGCAAGCCCATATGGGCTTTCCCATCTGGTACCCATCTGGGGTACCCATACGGGTCTCATAAGGGCTATTCCTGGACATTCCCATATGGGCATTCCCATCTGGTACACATACGGGTCACATATGCGCTATTCCTTGGCAAGCACATATGGGCTTTCCCATCTAGTACCCATATGGGGTACCTATACGGGTCCCATATGGGCTATTCCTGAGCAAGCTCATATAGAACAAAAAAGTATTACTTCCCTTGAATTGAAAATAGGTAAATTTAATATAAATGTTCTTCTTACTATTATATTTACTTTCAGTACAAATAATAGTGTTTCATAAGTTCAAAGTAAATTGATATATGTACATTTTTTTCTAAATTCTACCACATGGTTGTCTGGAAACTTTAAATGTTAATGTGATATATAGCTTGTAAATATCGAACTTGTAAGTATATAATATAGAACACCTTGTATAAACAAGAAGCTGTTCAACTGCTCCTTCCTGCAAGGACACTATGAACGCATAGTAGTAGCAAACCAGAGGATAGAGTGGTGTTTGCTGAAAAATACAATTTCTGATTTACAATGTATCTGAAGTGCTCATACGAATATAGGCTGCCCATATGGGTCCCATTTCTGAATGAATATTGGCAGCCCAGATGGGACCCATATAGGCAGCCCAGGCGAATGTACATGTGGTAGCCCAGATGGGACCCATATGGGTCCCATATTGAATGCATATGGGCAGCCCAGATCACAAAGGCCCCTGTTGCACTTTCTATGTTGGTCCCATATAGGCAGCCCACATGGGTCCCATATAGGTGTCCACGTGGGACCCATATCGATTGCTTGCTTGGTAGTTACACTACAGCCTCCTTTCGCTGACGGTAGCATGTAAAATATCGACGGCAGGAGCTTTATCATAAATACTTAGTTATTTTATAGACTCCTTTCGCAGACTGTAAACCATGAAATATCCGCGAAAGGAGCTTTAGCATATCAACTAACTTAGTTATACTATAGCCTCATTTCGCCGACGGGTGCCCGACAGTCAACTTGTAAACGTTGGTAGAATGTTGATTAAAATATTGGGGAAAGGAGCTTCATTTACATGTACCAACCTATTCTATAATAGCTGCTTTTTGCCGACGGTAAAATTCATCATAGTCATATACGACCGTAAACCATGAAATATCGGCAAAAGAATGTTAGAATGTAAAATTCCACTGCAATGAGCGTTATCATTTATATTTCAACTAAGTTATATCATAGTGGTATATTTGCCAGATCGTTGGTTGTGATTTTTTTCTATGCTGAATGTGTGTATGCACAAAATTGAATATATATATGTATAATAAAAATTCTAGCTTTTCGCCACCATTGACCATGATATAACAGCGAAACGAGTTTTACCATATTAACTTAGTTATATTCTAGCCGACTTTAAATTTTAAAATTTTCAGCGAAGGGAGCTTAAATAATCTATCAAATAACTTATATTATGACCCCCATTCAGCGAAAGGAGCTTTATCATACCAACTTAATAATATGCTAGCCTCCTTCTGCCACCGTTGACTATGATATAACAGTGAAACTAGTTTTACGAGCAATAAGCAGCGCCTTGACACTTCCTACTCAATCAACAAAGGTGTGATCCTTCGTCAATAACATCTCGATAATTAGTTTATTTAACAGGTGTCAGACAGTGTGGTCGGCGAAAGGAGGCTTCAAATTAGCTTATTTTAAAATATTGTCATTGTTTATTGAGAGGAACAATCTAATGCAATCCAAATACACAATTTATTAATCCTCGTTTCGCTTCGTTGCGCCAAAAATTCTCCTTTCGTATTTTAGTCAAATCCCGCCCACATTGCTAGCTCGCTAGACTAGGCTAGCCCTCGCCGAGATCTCGATTTATCTTGTCGTTCAGGAGCGAGATCTGCTAGATCTAGCCAAGAGCTAGGCTAGTTGAACACGCCACAGGTATATTATTTTGTTTTGAATAATATAACATGTTTGATCAATAGATAAGATAAGATAAGATATGTTTTATTTGTAACGAGGCCACCGGCCCAAAATACAAATTAATGTAAATGCATGTATATGAGTTATGATATATGCATAGTATATTACGAACAAACACTGAAGAAAACAAACATGGTATTATGAAAATATATAGACCTGCAATACATTAGATTAGATCTATATAAATAGACAAAATATAAGTAAAATGTATATATAGAGAAATAGACATGGTAATGACATTATACATGTACAGTAACAGAAATGACATCTTTGTATATAGACACGTTCAGATAATATATTACAGAGTTTGTCTTAGTAGGAAAGCCCTGTATATGAATTTGGATAGACGATAAATATGTTTGTCGTCTGCAGTTGACATGATAGAGTAAAAAAGTTGAGTACAGATAGGTCTATTTAACCAGCATTGTGGGAAGAACTCTAATCTCAGATCACAATATAGTGGACATACCAATAACATATGTAATTCGTCTTCCACAGTATATACATTAGATTTTAAACAATGAGCGCAAAATCTAAATTCTCTTTCAATATGCTGATGACGACCTGTTTTAACATTTAAACAATGTCCCGAACATCTAAAATTAGACAATGACTTTTTGTACAGAAATGGTAAATCTATAGACAAATATCGCTCTGTATCCAATAGCGTTTTAAAATGTTTGTAATACAATGTTTTACTAGAAGTATTGACTTTTTCATTTAGATTTTGCAATGCGCAATCAGCAACACGTGTGTTAAATAACTTTGTAAAAGCCACAACATCTCCAACTTCATTAGCCAGCCATGCATATCCAAAGCCAAACTTAAATAATAAACATTTGATATGTGTAGCCCATGTGGTTCTACCAGCCAGATCTAAAGAGCGTAGCATGTTATACGTCTGTTTTGGATATCTATGGCTCGGCATTGCAGTAAGTTTAGCCCAATACTTAATACATCTAGTCATGTATATGGTTGATAATGGTTGCCGGCCACATTCACTTAGTGCAGTAAAGTTTGGTACTGTTCTGTTCAAGCAACATATACGTTTACAAAAGTTAGCCTGCACTCGTTCAATACATTCGGAATATTGATAACCCCATACTTCCGCAGAATAACACAAAATTGGCACAACAATACTGTCAAACAGTTTCAAGGCTTCATAAGCATAGAAATAACCAAATTGTTTTTGATATTTGAGAATATTTATGACTGCTTTGGATGCTTGTGTTGCTAAAGTTTCTTTGGTTTTAGTCCAACACAGTTTGGGTGTGAAAAAAGCACCAAGGTACTTATAAAAAGGCACTACATCAACATCCCTTCCACGGAAAGTCCATTTCTCGTACGTACGTAGTGGCCCGCCATTCCGAAAAACCATAATCTTGGATTTGTCGAGATTTAAGTTCATACCAGTTTCTTTGCAGAAGTCATCAATACAATTGATCTGGTGTTGTAAGTTTAATACAGTGTCAGCTACACTGGAAACATCATCGGCGAACATCAGCGCGAATATATCATCAATATCATTGTTTATGTAAATACCTGTTCCACACTTATGTTTCAGATATATGATCAAATCATTGATAAATAATGAGAAAATAATGGGTGAGCTAACACACCCTTGACGGGTCCCAATGTTACATTCGAAGAAGTCTGTTAATTCACCATTTACTTTAACACATGATTTCAATTGGCAGTACATAGAGTCGAAAATATTCAGGAATTTTCCATTTACACCGTGTCTTGACAAACATGTCCATAGTTTTTTGTGTATACATCCATCAAAGGCCTTCAAGAAATCTATATAAAAAACATAACAACGTCCTTTGCGTTTAGAATAATATTTTTGTATTACTCCATGTAATGTAAATATATTGTCAATTGTGGAGTATTGTGATCGGAAACCAGCTTGTGATTCATTGATCACATTGTTATTATCACACCAATTAGTTAAGCGTCTTGTTAAAATGTGAACAAATATTTTACTCAATGAGTTTATAAGTGATATTGCTCTAAAGTTATTTGGCTCGAGCTTAGAGCCCTTCTTGTGAATAGGGGTAATGATATTTTCACTCCACTGTGCGGGAAATTGACCACTGTCGTATATATTGTTAAACAGTGTAAGTAAATATGGCAAGACAATATCTAAAGTGTTTTATACATTTCAATGCACAATCCATCAGTACCAGTAGCACGATTACTATGGATAGCTGTAACGCTATGTCGGATATCTTCTGCTGATATCGGTAAGTTAAGGTCGTCTGCATTTACCTCCCTTGTTATGTCATCAAGTATACTCGGCCCTTCTATATCATCATTGGCATCACGTCTGAATAAATTCTGGAAGTATGTGAACCATTTGTCACCACTAATACTAATACTGTCTGACCGAGTACAAGTGTTTTTGTTTGCGACCCCTTTAATCTTATGCCAGAAGGATTTTGGGTTTCTGCTGCAATTGACAAGTTCTTGTCTTCGCTGCCTTTCAAGTGACCGCTTTTTTTCAAAACACTTACTTTTAAATTGCCTTCTGTGCAAGACATATAAGTTAAAGTCAGTTTGTAGGTTGGAAGCCCGAAATCGTCTCAAGTACTTATATTTGGCACGTTTGGCTTTCAAACACTCGTCATCCCACCATTCTGGTTGTGAAGTGGATACCGTGGTAGAGCCAGAGCCCCTTTTCATAGACACACCGGCTTGCTTGTACAGTGAATCGAATTCCGCCAATTTTTCAACAGAGTTTATAGGCGTTACTGTCGAGCTAAATTGTTGGAATAGATGCGTAAAGGTTTCAATAAATATGGGTTTTGAGGATTCTTTCCACTTAAAAGAGCATGCCTTTTTTAAATTCGATTGATCGTCTATTTGTTCGCCGCGCTCTATATTACTATTAAACGATAGTCTACAACACACAGGAAAATGGTCCGAGAAGTCATCAATTCCAATGTGAAAATCTGTACAATAGTTAAATAATGGAGTGGAGCAAATTACATAATCGACCAGACTTTTACCGTCGTTGGCAGTACACGTGTAATGACCCTCTTTATCACTATGTAATCTACCGTTGAATATATGTACATCATGTGTACGGCATAGGTCCATTAAGGCCAAGCCAAAATTATTAAGCACTGTGTCTTTATTGTTTCGTGACATACAGAAATAATCACTTGGGTACGCATTATCGCATTGGAATATATAGTCAACAACATCAATGTACCTATTAAGAGGCAAGCTTATTTAAAAGAAAATAGTATCAACAACATTAAATACTTCGTAATTTTTACAAAAAGAAAAGTATCAGGGGCACCAAACCAATTAAATTTACTAATCACAACAAATTAATAATTTCAATTAAAGAATACCAATATAATTATTTGATTTTAATTACACAATAATTGAATTTAATTAGTTGATAATTAATGGATTGTTTGTAAATTATATTGTTTGATCATCCTTCAATAATTATATTGGTATTCTTTTATTGGATTAATTAATTTGTTGTGATTGGTAAATTTAATTGGTGTTCCACATGCAATTTTGTGTGTGAAAATTAAAAAGTAAAATGTTGTTGTCAATACTTTTTTCAAAATGTTCATCTTGGAAGGTTAATTTGTGAAACAGGTTATATCATTCAATATAGTATCATATTCCATGAAATTACTAATATTCGTTGTGAGTTATAGTATTTAATAAATTCGTTTATTGAAGTCAGTTCCACTTATGGAATGTGCAATACGTATTATAAGCTGTATGAACATCAGACTTCTTTGTGAATCCGCATAACATACCGATTGATCCACATGTGGATTTCTCTCTAATTAACATTTGTACAGTATGATCCACAGGTCTACTTTTTATATTCAACATACGGAGAATGTGAATTGCTCTTTAATTAACATATGTACAGTTTGACCCACATACAGAAAGTTGTCTATACAAATGTACATGATCGGAGTACCCAACCTAAAGACAGTGTGCTCAACCGACATAAACACTGTAATGCTTCCATGATCAATAGTCATCTACATGTGGACTTCTTTATAATCAATATATGAACAGTACAATCCACATGTGGAATACTTCATATTCAAGAAATTTACACTGTGATCCACATGTGGCCTTCTCTATCATCCACATATAAACAATACGATCCACATGTATAAAACTTCATAATCAAGAAATTCACAGAGTGATCCACATGTTGACTTCACTAATATCCACCTATGAACAATACGATCCACAAGTGGAATACTTCATAATCAAGAAATTTGGTGTGATCCACATGTGGACTTCTGTATCATCCACCTATGAACAATACGATCCACATGTGGAAAACTTCATAATAAAAAACCACAGAGTGATCCACATGTGGACTTCACTAATATCCACCTGTGAACAATACGATCCACATGTGGAAAACTTCATAATAAAGAAATTCACAGAGTGATCCACATGTGGATTTCTCTATCATCCACATATGAAGACTGTAATGCGTTTACACTGTATTCATAGACAGCGTAATCCACTTATATTAACTAAATTACTACCATATTAAATTGTGGTCATTATAACAGCAATATACTCGAATTACGGACAATGTCGTCTATTAATTTATGTACATTAGTATACAACCACCATAAAGGTGATCGACATGTGGACTGTACGATAATATCCTTGATGAAATGGTCATTATATGGTCCACATATGTATTGGGGAATGTGATCCAGATGTGGAGAAAATAGGCCTTATATGTATAGTGTTATAGATCTATGGACGGTGTCATCCACATATGCCAATTGTAAAACATTCTATTCATGAACATTTTATCCGTATGTGGACAATGGTCGAGTACTTACGGTAATTCGTTGACATGGGTATCCAACCATGCGGTATATTGTGTAATTCGGAGGAAAATTGGACGGGCACATATGTTTGTAATTGATAAAGACATGTAACAAGACGTCGTAATATTAACATGATTTATTCATCAAGTAAAATAAGCACCGATATATATCGCATAACATATTAACAAACAAATAACACATCATATGAATTAGCACTTGTATTGTTCTATACAGGTTTATACATTTACTCATGTCTAGACAGTTCACAGAATACATTTGACCACTGGTCAATAGCTTGGTCAGGTTGTTGTCTGGTCTGAGATGTTGTGGTATTTGGAAACATGGACTCTTCATTGTCGGATTCAAGTTGAGACTTGATGGACATCGCTGTATGTTATACCTGGAAGTAAATAAAATGAAACATTATACATTGAGCTCACTATTTATAATGCGGTATAAACCACATTAACACGGTATGAAAGTTAAAGAAGCCAGTCCGTATTTGAATAATAATGAGTTTGTGACAATGGATATGGTCGTACGCTGCAAATGTATGGAATAGCTGCTTGCGCACTTATGCTAGTTAATATAATACAAATTTTAACATTAGAAAACTGATAAATGACCACCGTACGTGTTGATATACACCCGTACACGTGTACAGATTTGTAGAGACATTTACGTTATTTATGATATTAAAAAAAGTAAACGGCATGTGTACATACCTGAGCCCATTTCTTAGTTGAATATCTTTGATACATTTGGTGTACACCATTAGTGATGGAAATACGAAGTAATAGACGTAAATGTCTGGACTGGTTGTCGTCTATTGCTGTCACCAGACAGTGTTCATTCATACTGCTTACTTGTCTCTCTGAAAGTATAAAGAAAACAGTCATGTTATATTGATGTTTCGTATTACAAATGCAATGTACAATACAATATATTCTAAAATACCGGAACTATTATAGTAGATCTAGACAAATGAAATAGTTCATTAATTCTGTATAATAGTTTACAGTACTATACCATGATTATAAATGTCTTTTAAATGTGTATGAATTTGATAACGATAGCTATTTTCTTTTGTAACATCATGCGAAAAGCTAATGCCAAAGAAATAATTTCCAAACAACATGGACTTACCAAGTACGGAGATAGTGCGATCACTGTGTTGAAGAGATATCAGCTGTTGACGTAATGTTGAAGCAGCTGATTGGATATCCATTTTTTGTTTTTATTGTATGTGTATGTAATTACTCAAGTCTGATTATATAGCTTGGTATAGTTATTTTGCAGAAATAGCAATATCGTATTGACCAGTATAAGTAGCTATAAGCTTGGAATCGTTAAGTTATCTATGTGCTCAGTTATCAAGTCACAAATGTGATGGCTTGGGTAAGGAAACTGGTACTATATATAGGAGAAGTCTCGCCATAGTTTTATCAGTTTGATTTAATGAGGTGAACACTTTTACCTGTTTAGCAATTATACTAGCGGCTAATTGTTTGATCTCGAAATGATTAAAGGATGATCAAACAATATTATTTACAAACAATCCATTAATTAGCGACTAATTAAATTCAATTATTGTGTAATTAAAATCAAATAATTATATTGGTATTCTTTAATTCGATCAATTAATCTGTTGTGATTGGTAAATTTAATTGGTGTGCCACACGCAATTTTGTGTGTGAAAATAACGAAGTAAAATGTTGTTGGCAATACTTTTTTCAAAACGTTCATCTTGGTAGGTTAATTTGTGAAACAGGTTATATCATTCAATATAGTATCATATTTTTTTTTAGTCAGACCTCTTTATGAGGACCAATTTTAACAGAATATGTCTTTGTTACCATTTGGTATACATGTACATGCATGTTCTTTGATAAGACTATATCCAGATCCCAAGAACAGTAATATAATGGTTGTGTGATGATCTATTCTCTGGCCTTCTCATGTGCCAGTTATGCATAATAATGTCAATCTCATTATGATACATGGTTGCTTTTATTTCATTTTAAGTCATAAATATATGGTATCTAGAAATTCCACTTTAGAGTGCTTTCTATGCCAGTTGTTTTACACTGCTTTTGGCTACTACATTGACACAACCAATATAGCACAGTCGGGGATAATGAGATAGTAAGCCTATGATATATTATGTGTGAATCCTAGTCTGGTACTTGTATATAATGTATTTTAGCATATATTCTTATGATACTAGTGTCTAAATGACACCTAGTGTGTTTTAGCAATCTTGCCATCTCCTATAACTCAAACTTATGAGTGGCAACACATGTATAATTAACAAAGTGTATATGTATTGTGTTGTAATATGTATGTGTTGATGAGATGTAAATAAATAAATATAAAAAAAAATATTCCATGAAATTACTAATATTCGTTGTGAGTTATATTATTTAATAAATTCGCAATGATATTCGTTTATTGAAGTGAGTTCCACTTATGGAATGTGCAATACGTATTATAAGCTGTATGAAAATAGACTTCTTTATAATCAGCATAACATATCGATTGATCCACATGTGGATTTGTCTTTTATTTTACATATGCACAGTATGATGCACAGGTTTACTTTTTATAATCAACATACGGAGAATGTGAATTGCTCTTTAATTAACATATGTACAGTTTGATCCACATACAGAAAGTTGTCCAAACAAATCTACATGATCGAAGTACTCAACCTAAATACAGTGTGCTCAACCTACATAAACACTGTAATGCTTCCATGATCAATAGTCATCTACATGTGGACTTCTTTATAATCAATATATGAACAGTACGATCAACATATGAAATACTTCATATTCAAGAAATTTACACTGTGATCCACATGTGGACTTCACTATCATCCACATATGAACAGTACGTACGATCCACATGTGGAAAACTTCATAATCAAGAAAATCACAGAGTGATCCACATGTGGAATTCACTAATATCCACCTATGAACAATACGATCCACATGTTGAATACTTCATAATCAAGAAATTTAGTGTGATCCACATGTGGACTTCTGTATCATCCACCTATGAACAATACGATCCACATGTGGAAAACTTCATAATCCAGAAATTCACAGAGTGATCCACATCTGGACTTCACTAATATCCACCTGTTTTGAATAATATAACATGTTTGATCAATAGATAAGATAAGATAAGATAAGATATGTTTTATTTGTAACGAGGCCACCGGCCCAAAATACAAATTAATGTAAATGCATGTATATGAGTTATGATATATGCATAGTATATTACGAACAAACACTGAAGAAAACAAACATGGTATTATGAAAATATATAGACCTGCAATACATTAGATTAGATCTATATAAATAGACAAAATATAAGTAAAATGTATATATAGAGAAATAGACATGGTAATGACATTATACATGTACAGTAACAGAAATGACATCTTTGTATATAGACACGTTCAGATAATATATTACAGAGTTTGTCTTAGTAGGAAAGCCCTGTATATGAATTTGGATAGACGATAAATATGTTTGTCGTCTGCAGTTGACATGATAGAGTAAAAAAGTTGAGTACAGATAGGTCTATTTAACCAGCATTGTGGGAAGAACTCTAATCTCAGATCACAATATAGTGGACATACCAATAACATATGTAATTCGTCTTCCACAGTATATACATTAGATTTTAAACAATGAGCGCAAAATCTAAATTCTCTTTCAATATGCTGATGACGACCTGTTTTAACATTTAAACAATGTCCCGAACATCTAAAATTAGACAATGACTTTTTGTACAGAAATGGTAAATCTATAGACAAATATCGCTCTGTATCCAATAGCGTTTTAAAATGTTTGTAATACAATGTTTTACTAGAAGTATTGACTTTTTCATTTAGATTTTGCAATGCGCAATCAGCAACACGTGTGTTAAATAACTTTGTAAAAGCCACAACATCTCCAACTTCATTAGCCAGCCATGCATATCCAAAGCCAAACTTAAATAATAAACATTTGATATGTGTAGCCCATGTGGTTCTACCAGCCAGATCTAAAGAGCGTAGCATGTTATACGTCTGTTTTGGATATCTATGGCTCGGCATTGCAGTAAGTTTAGCCCAATACTTAATACATCTAGTCATGTATATGGTTGATAATGGTTGCCGGCCACATTCACTTAGTGCAGTAAAGTTTGGTACTGTTCTGTTCAAGCAACATATACGTTTACAAAAGTTAGCCTGCACTCGTTCAATACATTCGGAATATTGATAACCCCATACTTCCGCAGAATAACACAAAATTGGCACAACAATACTGTCAAACAGTTTCAAGGCTTCATAAGCATAGAAATAACCAAATTGTTTTTGATATTTGAGAATATTTATGACTGCTTTGGATGCTTGTGTTGCTAAAGTTTCTTTGGTTTTAGTCCAACACAGTTTGGGTGTGAAAAAAGCACCAAGGTACTTATAAAAAGGCACTACATCAACATCCCTTCCACGGAAAGTCCATTTCTCGTACGTACGTAGTGGCCCGCCATTCCGAAAAACCATAATCTTGGATTTGTCGAGATTTAAGTTCATACCAGTTTCTTTGCAGAAGTCATCAATACAATTGATCTGGTGTTGTAAGTTTAATACAGTGTCAGCTACACTGGAAACATCATCGGCGAACATCAGCGCGAATATATCATCAATATCATTGTTTATGTAAATACCTGTTCCACACTTATGTTTCAGATATATGATCAAATCATTGATAAATAATGAGAAAATAATGGGTGAGCTAACACACCCTTGACGGGTCCCAATGTTACATTCGAAGAAGTCTGTTAATTCACCATTTACTTTAACACATGATTTCAATTGGCAGTACATAGAGTCGAAAATATTCAGGAATTTTCCATTTACACCGTGTCTTGACAAACATGTCCATAGTTTTTTGTGTATACATCCATCAAAGGCCTTCAAGAAATCTATATAAAAAACATAACAACGTCCTTTGCGTTTAGAATAATATTTTTGTATTACTCCATGTAATGTAAATATATTGTCAATTGTGGAGTATTGTGATCGGAAACCAGCTTGTGATTCATTGATCACATTGTTATTATCACACCAATTAGTTAAGCGTCTTGTTAAAATGTGAACAAATATTTTACTCAATGAGTTTATAAGTGATATTGCTCTAAAGTTATTTGGCTCGAGCTTAGAGCCCTTCTTGTGAATAGGGGTAATGATATTTTCACTCCACTGTGCGGGAAATTGACCACTGTCGTATATATTGTTAAACAGTGTAAGTAAATATGGCAAGACAATATCTAAAGTGTTTTATACATTTCAATGCACAATCCATCAGTACCAGTAGCACGATTACTATGGATAGCTGTAACGCTATGTCGGATATCTTCTGCTGATATCGGTAAGTTAAGGTCGTCTGCATTTACCTCCCTTGTTATGTCATCAAGTATACTCGGCCCTTCTATATCATCATTGGCATCACGTCTGAATAAATTCTGGAAGTATGTGAACCATTTGTCACCACTAATACTAATACTGTCTGACCGAGTACAAGTGTTTTTGTTTGCGACCCCTTTAATCTTATGCCAGAAGGATTTTGGGTTTCTGCTGCAATTGACAAGTTCTTGTCTTCGCTGCCTTTCAAGTGACCGCTTTTTTTCAAAACACTTACTTTTAAATTGCCTTCTGTGCAAGACATATAAGTTAAAGTCAGTTTGTAGGTTGGAAGCCCGAAATCGTCTCAAGTACTTATATTTGGCACGTTTGGCTTTCAAACACTCGTCATCCCACCATTCTGGTTGTGAAGTGGATACCGTGGTAGAGCCAGAGCCCCTTTTCATAGACACACCGGCTTGCTTGTACAGTGAATCGAATTCCGCCAATTTTTCAACAGAGTTTATAGGCGTTACTGTCGAGCTAAATTGTTGGAATAGATGCGTAAAGGTTTCAATAAATATGGGTTTTGAGGATTCTTTCCACTTAAAAGAGCATGCCTTTTTTAAATTCGATTGATCGTCTATTTGTTCGCCGCGCTCTATATTACTATTAAACGATAGTCTACAACACACAGGAAAATGGTCCGAGAAGTCATCAATTCCAATGTGAAAATCTGTACAATAGTTAAATAATGGAGTGGAGCAAATTACATAATCGACCAGACTTTTACCGTCGTTGGCAGTACACGTGTAATGACCCTCTTTATCACTATGTAATCTACCGTTGAATATATGTACATCATGTGTACGGCATAGGTCCATTAAGGCCAAGCCAAAATTATTAAGCACTGTGTCTTTATTGTTTCGTGACATACAGAAATAATCACTTGGGTACGCATTATCGCATTGGAATATATAGTCAACAACATCAATGTACCTATTAAGAGGCAAGCTTATTTAAAAGAAAATAGTATCAACAACATTAAATACTTCGTAATTTTTACAAAAAGAAAAGTATCAGGGGCACCAAACCAATTAAATTTACTAATCACAACAAATTAATAATTTCAATTAAAGAATACCAATATAATTATTTGATTTTAATTACACAATAATTGAATTTAATTAGTTGATAATTAATGGATTGTTTGTAAATTATATTGTTTGATCATCCTTCAATAATTATATTGGTATTCTTTTATTGGATTAATTAATTTGTTGTGATTGGTAAATTTAATTGGTGTTCCACATGCAATTTTGTGTGTGAAAATTAAAAAGTAAAATGTTGTTGTCAATACTTTTTTCAAAATGTTCATCTTGGAAGGTTAATTTGTGAAACAGGTTATATCATTCAATATAGTATCATATTCCATGAAATTACTAATATTCGTTGTGAGTTATAGTATTTAATAAATTCGTTTATTGAAGTCAGTTCCACTTATGGAATGTGCAATACGTATTATAAGCTGTATGAACATCAGACTTCTTTGTGAATCCGCATAACATACCGATTGATCCACATGTGGATTTCTCTCTAATTAACATTTGTACAGTATGATCCACAGGTCTACTTTTTATATTCAACATACGGAGAATGTGAATTGCTCTTTAATTAACATATGTACAGTTTGACCCACATACAGAAAGTTGTCTATACAAATGTACATGATCGGAGTACCCAACCTAAAGACAGTGTGCTCAACCGACATAAACACTGTAATGCTTCCATGATCAATAGTCATCTACATGTGGACTTCTTTATAATCAATATATGAACAGTACAATCCACATGTGGAATACTTCATATTCAAGAAATTTACACTGTGATCCACATGTGGCCTTCTCTATCATCCACATATAAACAATACGATCCACATGTATAAAACTTCATAATCAAGAAATTCACAGAGTGATCCACATGTTGACTTCACTAATATCCACCTATGAACAATACGATCCACAAGTGGAATACTTCATAATCAAGAAATTTGGTGTGATCCACATGTGGACTTCTGTATCATCCACCTATGAACAATACGATCCACATGTGGAAAACTTCATAATAAAAAACCACAGAGTGATCCACATGTGGACTTCACTAATATCCACCTGTGAACAATACGATCCACATGTGGAAAACTTCATAATAAAGAAATTCACAGAGTGATCCACATGTGGATTTCTCTATCATCCACATATGAAGACTGTAATGCGTTTACACTGTATTCATAGACAGCGTAATCCACTTATATTAACTAAATTACTACCATATTAAATTGTGGTCATTATAACAGCAATATACTCGAATTACGGACAATGTCGTCTATTAATTTATGTACATTAGTATACAACCACCATAAAGGTGATCGACATGTGGACTGTACGATAATATCCTTGATGAAATGGTCATTATATGGTCCACATATGTATTGGGGAATGTGATCCAGATGTGGAGAAAATAGGCCTTATATGTATAGTGTTATAGATCTATGGACGGTGTCATCCACATATGCCAATTGTAAAACATTCTATTCATGAACATTTTATCCGTATGTGGACAATGGTCGAGTACTTACGGTAATTCGTTGACATGGGTATCCAACCATGCGGTATATTGTGTAATTCGGAGGAAAATTGGACGGGCACATATGTTTGTAATTGATAAAGACATGTAACAAGACGTCGTAATATTAACATGATTTATTCATCAAGTAAAATAAGCACCGATATATATCGCATAACATATTAACAAACAAATAACACATCATATGAATTAGCACTTGTATTGTTCTATACAGGTTTATACATTTACTCATGTCTAGACAGTTCACAGAATACATTTGACCACTGGTCAATAGCTTGGTCAGGTTGTTGTCTGGTCTGAGATGTTGTGGTATTTGGAAACATGGACTCTTCATTGTCGGATTCAAGTTGAGACTTGATGGACATCGCTGTATGTTATACCTGGAAGTAAATAAAATGAAACATTATACATTGAGCTCACTATTTATAATGCGGTATAAACCACATTAACACGGTATGAAAGTTAAAGAAGCCAGTCCGTATTTGAATAATAATGAGTTTGTGACAATGGATATGGTCGTACGCTGCAAATGTATGGAATAGCTGCTTGCGCACTTATGCTAGTTAATATAATACAAATTTTAACATTAGAAAACTGATAAATGACCACCGTACGTGTTGATATACACCCGTACACGTGTACAGATTTGTAGAGACATTTACGTTATTTATGATATTAAAAAAAGTAAACGGCATGTGTACATACCTGAGCCCATTTCTTAGTTGAATATCTTTGATACATTTGGTGTACACCATTAGTGATGGAAATACGAAGTAATAGACGTAAATGTCTGGACTGGTTGTCGTCTATTGCTGTCACCAGACAGTGTTCATTCATACTGCTTACTTGTCTCTCTGAAAGTATAAAGAAAACAGTCATGTTATATTGATGTTTCGTATTACAAATGCAATGTACAATACAATATATTCTAAAATACCGGAACTATTATAGTAGATCTAGACAAATGAAATAGTTCATTAATTCTGTATAATAGTTTACAGTACTATACCATGATTATAAATGTCTTTTAAATGTGTATGAATTTGATAACGATAGCTATTTTCTTTTGTAACATCATGCGAAAAGCTAATGCCAAAGAAATAATTTCCAAACAACATGGACTTACCAAGTACGGAGATAGTGCGATCACTGTGTTGAAGAGATATCAGCTGTTGACGTAATGTTGAAGCAGCTGATTGGATATCCATTTTTTGTTTTTATTGTATGTGTATGTAATTACTCAAGTCTGATTATATAGCTTGGTATAGTTATTTTGCAGAAATAGCAATATCGTATTGACCAGTATAAGTAGCTATAAGCTTGGAATCGTTAAGTTATCTATGTGCTCAGTTATCAAGTCACAAATGTGATGGCTTGGGTAAGGAAACTGGTACTATATATAGGAGAAGTCTCGCCATAGTTTTATCAGTTTGATTTAATGAGGTGAACACTTTTACCTGTTTAGCAATTATACTAGCGGCTAATTGTTTGATCTCGAAATGATTAAAGGATGATCAAACAATATTATTTACAAACAATCCATTAATTAGCGACTAATTAAATTCAATTATTGTGTAATTAAAATCAAATAATTATATTGGTATTCTTTAATTCGATCAATTAATCTGTTGTGATTGGTAAATTTAATTGGTGTGCCACACGCAATTTTGTGTGTGAAAATAACGAAGTAAAATGTTGTTGGCAATACTTTTTTCAAAACGTTCATCTTGGTAGGTTAATTTGTGAAACAGGTTATATCATTCAATATAGTATCATATTTTTTTTTAGTCAGACCTCTTTATGAGGACCAATTTTAACAGAATATGTCTTTGTTACCATTTGGTATACATGTACATGCATGTTCTTTGATAAGACTATATCCAGATCCCAAGAACAGTAATATAATGGTTGTGTGATGATCTATTCTCTGGCCTTCTCATGTGCCAGTTATGCATAATAATGTCAATCTCATTATGATACATGGTTGCTTTTATTTCATTTTAAGTCATAAATATATGGTATCTAGAAATTCCACTTTAGAGTGCTTTCTATGCCAGTTGTTTTACACTGCTTTTGGCTACTACATTGACACAACCAATATAGCACAGTCGGGGATAATGAGATAGTAAGCCTATGATATATTATGTGTGAATCCTAGTCTGGTACTTGTATATAATGTATTTTAGCATATATTCTTATGATACTAGTGTCTAAATGACACCTAGTGTGTTTTAGCAATCTTGCCATCTCCTATAACTCAAACTTATGAGTGGCAACACATGTATAATTAACAAAGTGTATATGTATTGTGTTGTAATATGTATGTGTTGATGAGATGTAAATAAATAAATATAAAAAAAAATATTCCATGAAATTACTAATATTCGTTGTGAGTTATATTATTTAATAAATTCGCAATGATATTCGTTTATTGAAGTGAGTTCCACTTATGGAATGTGCAATACGTATTATAAGCTGTATGAAAATAGACTTCTTTATAATCAGCATAACATATCGATTGATCCACATGTGGATTTGTCTTTTATTTTACATATGCACAGTATGATGCACAGGTTTACTTTTTATAATCAACATACGGAGAATGTGAATTGCTCTTTAATTAACATATGTACAGTTTGATCCACATACAGAAAGTTGTCCAAACAAATCTACATGATCGAAGTACTCAACCTAAATACAGTGTGCTCAACCTACATAAACACTGTAATGCTTCCATGATCAATAGTCATCTACATGTGGACTTCTTTATAATCAATATATGAACAGTACGATCAACATATGAAATACTTCATATTCAAGAAATTTACACTGTGATCCACATGTGGACTTCACTATCATCCACATATGAACAGTACGTACGATCCACATGTGGAAAACTTCATAATCAAGAAAATCACAGAGTGATCCACATGTGGAATTCACTAATATCCACCTATGAACAATACGATCCACATGTTGAATACTTCATAATCAAGAAATTTAGTGTGATCCACATGTGGACTTCTGTATCATCCACCTATGAACAATACGATCCACATGTGGAAAACTTCATAATCCAGAAATTCACAGAGTGATCCACATCTGGACTTCACTAATATCCACCTGTGAACAATTCGATCCACATGTGGAAAACTTCATAATCAAGACATTCACAGAGTGATCCACATGTGGATTTCTCTATCATCCACATATGAAGACTGTGATGCGTATACACTGTATTCATAGACAGCGTAATCCACTTATGTAGACTAAATTTCTTCCATATTAAATTGCGATCCACCTGGTGATTTCTCTATTACAAACATATGGACAGTGTGAGCCACATATGGAGAAATATGTCATTGCATGATGACTTTATTTGATCTATGGACAGTGTCATCTACCTATGTACTTTGTGGTAATACAACGACATAAATATGTTCCCCCACTCCAAAATTAACATACGATTTTATGTGATCCACATGTGGATTTCTCTTCAACCGACACAGTGTGAACCACAGAAGTAAACACATTTACGACCTACGTATAGTTAATACACGTTCAGTTTGATCCGCATGTGGAAAGTCAAAGTCATCGTGTTAAATTGTGATTAAATTTCTCTAATACAAGCATATGGACAGTGTGAACCGCATATGGAGAAATGTGTCATTACATGATTACTTTACTTGATTTATGGACAGTGCCATCTACATATGTACATTGTTCCCCTGCTCTATATTTTTCAACATATGATTTGTGTGATCCACATGTGGATTTCTCTTCAGCCGACCCATGAACAGTTTCACCGACAGAAGTCGTCATTATATGATCAGAGTATTCGACATCCAATTGAGTATAATGTAATACTACCATGATCAATAGTGATTCACATGTGGATTTGTCTACCATCAACATATGAACAATGTGATCCGCATATGGAAAAAGTGGTCATTATAACAGCAATATACTCGACTTATGGACAATGTCGTCTATCTATGTACATTTGTATACAACCACAATAAAGGTGATCGACATGTGGACTGTACGATAATATTTTTGATGAAATGGTCATTATATGGTCCACATATGTATTGGGGAATGTGATCCAGATGTGGAGTAATATGCCTTATTTGTATAGTGCTATAGACCTATGGACGGTGTCATCCACATATGCCAATTGTAAAACATTCTATTCATGAACATTTTATCCGTATGTGGACAATGGTCGAGTACTTACGGTAATTCGTTGACATGGGTATCCAACCATGCGGTATATTGTGTAATTCGGAGGAAAATTGGACGGGCACATATGTTTGTATTTGATAAAGACATGTAACAAGACGTCGTAATATTAACATGATTTATTCATCAAGTAAAATAAGCACCGATATATATCGCATAACATATTAACAAACAAATAACATATCATATGAATTAGCACTTGTATTGTTCTATACAGGTTTATACATTTACTCATGTCTAGACAGTTCACAGAATACATTTGACCACTGGTCAATAGCTTGGTCAGGTTGTTGTCTGGTCTGAGATGTTGTGGTATTTGGAAACATGGACTCTTCATTGTCGGATTCAAGTTGAGACTTGATGGACATCGCTGTATGTTGTACCTGGAAGTAAATAAAATGAAACATTATACATTGAGCTCACTATTTATAATGCGGTATAAACCACATTAACACGGTATGAAAGTTAAAGAAGCCAGTCCGTATTTGAATAATAATGAGTTTGTGACAATGGATATGGTCGTACGCTGCAAATGTATGGAATAGCTGCTTGCGCACTTATGCTAGTTAATATAATACAAATTTTAACATTAGAAAACTGATAAATGACCACCGTACGTGTTGATATACACCCGTACACGTGTACAGATTTGTAGAGACATTTACGTTATTTATGATATTAAAAAAAGTAAACGGCATGTGTACATACCTGAGCCCATTTCTTAGTTGAATATCTTTGATACATTTGGTGTACACCATTAGTGATGGAAATACGAAGTAATAGACGTAAATGTCTGGACTGGTTGTCGTCTATTGCTGTCACCAGACAGTGTTCATTCATACTGCTTACTTGTCTCTCTGAAAGTATAAAGAAAACAGTCATGTTATATTGATGTTTCGTATTACAAATGCAATGTACAATACAATATATTCTAAAATACCGGAACTATTATAGTAGATCTAGACAAATGAAATAGTTCATTAATTCTGTATAATAGTTTACAGTACTATACCATGATTATAAATGTCTTTTAAATGTTTATGAATTTGATAACGATAGCTATTTTCTTTTGTAACATCATGCGAAAAGCTAATGCCAAAGAAATAATTTCCAAACAACATGGACTTACCAAGTACGGAGATAGTGCGATCACTGTGTTGAAGAGATATCAGCTGTTGACGTAATGTTGAAGCAGCTGATTGGATATCCATTTTTTGTTTTTATTGTATGTGTATGTAATTACTCAAGTCTGATTATATAGCTTGGTATAGTTATTTTGCAGAAATAGCAATATCGTATTGACCAGTATAAGTAGCTATAAGCTTGGAATCGTTAAGTTATCTATGTGCTCAGTTATCAAGTCACAAATGTGATGGCTTGGGTAAGGAAACTGGTACTATATATAGGAGAAGTCTCGCCATAGTTTTATCAGTTTGATTTAATGAGGTGAACACTTTTACCTGTTTAGCAATTATACTAGCGGCTAATTGTTTGATCTCGAAATGATTAAAGGATGATCAAACAATATTATTTACAAACAATCCATTAATTAGCGACTAATTAAATTCAATTATTGTGTAATTAAAATCAAATAATTATATTGGTATTCTTTAATTCGATCAATTAATCTGTTGTGATTGGTAAATTTAATTGGTGTGCCACACGCAATTTTGTGTGTGAAAATAACGAAGTAAAATGTTGTTGGCAATACTTTTTTCAAAACGTTCATCTTGGTAGGTTAATTTGTGAAACAGGTTATATCATTCAATATAGTATCATATTTTTTTTTAGTCAGACCTCTTTATGAGGACCAATTTTAACAGAATATGTCTTTGTTACCATTTGGTATACATGTACATGCATGTTCTTTGATAAGACTATATCCAGATCCCAAGAACAGTAATATAATGGTTGTGTGATGATCTATTCTCTGGCCTTCTCATGTGCCAGTTATGCATAATAATGTCAATCTCATTATGATACATGGTTGCTTTTATTTCATTTTAAGTCATAAATATATGGTATCTAGAAATTCCACTTTAGAGTGCTTTCTATGCCAGTTGTTTTACACTGCTTTTGGCTACTACATTGACACAACCAATATAGCACAGTCGGGGATAATGAGATAGTAAGCCTATGATATATTATGTGTGAATCCTAGTCTGGTACTTGTATATAATGTATTTTAGCATATATTCTTATGATACTAGTGTCTAAATGACACCTAGTGTGTTTTAGCAATCTTGCCATCTCCTATAACTCAAACTTATGAGTGGCAACACATGTATAATTAACAAAGTGTATATGTATTGTGTTGTAATATGTATGTGTTGATGAGATGTAAATAAATAAATATAAAAAAAAATATTCCATGAAATTACTAATATTCGTTGTGAGTTATATTATTTAATAAATTCGCAATGATATTCGTTTATTGAAGTGAGTTCCACTTATGGAATGTGCAATACGTATTATAAGCTGTATGAAAATAGACTTCTTTATAATCAGCATAACATATCGATTGATCCACATGTGGATTTGTCTTTTATTTTACATATGCACAGTATGATGCACAGGTTTACTTTTTATAATCAACATACGGAGAATGTGAATTGCTCTTTAATTAACATATGTACAGTTTGATCCACATACAGAAAGTTGTCCAAACAAATCTACATGATCGAAGTACTCAACCTAAATACAGTGTGCTCAACCTACATAAACACTGTAATGCTTCCATGATCAATAGTCATCTACATGTGGACTTCTTTATAATCAATATATGAACAGTACGATCAACATATGAAATACTTCATATTCAAGAAATTTACACTGTGATCCACATGTGGACTTCACTATCATCCACATATGAACAGTACGTACGATCCACATGTGGAAAACTTCATAATCAAGAAAATCACAGAGTGATCCACATGTGGAATTCACTAATATCCACCTATGAACAATACGATCCACATGTTGAATACTTCATAATCAAGAAATTTAGTGTGATCCACATGTGGACTTCTGTATCATCCACCTATGAACAATACGATCCACATGTGGAAAACTTCATAATCCAGAAATTCACAGAGTGATCCACATCTGGACTTCACTAATATCCACCTGTGAACAATTCGATCCACATGTGGAAAACTTCATAATCAAGACATTCACAGAGTGATCCACATGTGGATTTCTCTATCATCCACATATGAAGACTGTGATGCGTATACACTGTATTCATAGACAGCGTAATCCACTTATGTAGACTAAATTTCTTCCATATTAAATTGCGATCCACCTGGTGATTTCTCTATTACAAACATATGGACAGTGTGAACCACATATGGAGAAATATGTCATTGCATGATGACTTTATTTGATCTATGGACAGTGTCATCTACCTATGTACTTTGTGGTAATACAACGACATAAATATGTTCCCCCACTCCAAAATTAACATACGATTTTATGTGATCCACATGTGGATTTCTCTTCAACCGACACAGTGTGAACCACAGAAGTAAACACATTTACGACCTACGTATAGTTAATACACGTTCAGTTTGATCCGCATGTGGAAAGTCAAAGTCATCGTGTTAAATTGTGATTAAATTTCTCTAATACAAGCATATGGACAGTGTGAACCGCATATGGAGAAATGTGTCATTACATGATTACTTTACTTGATTTATGGACAGTGCCATCTACATATGTACATTGTTCCCCTGCTCTATATTTTTCAACATATGATTTGTGTGATCCACATGTGGATTTCTCTTCAGCCGACCCATGAACAGTTTCACCGACAGAAGTCGTCATTATATGATCAGAGTATTCGACATCCAATTGAGTATAATGTAATACTACCATGATCAATAGTGATTCACATGTGGATTTGTCTACCATCAACATATGAACAATGTGATCCGCATATGGAAAAAGTGGTCATTATAACAGCAATATACTCGACTTATGGACAATGTCGTCTATCTATGTACATTTGTATACAACCACAATAAAGGTGATCGACATGTGGACTGTACGATAATATTTTTGATGAAATGGTCATTATATGGTCCACATATGTATTGGGGAATGTGATCCAGATGTGGAGAAAATATGCCATATTTGTATAGTGCTATAGACCTATGGACGGTGTCATCCACATATGCCAATTGTAAGACATTCTATTCATGAACATTTTATCCGTATGTGGACAATGGTCGAGTACTTACGGTAATTCGTTGACATGGGTATCCAACCATGCGGTATATTGTGTAATTCGGAGGAAAATTGGACGGGCACATATGTTTGTAATTGATAAAGACATGTAACAAGACGTCGTAATATTAACATGATTTATTCATCAAGTAAAATAAGCACCGATATATATCGCATAACATATTAACAAACAAATAACATATCATATGAATTAGCACTTGTATTGTTCTATACAGGTTTATACATTTACTCATGTCTAGACAGTTCACAGAATACATTTGACCACTGGTCAATAGCTTGGTCAGGTTGTTGTCTGGTCTGAGATGTTGTGGTATTTGGAAACATGGACTCTTCATTGTCGGATTCAAGTTGAGACTTGATGGACATCGCTGTATGTTGTACCTGGAAGTAAATAAAATGAAACATTATACATTGAGCTCACTATTTATAATGCGGTATAAACCACATTAACACGGTATGAAAGTTAAAGAAGCCAGTCCGTATTTGAATAATAATGAGTTTGTGACAATGGATATGGTCGTACGCTGCAAATGTATGTAGAAGCTGCTTGCGCACTTATGCTAGTTAATATAATACAAATTTTAACATTAGAAAACTGATAAATGACCACCGTACGTGTTGATATACACCCGTACACGTGTACAGATTTGTAGAGACATTTACGTTATTTATGATATTAAAAAAAGTAAACGGCATGTGTACATACCTGAGCCCATTTCTTAGTTGAATATCTTTGATACATTTGGTGTACACCATTAGTGATGGAAATACGAAGTAATAGACGTAAATGTCTGGACTGGTTGTCGTCTATTGCTGTCACCAGACAGTGTTCATTCATACTGCTTACTTGTCTCTCTGAAAGTATAAAGAAAACAGTCATGTTATATTGATGTTTCGTATTACATATGCAATGTACAATACAATATATTCTAAAATACCGGAACTATTATAGTAGATCTAGACAAATGAAATAGTTCATTAATTCTGTATAATAGTTTACAGTACTATACCATGATTATAAATGTCTTTTAAATGTGTATGAATTTGATAACGATAGCTTTTTTCTTTTGTAACATCATGCGAAAAGCTAATGCCAAAGAAATAATTTCCAAACAACATGGACTTACCAAGTACGGAGATAGTGCGATCACTGTGTTGAAGAGATATCAGCTGTTGACGTAATGTTGAAGCAGCTGATTGGATATCCATTTTTTGTTTTTATTGTATGTGTATGTAATTACTCAAGTCTGATTATATAGCTTGGTATAGTTATTTTGCAGAAATAGCAATATCGTATTGACCAGTATAAGTAGCTATAAGCTTGGAATCGTTAAGTTATCTATGTGCTCAGTTATCAAGTCACAAATGTGATAGCTTGGGTAAGGAAACTGGTACTATATATAGGAGAAGTCTCGCCATAGTTTTATCAGTTTGATTTAATGAGGTGAACACTTTTACCTGTTTAGCAATTATACATGCGGCTAATTGTTTGATCTCGAAATGATTAAAGGATGATCAAACAATATTATTTACAAACAATCCATTAATTAGCGACTAATTAAATTCAATTATTGTGTAATTATAATCAAATAATTATATTGGTATTCTTTAATTCGATCAATTAATCTGTTGTGATTGGTAAATTTAATTGGTGTGCCACACGCAATTTTGTGTGTGAAAATAACGAAGTAAAATGTTGTTGGCAATACTTTTTTCAAAACGTTCATCTTGGAAGGTTAATTTGTGAAACAGGTTATATCATTCAATATAGTATCATATTCCATGAAATTACTAATATTCGTTGTGAGTTATATTATTTAATAAATTCGCAATGATATTCGTTTATTGAAGTGAGTTCCACTTATGGAATGTGCAATACGTATTATAAGCTGTATGAAAATAGACTTCTTTATAATCAGCATAACATATCGATTGATCCACATGTGGATTTGTCTTTTATTTTACATATGCACAGTATGATGCACAGGTTTACTTTTTATAATCAACATACGGAGAATGTGAATTGCTCTTTAATTAACATATGTACAGTTTGATCCACATACAGAAAGTTGTCCAAACAAATCTACATGATCGAAGTACTCAACCTAAATACAGTGTGCTCAACCTACATAAACACTGTAATGCTTCCATGATCAATAGTCATCTACATGTGGACTTCTTTATAATCAATATATGAACAGTACGATCAACATATGAAATACTTCATATTCAAGAAATTTACACTGTGATCCACATGTGGACTTCACTATCATCCACATATGAACAGTACGTACGATCCACATGTGGAAAACTTCATAATCAAGAAAATCACAGAGTGATCCACATGTGGAATTCACTAATATCCACCTATGAACAATACGATCCACATGTTGAATACTTCATAATCAAGAAATTTAGTGTGATCCACATGTGGACTTCTGTATCATCCACCTATGAACAATACGATCCACATGTGGAAAACTTCATAATCCAGAAATTCACAGAGTGATCCACATCTGGACTTCACTAATATCCACCTGTGAACAATTCGATCCACATGTGGAAAACTTCATAATCAAGACATTCACAGAGTGATCCACATGTGGATTTCTCTATCATCCACATATGAAGACTGTGATGCGTATACACTGTATTCATAGACAGCGTAATCCACTTATGTAGACTAAATTTCTTCCATATTAAATTGCGATCCACCTGGTGATTTCTCTATTACAAACATATGGACAGTGTGAACCACATATGGAGAAATATGTCATTGCATGATGACTTTATTTGATCTATGGACAGTGTCATCTACCTATGTACTTTGTGGTAATACAACGACATAAATATGTTCCCCCACTCCAAAATTAACATACGATTTTATGTGATCCACATGTGGATTTCTCTTCAACCGACACAGTGTGAACCACAGAAGTAAACACATTTACGACCTACGTATAGTTAATACACGTTCAGTTTGATCCGCATGTGGAAAGTCAAAGTCATCGTGTTAAATTGTGATTAAATTTCTCTATTACAAGCATATGGACAGTGTGAACCGCATATGGAGAAATGTGTCATTACATGATTACTTTACTTGATTTATGGACAGTGCCATCTACATATGTACATTGTTCCCCTGCTCTATATTTTTCAACATATGATTTGTGTGATCCACATGTGGATTTCTCTTCAGCCGACCCATGAACAGTTTCACCGACAGAAGTCGTCATTATATGATCAGAGTATTCGACATCCAATTGAGTATAATGTAATACTACCATGATCAATAGTGATTCACATGTGGATTTGTCTACCATCAACATATGAACAATGTGATCCGCATATGGAAAAAGTGGTCATTATAACAGCAATATACTCGACTTATGGACAATGTCGTCTATCTATGTACATTAGTATACAACCACAATAAAGGTGATCGACATGTGGACTGTACGATAATATTTTGGATGAAATGGTCATTATATGGTCCACATATGTATTGGGGAATGTGATCCAGATGTGGAGAAAATATGCCTTATATGTATAGTGTTATAGACCTATGGACGGTGTCATCCACATATGCCAATTGTAAAACATTCTATTCATGAACATTTTATCCGTATGTGGACAATGGTCGAGTACTTACGGTAATTCGTTGACATAGGTATCCAACCATGCGGTATATTGTGTAATTCGGAGGAAAATTGGACGGGCACATATGTTTGTAATTGATAAAGACATGTAACAAGACGTCGTAATATTAACATGATTTATTCATCAAGTAAAATAAGCACCGATATATATCGCATAACATATTAACAAACAAATAACATATCATATGAATTAGCACTTGTATTGTTCTATACAGGTTCATACATTTACTCATGTCTAGACAGTTCACAGAATACATTTGACCACTGGTCAATAGCTTGGTCAGGTTGTTGTCTGGTCTGAGATGTTGTGGTATTTGGAAACATGGACTCTTCATTGTCGGATTCAAGTTGAGACTTGATGGACATCGCTGTATGTTGTACCTGGAAGTAAATAAAATGAAACATTATACATTGAGCTCACTATTTATAATGCGGTATAAACCACATTAACACGGTATGAAAGTTAAAGAAGCCAGTCCGTATTTGAATAATAATGAGTTTGTGACAATGGATATGGTCGTACGCTGCAAATGTATGGAATAGCTGCTTGCGCACTTATGCTAGTTAATATAATACACATTTTAACATTAGAAAACTGATAAATGACCACCGTACGTGTTGATATACACCCGTACACGTGTACAAATTTGTAGAGACATTTACGTTATTTATGATATTAAAAAAAGTAAACGGCATGTGTACATACCTGAGCCCATTTCTTAGTTGAATATCTTTGATACATTTGGTGTACACCATTAGTGATGGAAATACGAAGTAATAGACGTAAATGTCTGGACTGGTTGTCGTCTTTTGCTGTCACCAGACAGTGTTCATTCATACTGCTTACTTGTCTCTCTGAAAGTATAAAGAAAACAGTCATGTTATATTGATGTTTCGTATTACATATGCAATGTACAATACAATATATTCTAAAATACCGGAACTATTATAGTAGATCTAGACAAATGAAATAGTTCATTAATTCTGTATAATATTTCACAGTACTATACCATGATTATAAATGCCTTTTAAATGTGTATTAATTTGATAACGATAGCTATTTTCTTTTGTAACATCATGCGAAAAGCTAATGCCAAAGAAATAATTTCCAAACAACATGGACTTACCAAGTACGGAGATAGTGCGATCACTGTATTGAAGAGATATCAGCTGTTGACGTAATGTTGAAGCAGCTGATTGGATATCCATTTTTTGTTTTTATTGTATGTGTATGTAATTACTCAAGTCTGATTATATAGCTTGGTATAGTTATTTTGCAGAAATAGCAATATCGTATTGACCAGTATAAGCAGCTATAAGCTTGGAATCGTTAAGTTATCTATGTGCTCAGTTATCAAGTCACAAATGTGATGGCTTGGGTAAGGAAACTGGTACTATATATAGGAGAAGTCTCGCCATAGTTTTATCAGTTTGATTTAATGAGGTGAACACTTTTACCTGTTTAGCAATTATACTAGCGGCTAATTGCTTTGATCTCGAAATGATTAAAGGATGATCAAACAATATTATTTACAAACAATCCATTAATTAGCGACTAATTAAATTCAATTATTGTGTAATTAAAATCAAATAATTATATTGGTATTCTTTAATTCGATTAATTAATTTGTTGTGATTGGTAAATTTAATTGGTGTTCCACACGCAATTTTGTGTGAAAATTAAAAAGTAAAATGTTGTTGTCAATACTTTTTTCAAAACGTTCATCCTGGAAGGTTAATTTGTGAAACAGGTTATATTATTCAATATAGTATCATATTCCATGAAATTACTAATATTCGTTGTGAGTTATAGTATTTAATAAATTCGCAATGATATTCGTTTATTGAAGTGAGTTCCACTTATGGAATGTGCAATACGTATTATAAGCTGTATGAACAACAAACTTCTTTAAAATCAGCATAACATAACGATTGATCCACATGTGGATTTCTCTTAAATTTAACATATGCACAGTATGATGCACATGTCTACTTTTTATAATCAACATACGGAAAATGTGAATTGCTCTTTAATTAACAGATGAACAGTTTGATCCACATACAGAAAGTTGTCCATACAAATGTACATGATCGGAGTACTCAACCTAAAGACAGTGTGCTCAACCTACATAAACACTGTAATGCTTCCATGATCAATAGTCATCTACATGTGGACTGCTTTATAATCAATATATGAACAGTACGATCCACATGTGGAATACTTCATATTCAAGAAATTTACACTGTGATCCACATGTGGACTTATCTATCATCCACATATGAACAGTACGATCCACATGTGGAAAACTTCATAATCAAGAAATTCATAGAGTGATCCACATGTTGACTTCACTAATATCCACCTATGAACAATACGATCCACATGTGGAATACTTCATAATCAAGAAATTTAGAGTGATCCACATGTGGACTTCTGTATCATCCTCCTATGAACAATACGATCCACATGTGGAAAACTTCATAATCAAGTAATTCGAAGAGTGATCCACATGTGGACTTCACTATCATTCACCTATGAACAATACGATCCACATGTGGAAATCTTTATAATCAAGAAATTCACAGAGTGATCCACATGTGGATTTCTCTACCATCCACATATGAAGACTGTGATGCGTTTACACTGCATATATAGACAGCGTAATCCACTTATTTAGACTAATTTACTAATATATTAAATTGTGATCCACCTGTGGATTTCTCTATTACAAAAATATGGACAGTGTGAGCCGCATATGGAGAAATATGTCATTGCATGATGACTTTACTTGATCTATGGACAGTGTCATCTACCTATGTACTTTGTGGAAATACAACGACATAAATATGTTCCCCCACTCCATAATTAACATACGATTTTATGTGATCCACATGTGGATTTCTCTTCAACCGACACAGTGTGATCCACAGAAGTAAACACATTTACGACCTATGTATAGTTTATACACGTTCAGTTTGATCCACATGTGGAAAGTCAAAGTCATCGTGTTAAATTGTGATTAAATTTCTCTATTACAAGCATATGGACAGTGTGAACCGCATATGGAGAAATGTGTCATTACATGATGACTTTACTTGATTTATGGACAGTGCCATCTACATATGTACATTGTTCCCCGACTCTATATTTTTCGACATATGATTTGTGTGATCCACATGTTGATTTCTCTTCAGCCGACCCATGAACAGTTTGACCGACAAAAGTCGTCATTATATGATCAGAGTATTCGACATCCAATTGAGTATAATGTAATACTACCATGATCAATAGTGATCCACATGTGGATTTGTCTACAATCAACATATGGACAATGAGATCCGCATATGGAAAAAGTGGTCATTATAACAGCAATATACTAGACTTATGGACAATGTCGTCTATTTATGTACATTAGTATACAACCACAATAAAGGTGATCGACATGTGGACTGTACGATAATATTTTGGATGAAATGGTCATTAGGTGAAACCACATATGTATTGGGGAATGTGATCCAGATGTCGAGAAAATAGGCCTTATATGTATAGTGTTATAGACCTATGGACGGTGTCATCCACATATGCCAATTGTAAAACATTCTATTCATGAACATTTTATCCGTATGTGGACAATGGTCGAGTACTTACGGTAATTCGTTGACATGGGTATCCAACCATGCGGTATATTGTGTAATTCGGAGGAGAATTGGACGGGCACATATGTTTGTTATTGATAAAGACATGTAACAAGACGTCGAAATATTAATATGATTTATTCATCAAGTAAAATAAGCACCGATATATATCGCATAACATATTAACAAACAAATAACACATCATATGAATTAGCACTTGTATTGTTCTATACATGTTTATACATTTACTCATGTCTAGACAGTTCACAGAATACATTTGACCACTGGTCAATAGCTTGGTCAGGTTGTTGTCTGGTCTGAGATGTTGTGGTATTTGGAAACATGGACTCTTCATTGTCGGATTCAAGTTGAGACTTGATGGACATCGCTGTATGTTGTACCTGGAAGTAAATAAAATGAAAGATTATACATTGAGCTCACTATTTATAATGCGGTATAAACCACATTAACACGGTATGAAAGTTAAAGAAGCCAGTCCGTATTTGAATAATAATGACTTTGTGACAATGGATATGGTCGTACGCTGCAAATGTATGGAGAAGCTGCTTGCGCACTTATGCTAGTTAATATAATACAAATTTTAACATTAGAAAACTGATAAATGACCACCGTACGTGTTGATATACAACCGTACACGTGTACAGATTTGTAGACACATTTACGTTATTTATGATATTAACAAAAGTAAACGGCATGTGTACATACCTGAGCCCATTTCTTAGTTGAATATCTTTGATACATTTGGTGTACACCATTAGTGATGGAAATACGAAGTAATAGACGTAAATGTCTAGACTGGTTGTCGTCTATTGCTGTCACCAGACAGTGTTCATTCATACTGCTTACTTGTCTCTCTGAAAGTATAAAGAAAACAGTCATGTTATAATGGTGTTTCGTATTACATATGCAATGTACAATACAATATATTCTGAAATACCGGAACTATTATAGTAGATCTAGACAAATGAAATAGTTCATTAATTCTGTATAATAGTTTACAGTACTATACCATGATTACAAATGCCTTTTAAATGTGTATTAATTTGATAACGATAGCTTTTTTCTTCTGTAACATCATGCGAAAAGCTAATGCCAAAGAAATAATTTCCAAACAACATGGACTTACCAAGTACGGAGATAGTGCGATCACTGTGTTGAAGAGATATCAGCTGTTGACGTAATGTTGAAGCAGCTGATTGGATATCCATTTTTTGTTTTAATTGTATGTGTATGTAATTACTCAAGTCTGATTATGTAGCTTGGTATAGTTTTTTTGCAGAAATAGCAATATCGTATTGACCAGTATAAGCAGCTATAAGCTTGGAATCGTTAAGTTATCTATGTGCTCTGTTATCAAGTCACAAATGTGATGGCTTGGGTAAGGAAACTGGTTCTATATATAGGAGAAGTCTCGCCATAGTTTTATCAGTTTGATTTAGTGAGGTGAACACTTTTACCTGTTTAGCAATTATACTAGCGGCTAATTGCTTTGATCTCGAAATGATTAAAGGATGATCAAACAATATTATTTACAAACAAACCATTAATTAGCGACTAATTAATTTCAATTATTGTGTAATCAAAATCAATAATTATATTGGTATTCTTTAATTGGATTAATTAATTTGTTGTGATTGGTAAATTTAATTGGTGTTCCACACGCAATTTTGTGTGTGAAAATTACAAAGTAAAATGCTGTTGATAATACTTTTTTCAAAACGTTCATCTTGGTAGGTTAATTTGTGAAACAGGTTATATCATTCAAAATAGTATCATATTCCATGAAATTACTAATATTCGTTGTGAGTTATATTATTTTATAAATTTGCAATGATATTCGTATATTGAAGTTTGTTCCACTTATGGAATGTGCAAAACGTATTATAAGCTGTATGAACAACAGACTTCTTTATAATCAGCATAACATACCGATTGATCCACATGTGGATTTCTCTTTAATTAACATATGTACAGTTTGATCCACATGTCTACTATTTTATAATCAGCATACGGAACCGATTGATTCACATGTGAAGTTGTCTTTAATTAACATATCCACAGTACTCAACCTAAAGACAGTGTGATCAAACTATATAAACACTGTAATGATTCCATGATCAATTGTGATCCACATGTGGACTTCTCTATAATAAACATATGAGCAGTACGATCCACACGTGCAATACTTCATATTCAAGAAAATTACAGTGTAATCCACATGTGGACTTCTCTATCATCCACATATGAAAAGTACGATCAACACGTGGAAAACTTCATAATGAAGAAATTCACAGTGTGTACAACATGTGGACATCTCTATTATCCACATATGATCCACATGTGGAAACGTCATAGTCAAGAAATTCACAGTGTGATCCACATGTGGACTTCTCTATCATCCACATATGACGATTGTGATGCGTATACACTGTATTTATAGACAGCGTAATCCACTTATGTAAACTGAATTACTACCATATTAAATTGTGATCCACATGTGGATTTCTCTATTACAAGCACATGGGCAGTGTGAACCACATATGGAGAAATGTGTCATTACATGATGACTTCATTTGATTGATGGACAGTGCCTTCTACCTATGTACATTGTTCCCCTATTATATTTTTAACATAGGATTTGTGTGATCCACATGTAGATTGCGCTTCAGCCAATTCACAGTGTGTACAACATGTGGACATCTCTATCATCCACATATGAACAATATGATCCACATGTGGAAACGTCATAGTCAAGAAATTCACAGTGTGATCCACATGTGGACTTCTCTATCATCCACATATGACGATTGTGATGCGTATACACTGTATTTATAGACAGCGTAATCCACTTGTGTAAACTGAATTACTACCATATTAAATTGTGATCCACATGTGGATTTCTCTATTACAAGCACATGGGCAGTGTAAACCGCATATGGAGAAATGTGTCATTACATGATGACTTTATTTGATTGATGGACAGTGCCTTCTACCTATGTACATTGTTCCCCTATTATATTTTTAACATACGATTTGTGTGATCCACATGTAGATTGCGCTTCAGCCAATTCACAGTGTGTTCAACATGTGGACATCTCTATCATCCACATATGAACAATATGATCCACATGTGGAAACGTCATAGTCAAGAAATTCACAGTGTGATCCACATGTGGACTTCTCTATCATCCACATATGACGATTATGATGCGTATACACTGTATTTATAGACAGCGTAATCCACTTGTGTAAACTGAATTACTACCATATTAAATTGTGGATTTCTCTTTTATTTAACATATGCACAGTATGATGCGCAGGTCTACTTTTTATAATCAACATACGGAGAATGTGAATTGCTCTTTAATTAACAGATGAACAGTTTGATCCACATACAGAAAGTTGTCCATACAAATGTACATGATCGGAGTACTCAACCTAAAGACAGTGTGCTCAACCTACATAAACACTGTAATGCTTCCATGATCAATAGTCATCTACATGTGGACTTCTTTATAATCAATATATGAACAGTACGATCCACATGTGGAATACTTCATATCCAAGAAATTTACACTGTGATCCACATGTGGACTTCTCTATCATCCACATATGAACAGTACGATCCACATGTGGAAAACTTCATAATCAAGAAATTCACAGAGTGATCCACATGTTGACTTCACTAATATCCACCTATGAGCAATACGATCCACATGTGGAATACTTCATAATCAAGAAATTTAGAGTGATCCACATGTGGACTTCTGTATCATCCTCCTATGAACAATACGATCCACATGTGGAAAACTTCATAATCAAGTAATTCGAAGAGTGATCCACATGTGGACTTCACTATCATTCACCTATGAACAATAGGATCCACATGTGGAAATCTTCATAATCAAGAAATTCACAGAGTGATCCACATGTGGATTTCTCTATCATCCACATATGAAGACTGTGATGCGTATACACTGCATTTATAGACAGCCTAATCCACTTATGTAGACTAAATTACTACCATATTAAATTGTGATCCACCTGTGGATTTCTCTATTACAAAAATATGGACAGTGTGAACCGCATATGGAGAAATATGTCATTGCATGATGACTTTACTTGATCTATGGACATTGTCATCTACCTATGTACTTTGTGGAAATACAACGACATAAATATGTTCCCCCACTCCATAATTAACATACGATTTTATGTGATCCACATGTGGATTTCTCTTCAACCGACACAGTGTGATCCACAGAAGTAAACACATTTACGACCTATGTATAGTTTATACACGTTCAGTTTGATCCACATGTGGAAAGTCAAAGTCATCGTGTTAAATTGTGATTAAATTTCTCTATTACAAGCATATGGACAGTGTGAACCGCATATGGAGAAATGTGTCATTACATGATGACTTTACTTGATTTATGGACAGTGCCATCTACATATGTACATTGTTCCCCGACTCTATATTTTTCGACATATGATTTGTGTGATCCACATGTTGATTTCTCTTCAGCCGACCCATGAACAGTTTGACCGACAAAAGTCGTCATTATATGATCAGAGTATTCGACATCCAATTGAGTATAATGTAATACTACCATGATCAATAGTGATCCACATGTGGATTTGTCTACAATCAACATATGGACAATGAGATCCGCATATGGAAAAAGTGGTCATTATAACAGCAATATACTCGACTTATGGACAATGTCGTCTATTTATGTACATTAGTATACAACCACAATAAAGGTGATCGACATGTGGACTGTACGATAATATTTTGGATGAAATGGTCATTATATGGTCCACATATGTATTGGGGAATGTGATCCAGATGTCGAGAAAATAGGCCTTATATGTATAGTGTTATAGACCTATGGACGGTGACATCCACGTATACCCATTGTAAAACATTATATTCATGAACATTTTATCCGTATGTGAACAATGGTCGAGTACTTAAGGTAATTCGTTGACCATGGGTATCCAACCATGCTGTATATTGTGTATTTCGGAGGAGAATTGGACGAGCACATATGATTGTAATTGATAAAGACATGTAACAAGACGTTGTAATATTAACATGATTTATTCAGCAAGTAAAATAAGCACTGATATATATCGCATAACATTTTAACAAATAAATAACACATCATTTGAATTAGCACATGTACATTGTTCTATACAGGTTTATACATTTACTCATGTCTAGACAGTTCACAGAATACAGTTGACCACTGGTCAATAGCTTGGTCAGGTTGTTGTCTGGTCTGAGATGTTGTGGTATTTGGAAACATGGACTCATCATTGTCGGATTCAAGTTGAGACTTGATGGACATCGCTGTATGTTGTACCTGGAAGTAAATACAATGAAACATTATTCAATTAGCTCACTATTTATAATGCGGTAAAAACCACTTTTACACGGTATGAAAGTTAATGAAGCCAGTCCGTATTTGAATAATAATGACTTTTTGACAGTGGATATGGTCGTACGCTGCAAATGTATGGAGAAGCTCCTTGCGCACTTATGCTAGTTAATATAATACAAATTTTAACATTAGAAAAGTGATAAATGACCACCGTAGTTGTTGATTTTTTTATATACAACGGTACACGTGTACAGATTTGTAGAGACATTTACGTTATTTATGATATTAACAAAAGTAAACGGCGTGTGTACATACCTGAGCCCATTTCTTAGTTGAATATCTTTGATACATTTGGTGTACACCATTAGTGATGGAAATACGAAGTAATAGACGTAAATGTCTGGACTGGTTGTCGTCTATTGCTGTCACCAGACAGTGTTCATTCATACTGCTTACTTGTCTCTCTGAAAGTATAAAGAAAACATTCACGTTATAATAATGCTTCGTATTACATATGCAATGTACAATACAATATATTCTGAAATACCGGAACTATTATAGCAGATCTAGACAAAGGAAATAGTTCATTAATTCTGTATAATATTTTACAGTACTAAACCATGTTTATAAATGTCTTTTAAATGTGCACTAATTTGATAACGATAACGATTCTCTTTTGTAACATCATGCGAAAAGCTAATGCCAAAGAAATAGTTTCCAAACAACATGGACTTACCAAGTACGGAGATAGTGCGATCACTGTGTTGAAGAGATATCAGCTGTTGACGTAATGTTGAAGCAGCTGATTGGATATCCATTTTTTGTTTTAATTGTATGTGTATGTAATTACTCAAGTCTGATTATGTAGCTTGGTATAGTTATTTTGCAGAAATAGCAATATCGTATTGACCAGTATAAGCAGCTATAAGCTTGGAATCGTTAAGTTATCTATGTGCTCTGTTATCAAGTCACAAATGTGATGGCTTGGGTAAGGAAACTGGTTCTATATATAGGAGAAGTCTCGCCATAGTTTTATCAGTTTGATTTAGTGAGGTGAACACTTTTACCTGTTTAGCAATTATACTAGCGGCTAATTGCTTTGATCTCGAAATGATTAAAGGATGATCAAACAATATTATTTACAAACAAACCATTAATTAGCGACTAATTAATTTCAATTATTGTGTAATCAAAATCAATAATTATATTGGTATTCTTTAATTGGATTAATTAATTTGTTGTGATTGGTAAATTTAATTGGTGTTCCACACGCAATTTTGTGTGTGAAAATTACAAAGTAAAATGCTGTTGATAATACTTTTTTCAAAACGTTCATCTTGGTAGGTTAATTTGTGAAACAGGTTATATCATTCAAAATAGTATCATATTCCATGAAATTACTAATATTCGTTGTGAGTTATATTATTTTATAAATTTGCAATGATATTCGTATATTGAAGTTTGTTCCACTTATGGAATGTGCAAAACGTATTATAAGCTGTATGAACAACAGACTTCTTTATAATCAGCATAACATACCGATTGATCCACATGTGGATTTCTCTTTAATTAACATATGTACAGTTTGATCCACATGTCTACTATTTTATAATCAGCATACGGAACCGATTGATTCACATGTGAAGTTGTCTTTAATTAACATATCCACAGTACTCAACCTAAAGACAGTGTGATCAAACTATATAAACACTGTAATGATTCCATGATCAATTGTGATCCACATGTGGACTTCTCTATAATAAACATATGAGCAGTACGATCCACACGTGCAATACTTCATATTCAAGAAAATTACAGTGTAATCCACATGTGGACTTCTCTATCATCCACATATGAAAAGTACGATCAACACGTGGAAAACTTCATAATGAAGAAATTCACAGTGTGTACAACATGTGGACATCTCTATTATCCACATATGATCCACATGTGGAAACGTCATAGTCAAGAAATTCACAGTGTGATCCACATGTGGACTTCTCTATCATCCACATATGACGATTGTGATGCGTATACACTGTATTTATAGACAGCGTAATCCACTTATGTAAACTGAATTACTACCATATTAAATTGTGATCCACATGTGGATTTCTCTATTACAAGCACATGGGCAGTGTGAACCACATATGGAGAAATGTGTCATTACATGATGACTTCATTTGATTGATGGACAGTGCCTTCTACCTATGTACATTGTTCCCCTATTATATTTTTAACATAGGATTTGTGTGATCCACATGTAGATTGCGCTTCAGCCAATTCACAGTGTGTACAACATGTGGACATCTCTATCATCCACATATGAACAATATGATCCACATGTGGAAACGTCATAGTCATGAAATTCACAGTGTGATCCACATGTGGACTTCTCTATCATCCACATATGACGATTGTGATGCGTATACACTGTATTTATAGACAGCGTAATCCACTTGTGTAAACTGAATTACTACCATATTAAATTGTGATCCACATGTGGATTTCTCTATTACAAGCACATGGGCAGTGTGAACCGCATATGGAGAAATGTGTCATTACATGATGACTTTATTTGATTGATGGACAGTGCCTTCTACCTATGTACATTGTTCCCCTATTATATTTTTAACATACGATTTGTGTGATCCACATGTAGATTGCGCTTCAGCCAATTCACAGTGTGTTCAACATGTGGACATCTCTATCATCCACATATGAACAATATGATCCACATGTGGAAACGTCATAGTCAAGAAATTCACAGTGTGATCCACATGTGGACTTCTCTATCATCCACATATGACGATTATGATGCGTATACACTGTATTTATAGACAGCGTAATCCACTTGTGTAAACTGAATTACTACCATATTAAATTGTGATCCACATGTGGATTTCTCTATTACAAGCACATGGGCAGTGTGAACCGCATATGGAGAAATGTGTCATTACATGATGACTTTATTTGATTGATGGACAGTGCCTTCTACCTATGTACATTGTTCCACTATAATATTTTTAACATGTGATTTGTGTGATCCACAAGTAGATTGCGCTTCAGCCGACCCATGAACAGTTTGACCCACAGAAGTCGTCATTATATAATCAGAGTATTCGACATCCAATTGAGTATAATGCAATACTACCATGATCGATTGTGATCCACATGTGGATTTGTCTACAATAAACATATCAACAATGTGATCCGCAAATGGAAAAAGTGGTAATTATAACAGCAATATATGGACTTATGGACAATGTCGTCTATTTATGTACATTAGTATACAACCACAATAAAGGTGAACGACATGTGGACTGTACGATAATATTTTGGATGAAATTGTTATTATATGATTCACATATGTATTGGGGAATGTGATCCAGATGTGGAGAAAATGGGCCTTATGTGTGTAGTGTTAAAGACCTATGGACGGTGTCATCCACGTATACCCATTGTAAAACATTATATTCATGAACATTTTATCCGTATGTGGACAATGGTCGAGCACTTACGGTAATTCGTTGACCATGGGTATCCAATCATGCTGTATTTTGTGTAATTCGGAGAATTGGACGAGCACATATGATTGTAATTGATAAAGACATGTAACAAGACGTTGTAATATTAACATGATTTATTCAGCAAGTAAAATAAGCACTGATATATATCGCATAACATTTTAACAAATAAATAACACATCATTTGAATTAGCACATGTACATTGTTCTATACAGGTTCATACATTTACTCATGTCTAGACAGTTCGCAGAATACAGTTGACCACTGGTCAATAGCTTGGTCAGGTTGTTGTCTGGTCTGAGATGTTGTGGTATTTGGAAACATGGACTCATCATCGTCGGATTCAAGTTGAGACTTGATGGACATCGCTGTATGTTGTACCTGGAAGTAAATACAATGAAACATTATTCAATTAGCTCACTATTTATAATGCGGTAAAAACCACTTTTATACGGTATGAAAGTTAATGAAGCCAGTCCGTATTTGAATAATAATGACTTTTTGACAGTGGATATGGTCGTACGCTGCAAATGTATGGAGAAGCTGCTTGCGCACTTATGCTAGTTAATATAATTCAAATGTTAACATTAGAAAAGTGATAAATGACCACCGTAGTTGTTGATTTTTTTATATACAACGGTACACGTGTACAGATTTGTAGAGACATTTACGTTATTTATGCTATTAACAAAAGTAAACGGCATGTGTACATACCTGAGCCCATTTCTTAGTTGAATATCTTTGATACATTTGGTGTACACCATTAGTGATGGAAATACGAAGTAATAGACAGAACAGAACAGAACAGAACATACCTTTTATTAACCCAAATCGTAATTACGACACATGAGTATACTGTACATAATGCATGTTACATATATAAATATAATATAATGCAGTCATGGTGAAGTAATGGCAATTGAAAAATAATAGATGATACTAATATGATGGAAATCTTAACAATTTTAAACAATAGATGGCTCGCCAATGTCTAATGGAGAGTGGGTAAAGAGGGGAATAAAGCTCATAGTGATTTGAAATAAATGAATCTAAATAAATTCTAATGATTCTAAATAAAGTCTTAATAAGTATGGATAATTATGTTTATCCGTTGGTTTAGATTTAGTAAATTACTTAAATATAATTAAATATTTAAACGGAGCAATACATTTAGTTTAACATTCATGATATATACAGAGTACAGTATGGTTTTTTACCAATTTGTTCATTCGCGCTCTCATACACAACCAATCACAACTTGCTCTCTATATCTACGCACTATATCATCCCTCTTATTTACATAGACAATAATACAATCAATACATGCAGTTTGTAAACACGTCAATTGAATATCAATATTCAAATCTGACAAGTTTTGAAATAAACTATAGCTTTTCTTTGGGTTTTCCAAATTCTTATTTTATACCTGTCAGAAAAGGACACGTGACATATGACGTACCGTGAAATAAGCACAGAATCTTGTCAATTTCAAGAAAATAACCACGAAAAGCATGTATTTTAAAAAGAATGTGTGTGGAAAATGGATGGCCTTCTTTGGCATATTTAAGTGAAAATAGTAGATAAATTATTCAATCGTAAGTGTTATATAATATGTATTATCGTCATGGATACTAGTAATATGAGTGTGCAGTTATTATTCAATTGTGGATGGAATTTAACTTCTAATACTTGGAGTAATCTTCAGATGGTGAGTGATCTTGACCTAGTTTTAAACATTTATTTTTGAGTTGTCCATTTAAATTACACAACAGCTTTTTATATCAAATATATATTAGTAGAGTCAGATATATTATAATACAGTAGCTATAATATTTTTACTATAATATAAACTTGGTTGAACAAGCAGTTAAGATAGAGTGTTAGCAATAAGTTTGCTGTTTTGTGCTGGTCAGCTATATTCTTGGGTTAAAAACATCAAGGATAATTTTGATAAAACGACATAATGGTGTCAGTAGTTTTTTGTTATGGCTGTTTAATAGTTCCTTAAATTTTCGATTACTTGGGTTTTGATAGAAGTTGTTTGGATTATATTTATTTCTTGGTGTATTGAAGAAAGGGCAGACCAATAAATAGTGTAGTTTATTGCCAATTTCATGTCTATCACAGAGCGTGCATAGTCTTTCTTCTATGACAGTCCCTTCCCATCTGCCAACTTCAATTGGCAGATAGTGGTTACTTGTGCGAAATTTTAGGAGTTGAAGATAATCCTTTCTGTTTAGGTCTAATAAGTATTGTTCTAACTGTATAGATTCCTTAATTAATGAGTAGTTTGTTCCTTTGGAAGATGACTCTAAAGATGCATTCCATTGTTGATAATATTGATCTATTAGAACCTGTTTAATACTATATTTTATGTTACTTTGTGGTAATGTATTTTGATTATTCCATATATCCATTCTGCCAGTCTCGGTGAAGATTGATTTAATGTGATTGACCCATTTTGATGTAAATTTTGGTATATTCATCATAATTGTATATATTTTATATGCAAGTTTATTCTGATTCCCTGTTACAAGTCTTGTCCAGAACCCTATCATTTTACTTTTAATAATAATTTCTAATGGATATCTTCCTAGTTCTGCTCTTAGCATGTATAGTGGAGTATTCCTTCTTAAAGAAGTGATATATCTAAGAAATTTACTATGGACTTGTTCTATCATATTAATATTTTCATAGCCCCACACTTCACAATTGTATGTAAGAATAGGTACTATTGTATGGTCAAATAGTTTCAATACTAGATCAATTGGTAGATTGCAGTTTTTTATTCTTGAGTATAGTAGGTGCATAGCTTTCTCTGCTTGTTCTACAAGATGTTTTTTTGCTTTGGTAAAATTACATGTTTTATTGAAAAATAAGCCTAGATACTTGTAGTGATCTACTATATCAATATTTGTCCCACCCATTGTAAAAGAATATTGTTGTGTGTTCCTACACCCAAATACAATTATTTTAGTTTTACTTATATTGACTTTTAGCTTCCACTGATTACAGTAATCTAGGAAATCATCTAAACATTTTTGGAGAGAAATGACATTATCACTAATAAGAATTGTGTCATCTGCATATAAGAGTAGCATGATGTGCAGAATGGGCAATATTTCGGGTGTAAATTGGTTTACATCTATACCATGATTGTTATGTTGTATTAAGTAGTCCTCCAGGTCATTTAAAAAGAGTGTGAATAAAACAGGAGAGAGATTTTCCCCTTGTCTTACTCCAATGCCACATTGAAAGAAGTCAGATCTAACTGTTTGATTATTTTCATTGCTATTTATTTGTATGCATGATTTTACATTTTTGTACATGTTATGTATCATACTAAAAAATTTACCTGTTATATTACTGTTCAAAAGTTTGTTCCACATTCCAAATCTCCAAACTGAGTCAAAGGCTTTACTAAAGTCAATGAAAGCACAGAATAATTTCAATTTATGATGTCTTAGGATTTCTATGATAGAGTTTAGGGTAAAAATATGATCAGATGTTGAATAAATGTTTTTTTTTACGTAAATGTCTGGACTGGTTGTCGTCTATTGCTGTCACCAGACAGTGTTCATTCATACTGCTTACTTGTCTCTCTGAAAGTATAAAGAAAACATTCACGTTATAATAATGCTTCGTATTACATATGCAATGTACAATACAATATATTCTGAAATACCGGAACTATTATAGCAGATCTAGACAAAGGAAATAGTTCATTAATTCTGTATAATATTTTACAGTACTAAACCATGTTTATAAATGTCTTTTAAATGTGTATGAATTTGATAACGATAGCTATTTTCTTTTGTAACATCATGCGAAAGCTAATGCCAAAGAAATAAATTCCAAACAACATGGACTTACCAAGTACGGAGATAGTGCGATCACTGTGTTGAAGAGATATCAGCTGTTGACGTAATGTTGAAGCAGCTGATTGGATATCCATTTTTTGTTTTAATTGTATGTGTATGTAATTACTCAAGTCTGATTATATAGCTTGGTATAGTTATTTTGCAGAAATAGCAATATCGTATTGACCAGTATAAGCAGCTATAAGCTTGGAATCGTTAAGTTATCTATATGTGCTCAGTTATCAAGTCACAAATGTGATGGCTTGGGTAAGGAAACTGGTACTATATATAGGAGAAGTCTCGCCATAGTTTTATCAGTTTGATTTAATGAGGTGAACACTTTTACCTGTTTAGCAATTATACTAGCGGCTAATTGTTTGATCTCGAAATGATTAAAGGATGATCAAACAATATATTTACAAACAATCCATTAAATAGCGACTAATTAAATTCAATTATTGTGTAATTAAAATCAAATAATTATATTGGTATTCTTTAATTCGATCAATTAATTTGTTGTGATTGGTAAATTTAATTGGTGTGCCACACGCAATTTTGTGTGTGAAAATAACGAAGTAAAATGTTGTTGGCAATACTTTTTTCAAAACGTTCATCTTGGTAGGTTAATTTGTGAAACAGGTTATATCATTCAATATAGTATCATATTCCATGAAATTACTAATATTCGTTGTGAGTTATATTATTTAATAAATTCGCAATGATATTCGTTTATTGAAGTGAGTTCCACTTATGGAATGTGCAATACGTATTATAAGCTGTATGAAAACAGACTTCTTTATAATCAGCATAACATATCGATTGATCCACATGTGGATTTGTCTTTTATTTTACATATGCACAGTATGATGCACAGGTATACTTTTTATAATCAACATACGGAGAATGTGAATTGCTCTTTAATTAACATATGTACAGTTTGATCCACATACAGAAAGTTGTCCATACAAATCTACATGATCGGAGTACTCAACCTAAATAGAGTGTGCTCAACCTACATAAACACTGTAATACTTCCATGATCAATAGTCATCTACATGTGGACTTCTTTATAATCAATATATGAACAGTACGATCCACATGTGGAATACTTCATATTCAAGACATTTACACTGTGATCCACATGTGGACTTCTGTATCATCCATCTATGGACAATACGATCCACATGTGGAAATCTTCATAATCAAGAAATTCACAGAGTGATCCACATGTGGAATTCACTAATATCCACCTATGAACAATACAATCCACATGTTGAATACTTCATAATCAAGAAATTTAGTGTGATCCACATATGGACTTCTGTATCATCCACCTATGAACAATACGATCCACATGTGGAATACTTCATATTCAAGAAATTTACACTGTGATCCACATGTGGACTTCACTATCATCCACATATGAACAGTACGTACGATCCACAAGTGGAAAACTTCATAATCAAGAAATTCACAGAGTGATCCACATGTGGAATTCACTAATATCCACCTATGAACAATACAATCCACATGTTGAATACTTCATAATCAAGAAATTTAGTGTGATCCACATATGGACTTCTGTATCATCCACCTATGAACAATACGATCCACATGTGGAAAACTTCATAATCGAGAAATTCACAGAGTGATCCACATCTGTACTTCACTAATATTCACCTGTGAACAATTCGATCCACATGTGGAAAACTTCATAATCAAGAAATTCACAAAGTGATCCACATGTGGATTCCTCTATCATCCACATATGAAGACTGTGATGCGTATACACTGTATTCATAGACAGCGTAATCCACTTATGTAGACTAAATTTCTTCCATATTAAATTGCGATCCACCTGGTGATTTCTCTATTACAAACATATGGACAGTGTGAACCACATATGGAGAAATATGTCATTGCATGATGACTTTATTTGATCTATGGACAGTGTCATCTACCTATGTACTTTGTGGTAATACAACGACATGAATATGTTCCCCCACTCCAAAATTAACATACGATTTTATGTGATCCACAAGTGGATTTCTCTTCAACCGACACAGTGTGATCCACAGAAGTAAACACATTTACGACCTACGTATAGTTAATACACGTTCAGTTTGATCCGCATGTGGAAAGTCAAAGTCATCGTGTTAAATTGTGATTAAATTTCTCTATTACAAGCATATGGACAGTGTGAACCGCATATGAAGAAATGTGTCATTACATGATGACTTTACTTGATTTATGGACAGTGCCATCTACATATGTACATTGTTCCCCTACTCTATATTTTTCGACATATGATTTGTGTGATCCACATGTGGATTTCTCTTCAGCCGACCCATGAACAGTTTCACCGACAGAAGTCGTCATTATATGATCAGAGTATTCGACATCCAATTGAGTATAATGTAATACTACCATGATCAATAGTGATTCACATGTGGATTTGTCTACCATCAACATATGAACAATGTGATCCGCATATGGAAAAAGTGGTCATTATAACAGCAATATACTCGACTTATGGACAATGTCGTCTATCTATGTACATTAGTATACAACCACAATAAAGGTGATCGACATGTGGACTGTACGATAATATTTTGGATGAAATGGTCATTATATGGTCCACATATGTATTTGGGAATGTGATCCAGATGTGGAGAAAATATGCCTTATATGTAGTGTTATAGACCTATGGACGGTGTCATCCACATATGCCAATTGTAAAACATTCTATTCATGAACATTTTATCCGTATGTGGACAATGGTCGAGTACTTACGGTAATTCGTTGACATGGGTATCCAACAATGCGGTATATTGTGTAATTCGGAGGAGAATTGTGCGGGCACATATGTTTGTAATTGATAAAGACATGTAACAAGACGTCGTAATATAAACATGATTTATTCATCAAGTAAAATAAGCACCGATATATATCGCATAACATATTAACAAACAAATAACATATCATATGAATTAGCACTTGTATTGTTCTATACAGGTTTATACATTTACTCATGTCTAGACAGTTCACAGAATACATTTGACCACTGGTCAATAGCTTGGTCAGGTTGTTGTCTGGTCTGAGATGTTGTGGTATTTGGAAACATGGACTCTTCATTGTCGGATTCAAGTCGAGACTTGATGGACATCGCTGTATGTTGTACCTGGAAGTAAATAAAATGAAACATTATACATTGAGCTCACTATTTATAATGCGGTATAAACCACATTAACACGGTATGAAAGTTAAAAAAGCCAGTCCGTATTTGAATAATAATGAGTTTGTGACAATGGATATGGTCGTACGCTGCAAATGTATGGAATAGCTGCTTGCGCACTTATGCTAGTTAATATAATGCACATTTTAACATTAGAAAACTGATAAATGACCACCGTACGTGTTGATATACAACCGTACACGTGTACAGATTTGTAGAGACATTTACGTTATTTATGATATTAAAAAAGTAAACGGCATGTGTACATACCTGAGCCCATTTCTTAGTTGAATATCTTTGATACATTTGGTGTACACCATTAGTGATGGAAATACGAAGTAATAGACGTAAATGTCTGGACTGGTTGTCGTCTATTGCTGTCACCAGACAGTGTTCATTCATACTGCTTACTTGTCTCTCTGAAAGTATAAAGAAAACAGTCATGTTATATTGATGTTTCGTATTACATATGCAATGTACAATACAATATATTCTAAAATACCGGAACTATTATAGTAGATCTAGACAAATGAAATAGTTCATTAATTCTGTATAATATTTCACAGTACTATACCATGATTATAAATGTCTTTTAAATGTGTATGAATTTGATAACGATAGCTATTTTCTTTTGTAACATCATGCGAAAGCTAATGCCAAAGAAATAAATTCCAAACAACATGGACTTACCAAGTACGGAGATAGTGCGATCACTGTGTTGAAGAGATATCAGCTGTTGACGTAATGTTGAAGCAGCTGATTGGATATCCATTTTTTGTTTTAATTGTATGTGTATGTAATTACTCAAGTCTGATTATATAGCTTGGTATAGTTATTTTGCAGAAATAGCAATATCGTATTGACCAGTATAAGCAGCTATAAGCTTGGAATCGTTAAGTTATCTATGTGCTCAGTTATCAAGTCACAAATGTGATGGCTTGGGTAAGGAAACTGGTACTATATATAGGAGAAGTCTCGCCATAGTTTTATCAGTTTGATTTAATGAGGTGAACACTTTTACCTGTTTAGCAATTATACTAGCGGCTAATTGCTTTGATCTCGAAATGATTATAGGATGATCAAACAATATTATTTACAAACAATCCATTAATTAGCGACTAATTAAATTCAATAATTGTGTAGTTAAAATCAAATAATTATATTGGTATTCTTTAATTGGATTAATTAATTTGTTGTGATTGGTAAATTTTATTGGTGTTACAGACGCAATTTTGTGTGTGAAAATTAAAAAGTAAAATGTTGTTGTGAATATTTTTTTCAAAACGTTCATCTTGGAAGGTTAATTTGTGAAACAGGTCATATCATTCAATATAGAATCATATTCCATGAAATTACTAATATTCGTTGTGAGTTATAGTATTTAATAAATTCGCAATGATATTCGTCTATTGAAGTGAGTTCCACTTATGGAATGTGCAATACGTATTATAAGCTATATGAACAACAGAGTTCTTTAAAATCAGCATAACATACCGATTTATCCACATGTGGTTTTCTCTTTTAATTAACATATGCACAGTATGATGCACAGGTCTACATTTTATAATCAACATACGGAGAATGTGAATTGCTCTTTAATTAACATATGTACAGTTTGATCCACATACAGAAAGTTGTCCATACAAATGTACATGATCGGAGTACTCAACCTAAAGACAGTGTGCTCAACCTATATAAACACTGTAATGCTTCCATGATCAATAGTCATCTACATTTGGACTTCTTTATAATCAATATATGAATAGTACGATCCACATGTGGAATACTTCATATTCAAGAAATTTACACTGTGATCCACATGTGGACTTCTCTATCATCCACACATGAACAGTACGATTCATACGCGGAATACTTCACAATCAAAAAATTTAGTGTGATCCACATGTGGACTTCTGTATCATCCTCCTATGAACAATACGATCCACATGTGGAAAACTTCATAATCAAGTAATTCGAAGAGTGATCCACATGTGGACTTCACTATCATTCACCTATGAACAATACGATCCACATGTGGAAAACTTCGTAATTAAGAAATTCACAGCGTGATCCACATGTGGATTTCTCTATAATCCACATATGAAGACTGTGATGCGCATACACGGCATTTATAGACAGCGTAATCCACTTATGTAGACTAAATTACTACCATATTAGATTGTGATCCATCTGTGGATTTCTCTATTACAAACATATGGACAGTGTGAACCGCATATGGAGAAATATGTCATTGCATGATGACTTTACTTGATCTATGGACAGTGTCATCTACCTATGTACTTTGTGGTAATACAACGACATAAATATGTTCCCCCACTCCATAATTTATATACGATTTTATGTGATCCACATGTGGATTTCTCTTGAACCGACACAATATGATCCACAGAAGTAAACACGTTTACGACCTATGTATAGTTAATACACGTTCAGTTTGATCCACATGTGGAAAGTCAAAGTCATCGTGTTAAATTGTGATTAAATTTCTCTATTACAAGCATATGGACAGTGTGAACCGCATATGGAGAAATGTGTCATTACATGATGACTTTACTTGATTTATGGACAGTGCCATCTACATATGTACATTGTTCCCCTACTCTATATTTTTCGACACATGATTTGTATGATCCACATGTGGATTTCTCTTCAGCCGACCCATGAACAGTTTCACCGACAGAAGTCGTCATTATATGATCAGAGTATTCGACATCCAATTGAGTATAATGTAATACTACCATGATCAATAGTGATTCACATGTGTATTTGTCTACCATCAACATATGAACAATGTGATCCGCATATGGAAAAAGTGGTCATTATAACAGCAATATACTCGACTTATGGACAATCGCGTGCACTCAACGGGTCCGGTGTAAAAATTGACGACTCTACAAAATTATCGGAACAAATGAGATATCGCTGGCTAAGAATGAGAAGGTCGTAAGTATAAAATCGATATTTTGACAAAAACAAAAGAAGTAACTGTCTGAAAAGTAATCTTAACTTATGGTAATCAAAGCACTGAAAGTACTGATGTGTGGCGAACTGATGTCATTTTGACCATTCAAATAAAGGCTGCACCAACATGCTGTGTCAGAGTTCTGATAAGCCCAGACTCACTCGAATGTTTGTGCTGCTCTCAAGACACCAAGCGTCGGTGTCAAGATGAGTGACTGGGTAGTCTCCATACAACTGATGAACTGGGAATTAAAACACAACAAACGAGATGCCCCCCCCCCCCACCCGCTATGGAAACAGGACTAGGTAGAAATATGTTGGGAAAATTAAATAAAGGGAGGTAATAAATAAGATAGAACCAGATTTCAATAGAAGGAAAATATAAGAAAATGATATCAATGGTAATATCATGACTTTTTTTGGTTGAATGAAATAATTCAAGAACGGAACCAGATAGAATTATGGTTTCATGTCACAGCACTTCTCTTAGATGCCATATACATATATATTTAAAGTCGATCAATTGAATTTAGGTGGACAAGTGGTCCAGTGGTAAGGGCTATTGACTACTGATATGATTATAATGAAGGTTGTCCGTACTGCCGCCGGATCAAGAGCAGAAATGTTTTTCGGAGTAACATAACTAAACTTACGAACAGACTTTCGGACCATACTCAGCGTAAATTCTATAGCATTCTGTCCGATATGTTAATAAAATCGTATTTAAAACAGGTCAATTATATATTTTGGAATATACTACAAGTTATTTTTTGAAAATCTGACGTTTATTTATGTATTGGTTATTATTTAAATATTTGCGTATTCTGTTCCGAAATATGAACTCGCGCTAATCAGCGGGTGATATTTATTATAGCTATATTATGTTGTATTTAGCATATTTTTATGCACCAGTCAGTGTGCGACCATGGTCCCATCCCAGGTGATGGGCAGTGGATAGCTGATAGTTTTCAAATACATTATTTCTTATTAAATCCATATCAAGAAGAATGTATTTAACTTCTAAATTCTGAGTATCAAAGTTGTAAACCCTTTTTTATACCAGTAAATTTTATGACCCTAAATTCCTTACTTCTGCAGCTGTCTCCAAATCAACTAACAAGAACCCGATATACAACCCATTCAATTAAAAATAGTTTTAACGGTCTATTTCCTGTCTCATGGTGTGTTCAATCCCTTGTAAAAACATAGATCCCTGTGTTACATGACCCCCAACTGTCCCAAAACAAGTTACTAACGACCTACCAATATACAACCCCTTGAAGTTTACCAGATTGTATGGTCAATTTTCTGCCTCATGCAGCTTCAATAATTGATTACAAATTTCTTGTCAAAATATAGATCTAGCTAGGATTATGTAATGTTACATAATAAGGAGGGGCTAATTAAAAAATGCATAGATAATATTACACAACGTGGCTTGTGGGAGGAGCTAATTAGATATGCATTAATGGGCTTTATAACTGCACATTAAGTGGGAGGAGCTTATTAATTATTTATAATTATTGAAGTATGTTTGGTCTTTGGTTAAGAATTTGGTTTGCCAAACGTGTATATAATAATTAACGGCCTATTAATCCAATTACCGTTAACTTTTCAATTCGAAACCTTGTGAAAATATATTACCGCTTTAAAAGGCATATTAGTTCGCATGTTGCGCGTTTAAACTCGCCGTAGAGTGTTTATTAAATAAGATCTATATGAAAGTCGCACATCTTAATGAAACTGAACGTATCGTCTTTAAAATAGCTTTTAGTTGTTAATGTTACTTGGAAAGTAAAAATATAATTGGTGATTTACGACACCAGGTTGTTGCTAAAAATCGCGCAATTCATGAATAGAAAGTGTAAGTGCTCGCTGTTTAACTCGTCAGCATTAGTTCATTTATTTTATAACCGCAAATTAAATTGGTATAAGTGGTCTTTAATATGTCATAGTATTGACAATTTCTTTTAATCCGAGAATACTTTACTGAATTCTCGTTTATTGCTTAATTATTCTTTCTCAATTCAAATCCTAAATAGCGTTACGTGTTGAAAATAGCCGCTATGAATAGCACAATTAGTTCGCACGATGCGCGTTTAACTCGCTGTCGTGTGCTTAATAATTGAGACCGATATAAATGTTGCACATTTTCTTGAAGTTGAAAGTTTCCTCTTTTCAGTGAGGTATTATTTGTTTATGTTAATTAGATAACAAAATTGTTACTGACGATTTAAAACCTCACGTAGTTCCGAAAATTTGCGCAATTCGAGAATAGAAAATCTAGGGACTCGCTATTTAACTCGCCAATGTGAATTCATATTATTTTATAATTTAAATTTAATTTGATATTAATAAATTGAAATATCTCATGGTATTGACAAAATTTATTTTGTCAAAATCCGATAGTAATTGACGGAACTGCAATTAATTGAATATTGCGTGATAGTACTGTTCTAAACGAGAGATCTATTAATATAGTAGATAAGCTAATCAAGTTAGTGTATCGATCGTCTGCTAGCGGTTAGATAGACTGTATATACTGTCCTTGAACTAATTCAGCGTCCCGCTACCAGTGAAACAATGTTGTTTCTATTTATAGCACCAATGTTTGTAAACAACATAATTAGGTCATCGTCTACAAATGTTCAGCGGCGGAGTGATTTTAATAGACACATTTCAGTTCATCCGTGTTCCACCAGAAATCTATCGGCTGAATAAACAATACAAACTAGTCACTGACCAATAGCTCGTTGTATATCAATTTGCATATGAATGCCCCGATATGTAAACATGAAACGTGGGATTACTTTCTCAACCTTCTTGACGGTCCTGGGCGGTTCGCAGGCCTTTGGTAGTAGGAATATAGTCCATGCGGAATGATTTGCTATAAAATTAAAATATCCTCAAAAAATAAAAGTCTGATGTAATTGTTGGTCTTAATATTAATAAATGTTGGTAATGTAAACAAATCGGGTTCAATGATACGTGTAACCTGAGTAGCATGCTTGTAATATTGTTCAAATCATAGACCTATTTATTGGTGTAGGCATAAAGGCGTTAACTTCATAGTATATATAAATCAAATCAAATCTGAAAGATAGTTATTACATTGTGTGGCTTATCGCCACACAAAAAAACTGTTTTTAGTCAACACAACAAGTTCCGATTTTCATGAAAATAGGCTCAAAAAAAGCCCATTAGGAGGCTGATTTTCAATGATACGAGTATACTTATACTTACTATAAGTATAATACCAGTTAATACCTTCTCATTTTAAGCCAACGCTGTGCGATGTGTTCGTAGCGTCTGTACTTATATTAAAGAAACTAACACACATTTGTTTCAACAATGGCAAATATGCCTTCAATCAGGACCTTGTCTATATCTCTAAGTCTAAATTAATAGTATATAGAATTGTTCATTTACTATTTTATCATGTTCACTTGCTTTATTCTATTCTTATTGCAATATTATTATTTCGTTTTCCTAATTGGTTCGATAATTTCTTCGTTTATTTCATACTCTAAGTCATTATTGTTGCCGTCATGAAATTATCAGTTTCATCAACATCATGCAGTATTGTTAGCTAGCGATTTCAAAGAAATTCTATAAAGCAGTTAGGTTAGCTTCACTTTTTTGTGACGGCTTTTTCATTTAGATTTTCCGATATTTCTCTGAATAATTCTTTCTTGATTGATTTCGAAATTATATTTGGAAAACAATGAATATCAACAATGATATACTCATAAAGGTTACTTTAGTTCTTGAGTTACAATCACCAAACAAACTAAAATATCAAATTCCGTAAAAGCACGCATTCGTTATTTATTCATTTTCTGCTATTTTTAATGAGTTCTGTGGTATTCTGTGGTGTTATGTGATATTCAGTGGTGTTCTGTGGTATTCTGTGGTGTTCTGTGGTATTCTGTGGTGTTATGTGGCGTTCTGTGGTAAATAGACCAACTCCATTTCTTATCCTGGAACTATCTCAATGCACGGCAATGTGACGGCATGTAACAAAACTGTCCAGTTAAGACTTTCACTGCAAGCGTTTACTGTACTTCATCCACAAGAACTATTAAGCATTACTTAAAAAAATAGCTGTATTATACAAAAATAAGTTATTTTCCATATCATGTCCCTTTAAGGGTATATAAAATTTTGATAGTTAGATATAATTAGTAATTTCTAGCGGTAAGTGTTAGGATTTGGATATATTCTGAACATTTTTATTTCTAAATTAAAGCAAAGGCTGAGTGACCAATATATTCAATTATCGCATGATACCTTTTCATCACAAACTAAAATGCATTGCTACATAAAATTCAAAACTGTTTTCGAGTACCAAAAATATTAAGATAATGTGTAGAACGAAACATATAGACAAGACATGGCCAGATTTAGATTAAGTTCGCATCGTCTTGAAATTGAAAGTGGGAGATATAATAATGTAGATAGGGCTGATAGAATATGTAAAGTGTGTTACACAAAATGTCGTCGAGTCAGAATATCTTATTTTATTATGTTACCCTCTATACCGACAATTCCGAGAAAATACTTCACAAATATGCCATGGGTCTCACTTAATAAGTTCGCAAATATTCTTTCTTAAAAAAACCCCAAGAAGGTACTTGCTAATACGGCCACTTATATTTTTTGTTCCATGAAACTGAGACAGGAAAGACTGTCAATGATTGCTGCTTTGTAAGATCTCTATAATGTTATTTACAATTATTTTGATGCTAGTTTTGATGTGTAATTTTTTTAAATAAGATTCTCCACAAAATTACTTTATATAATGTGAATATATGTTTATTGTTATAAATATTGAATAGTGAATACTGCGCGACATAAATATCTAGTTGGCCGGTAATGCTATCTTTCGAAGGCAAATTTGTTGCTATATATAGTAATATAAGTTTTATAACATTATATAATTGCGCAACGGATTAAAACAGGATCACGTTGCATGAACACCGAAAGTAAAATAGTCCCCACCTGTTATGCGACGTCAGGCCATACCAAATCACTTCTTTGTTTAGCGTCCGAGGACGGATAGAAACGAGCTTCTTGGGAAAGATGAAAATGTAAGTTACCTCTTAGTTCTTCAAAATCCGTTGATATATTGCTTTCATACTTGTTTATCATCATAGTCATAGCCACTAAACAGCAATAGTTTTCACAAACAAGTTTTCAGTTATTTTTAGTAAGTTAATATGATTGGCAATGCTTGAAAGCTTTATTTGTTAGCCATATCATGATGATGATAGAAGTCGTTAGGGCTTTTTTCAAGTGCTTTGTTTGTTCTCTCAGGATAGCTAGATAGGATATCGAACGTAGAGTGGACGCAAAACAAAAACACGATTTTGTATGGACTCAGTATGATCCCATTATATACCACATTTTTGAAGGTAGAACAAGACTTTATACTCGACGAATCAAAGTGTCAACACCATCTAACACATGTTTGAGCACATCACAAGTCACACAACCATAATCCGTACTTAGAATACTCAAAGACAAAAGTTTTGCACGGGTTTTTGAGTCTTTATAACTTTTTTGACATTCGAACAATTTCAACCAACTTTGTTTTATTTTGTATTTGAACCTATACGACGCATGGCTAGTATAACATTAACGCTGGGTTGTGTCATATTGTTTGACAGGTCATGACGTCACGAAATTTACATTAACATTGAAAAGTCAATGGATCCGTTTTTTTCTTCGTAAAAACCCTCACAAACCTTCTAAAACGCCAATCACATAAAACGCCAACATTTGTTTTATGTTTTGCTTTATAATGACGTTAGTATTGAACGTCTAATAAGAAATGCATTTCACTTAAAAGAAAATTAAATTTTGATTCTTAATACATTCATTATTACGGCTCCAAAGCCTATTATCATCGGAAAAGCTACTGGTATCTCAATACGAAAAGTAATTGTGAACGTATTGTCAGGGGTGTGGATTTCTCAAATTTTGCAACTTGCCCTATGGGCCAATTTTACGGAAAAATCCACTTGCCCGCAGACTAAATCCACTTGCCCAGGAAAACACAAAAAGCTACAAAATTTCAGTTCCAATAATTTATTTATCTTGTCAAGCATCAAAGTACAAATGTCTGTGTACCTGATATCATATAATATTCTGTCAAAATTGAGGGTTTAGATTTAGAGTTAACAGTTGAAATAGGGCACTTAATTTCTCATTTTAATATTTTCTCATGAACGTTTTGCACTTGCCCATCGGCAAGCTGAATGAAAAAATCCACTTGCCCAAAGTAAAAAGCCCAAGTCGGGCAAGTTAGTCACTCCAAACCCCTGATTGTACAATTCTAAATTCAATGAATAAAATTAATCATACAGCGCCTACTTGGCATCCTCCTGTACTTGTAAGCATCATATAATGATGACGATAGTATAATGATATACCACTGGTATATTGAATATGAGCAGTTTGCGAAGAAAACCGGACTTAGTGGCACAATTGTGAAAATGGCGAACGTCATTCTCTACGTTTTTTGACGTTAGGTTAACTGGCAAGACCAAGTATCTGAAATTTTTTGACGTAAACTTTTAAAATTGTGGCACATCATATTCCTATTTTAATAAAACGTGTTAAATTTGTGAGTGTTTGCTTACAGGGTAAAATAGCCAAAAGGTGAGTGTTTGCTTACAGGGAAAAATAGCAAGTGTTTTTAGCATGTTACCCCTCTATTTTCTTGATATGAGTACTTCTTAGAAACCGATCACCCTATCAACGACAGAAGATATTTTAACACAATTTAAAAGAAACAAATGAAGCTAATGAATAGTGCTATTCGATCCAATTACTTAAATATGACACCAGTTTTATTTTATTTTAGACATTTTTCTAAATCTTTTGCATAATTACAATACAATGTTATTAAGCTCGGTTTTCCAGGAGAACGGCTTGTATAATTTATATATATAGCTCAACTTGTTCATACCTTGCTTCATTGAAACTAGTTACCATAGTATCATTATTTATAGTTGGAGCAGATGTTCCATTGTAATTCACTCGGTCATTATATCTTGATTTGCTGGCATCTATGTTGGCATGTCAATATGTACTGACATTAATATTCACAGAGTGTTACTATATATTTCACAAGATGGAAATAACAATTAATATTATTGTTAAATTCACAATTCTTATATTTCTATTTGAATCATGTTACTCGGATGATGCATCAGTGTTTCCACAACGATATCGGGACAGTTTCGATTATCTTGTAAATCTTCAAAGTACACGATGTGCAAATGCATCAATGTGTGACGAACTCGCTACAAAGTCATGTTGTGATCCAGTATGCGCGTGTGATGACCTGAGGTGTACAGGACCGGACAGTTGTTGTTTAAATTGGAACCACCGTGAGTTTATGTATCTGACAGGCATATACGACGATCGTACGACAACAGCAACAGGAGAAGTAACATTTTACGATTCTCAGGGTACTACGGGAACATCAAAACATTCCAACAGTCAAATCTTGAAGTCCGATGATGCGGTCAGTGGTGAATGTATTGAAGCAAAAGTTATAACAAAGGAATTAAAACATGAAACGCTAGAACCTTCTACGTATCTAATGGTTACTCAGTGCCCTGACAACTTCTCGCAAACATCACAAGACATTTATAGGTTTCAATTGAAATGTTCTTTAGACGAATCAACAGAACCAGATTATGATATGCATATACCGGTTACATCAATAGATACAAATATCACATACAGGAATGTGTTTTGTTATTATTGTAACGAAGGTGAAATGGCTTCAAACTTTGTTCCATGGAATGTCATACATAATTGTCCTATAAGCACAGTATCAGACAACACGCATTATTTCGCTGTAAATCCACAAACCTTATTGACAAAAGCTCTTTAAAACATAATCGGTTTGTGCAACGTGATTTACCAACCGCCATTGGAAATCTCTAAATTAGTGAAAAAGTGCGTGTTTCCAAGTACTAGTACAGTATGTTTAAACGATACGGCGTCACATGTACTCAAGGATATATGTCAACAGTTTTATAGCACGCTCGATGCTTTGAATGCGATTTCAAACTCAATGAATTTTGACAACATTACGTGTTTTTTGTGTACCCAACCAAATCTTATCATATTTGAAAAGATATGTCTGTATTTTGGTCCTGATCAACGGGAAACTTACCTACAAGTTAATACACACCTGGATGCTGACAAGGACACATCTCTTATTATAGAAGCGTTGGTAATGCCGGAAGGAAATTGTGGCACGGGGTTGTTTTTCGACAACGAAATGGTGAGTATAAAAATATTGAGCATGTCGTTATGTATAAATTAATTCATTTTTACACCATTCGACTAGTGATTTTAATTCGCTTAGCGACTTTTAAGTGAGTTATATTATTTTAGTATAAATGCATTTATATACCAATGCCCTAAAATTCAAGCATTTTAAGAGAATACACAAATCAACGCTTAGCGAGTTTTATTTACTTTAATTTATACACATTTATTATATACAAAAATATAACAGAAATGACGTTTAGTGAAAACCTGCAATTCTATTAAATCGTATGGCAACTTTTGTTTCGAGACCCTCATTTGTTCGATTGCCTCATTATAATTACTTGTATCACCATATTTAATATTAATTTGAAAGGTTAACCCCTACCTAATTGGACAATAAATCATCTTATACAGTAGGAATTTGAAATTTCGTATGTGCAGATATTTGAGGTAAAGAGAAGTGCCAAAGTGAGAAGAACAATAACTCATCTTTGCAGTTATTACCATTTGTGATTGTTCCTCGGTCCATTCCATTCCTCATACATTAATGGAGATATAATTTTGAAAACTTTATCTCAGTGAAGGATAGTATAGTCGTGACCAAGAACGATAACTTTGTATTGAATATTTTGGACTTCTTCCGCTTTGTAATATTTCATTCTTTCTTCTTGTCCATGCCATAACTCATACAATATTGAAAACTTCAAATTGTAACTTGTCTTGAATTTAACTCAAATAGTAAGTTAACTATCTCAATTTGAAACACAAATCTATTTGAACTGATCTCGCGCAGTGCCCAAGAACCATAACTATACATTGCATATTTTTGGACTTATTCCCCTTTGTAATTGTCCATACTCAAATCTAATATTAACAGTTTTTGAGTTCTTCAATTTGAAAGGTTATAGACATTTGTCTGTAAATCGATTGGTTTGTGTCCCTAAAAAATTACTAATGTTGATGTTTTCTATTTGTAGAATTCTTGTCGAAGTGCTTATTGTCCCCAGTATTTCTTCGAGAAGAAGGGTGTGTGTTTTCCTACTTACCTGGTGATGGACAATGTTTATTTGAAAGCGGAATTTACGATCAAAGCAACAGAATTATTAGCAATTGAACACATTGACGAAGTCCTCAAGTTGTATTCATCAAACTTAAACGCACTGATGGCAAACCTTCTCAGTTATTATCGGTACGAAGTGTATCTGTTTAGACCTCGTGGAGGATACTTTTTAGCTGCCCGTTTGATTATAGTCTACATAGCTGACGAGACAAATACCACGTTCTTACGTAACTACGCATTTCTACAATTATTGATGGACACCATTTGTGATTTCCGCGTTGAAATAAATGGAACAGTCGTTGTTCTTAAATCTGAACTTGCGCCTAAAGTTTTGTATAAAGATTTTGGCGGACTGAGTTACAAACTGTCGTTTACTAATGGCGATTTCAATACTTCAAACAAGAAGGAAATGCGACTAACTAAATCAAACTTCTGTTTCCGTGTTGTTTTATCTGAAATTGAAATTGAACGCCGCACTGACTTGACCCTCAAACTTCGTAATGGAATAAAATTTTGGTATTCAGAATTACCATTCAACGAAGATTCGGATGCAATGGTCTGCGTCAACTATGTCCATTCTCAGACTAACTTTACGTTTACATGGAATCCAAAATTAAGCGACATAATATTCCCGAGTAGCCAAACCTCTCCCACGACCAGAAACCATAGAATACCAAAACTTTCTACGAACAGAAACGGACGCGATAAACAAACAGAACTAGATGTCGACGACGAAATTCTGAATATTAGTGGACCAGGTACTCGAGTCGAGGATATGACAAAGGAAATTATTATCACCATTAGTTTTGTATGTATTATTTTACTTATCGTTGTGATCCGATGCATAGTTTCGTGTATGCAGCGACGACAACAATTGCAATGACCTCACATTGATCCAAGTGAATTAAGTCGGGTAACTTCGGTACAAGTTAATTATGCGAGGTTACATTGATTCAAGAAAATTATGTGAGGTAACATTGAACCAAGGGCATTATGTGAGGTAACATTGATCCAAGTTAATTATCTGAGGTAACATTGGTCGAAGTGAATCATGTGAGGTAACATTGATCCTAGTGAATTATGTGAGGTAACATTGATCCAAGTGAATTGTGTGAGGTAACATTGATCCAAGTGAATTGTGTGAGGTAACATTGATCCAAGGGAATTATGTGAGGTAACATTGATCCAAGTGAATTGTGTGAGATAACATTGATCCAAGGGAATTATGTGAGGTAACATTGATCCAAAGGAAAGGTGCGATTAATTATTAAAACTGCTATCTCCGAAGAACCATTCAGTCTAAACTACCTAACTGAAGATGAACGGGTCTCATTATGACCCCCTCGCCTTCATACATTTACGGGAAACAGAGGAAGCACCCAAGCCTCCATGCTTACACAGTATTTGGCTCTTCCATCCAACTAAGATGTCATAGGCCAGTGGAACATGATGTGATGTTGCATTTCTACTGTCTCGGTAGAACTAACTTTCTAATTGAGTTTATTTATTCCCAGAATTTATTAAGTCAATACATTGTATCTGACTACTTGTGACTTTTGCATTTATCTTTTCAACATTAACACCTCAGTGGGGATACCACGATAGGCACATGACAATAACATCACGCCACTGTTGTCTGTTTGTCATCTTACAGTGTCGTGTGAATATATTGTTTTACAAATGTCGTTAAATCGATAGGTATTTTGGTTAGATTTGTCATGCCTTGCGGTAGGACACCTCGCATGAGATTAGCCTCGATATTTTATTCCCATCAAACATGTTTTCAAGTGTTGGTTCAAATATACAGTGTTGACTAATCTATCGTTTCATTTCTAGTTCGCTCAAGGGAGTGACAGGCGATTGACACATGTTGACAAATGACGTTAATCCCAGAGCAATAAAACAACATATTCTGTAATTCTGTATCTATTGTCACTTTTTATTTCATTCTTGGATGTTTTACACTATCATTTTGCAGTCATTTATATTATCATACCATATTGTGCGCGGATTTTTCTTTAGATTTATTTCACGTCGCTACATTTGCAATATATCATACTGGTTTCATATTCGTTCGTTAAACTTTTATAAACATAACAAGGTAACTAGGACACATGCGAAACATGCTCGTCTGGGAACTTGACTAACCATTAGTTTAAACAATATTTATTTCCATAATTATGCATTTTTATGTGTTACATAGACAGATTTTCAAGATAAGAAGTACATATACAATAATTAGCAGGGGCGTAGCTGGGTCAATTCAGAGTGTACGCCCACTTTTAGATTTAGTTTTTGGGGAGTATATATACAGTAACAGACTCCATGTGGAATCAACTGATAAAATTTTAATGTATTATACAGCGAAGCGAAGCGAGCTAGAAAAAAAGTTAACCTGAGCAGCAGACACGTATACTCATTCTCAACTTGATGATGTTCACTTATTACAGTACTTTAGAAGCGAGCAAATCGAGTAAGAAAAAACACCGTTTGCTGTTTGCCTGAGCAGCAGGTCGTACAAACATGCTCCCTACTTGAATATATTCTCGAAATACAGTAGTAGTGGTTACTGAATGAGCGAAGTGAGCAAGAAAAAACTGTTTACCTGAGCAGCAGGTCATACATTCATGTTCCCTACTTGATTATATTCACTTAATACAGTATTAAGCGAACGAATCGAGCTAGATAAAAAAAACTGTTTACCTGAGCTGCAGGTCATACATACATGTCCTCTACTTGATGACTATGTATACTTTCAGGTTCTCTATTTGGTGATATTAATTTAGTAAAGTAATAAGCGAGCGTAGCGAGCTGGACATTTTTTTAGCAGCTTGTCACCCAAACTCTATATGCTTTAGAATATTTGATAAATTACTTAATTCTTATTAAATATTGAGCGAGGTAGTACTGATTATTTATTCAGACAGTATGCAACACCAACTCGATCTCTACCAGATGGAATTCGTTTTGAATGTTGATGAGCGAGCGAAGCGAGCTAGAAAAATATAGAGAATATATACTGAATCCAAAAGGAAGACTGTCTCCATTAATGAACATTTATGCCTAACCCTAGGGAGGCGTCGATTTTTATTGCATTTTTGAGTCAGTTCATTTTATGATTTTTTCCGTGGAGCGTACGCCCGGGCGTACGGGCGTATGCCTGGCTACGCGCCTGATTAGTAACAGGTAGTTTTATGGTACTTTTGGGTAGAAATTGGATTTGTAAACAAGTCTTAAATAAGACTTATGTTAATACATTTCCGAGGTGATGAAAATAATGGCTGCTTCGTACAGTTAAAGTAAAATGCATATTTAATTAATAGAATAAGATATAATAATGGTGTTCGTGAAAAAGTTTGGTTGCTGCACCTCATTAAAATCTATCTTAACAATAAAAAATAATTGTAAGAGTTGTGGATACTGTCTAGCGAGGGAGACTATGTCGTGAAACGTCGCGTGGCGACAATATATTGTTGGACTAGGTGGAAGATATTGATAAGATAAGATACCTTCAATGTATTTGTCTTACTCTCTATATGACTGTCCGATGTCCTATTACCTTTTTGGGAATAGGACAAAATAACTCCATATTCAGGAAGTGACTTGATTTCTCGGAGAACAAGGACGTAAATAATGTGTTAACCATCAAACAATTAATGTAACACATCCCGTACTTACCATAGTCGAATGAAGTTATATTAACTCGGAAGTGGACTACTGGGTACTCGAACGTGTCAAGTGGTGCTGTGGTTCGGTCCCCGTCACATAATGGAAGAGCTGTAACGTCTTTTCCTGTAGACAATGGATAAACCAACAATAAAATGATAGTGTATTGGTCTTTTTCGGTTTTCTGGTTCAACAAACTTAATGATAAGTTAAGTATGAAGTTCTCGATTCTTATCGTTTAAATCCAGATAGATAAGTCAATATTATTCATTTTTAACAAATTATAATAAAGACAAATTATCCATGGCTTTATGTCTCGTACTGTTTGAGGACACATTTGTGCAATAGCTTACAGTCTTACATATACACATAATAGGTAGTCTCGCGTGTATCGGTGCTTTACACCGGGCACATTAAAGAACCAAGGAATCTATTCGAAACGAGCTAGGGTATCGCACCCGGATTCCTTGTATCCAACCTCTGTCTCTAATATTTGCGATAATGCCCCAGAGTGGGCATGCAATTTAAATGGAAGAAGAAGAAGAATTATGAACATTGCAAGCACTGCCATTCAACTATCCACCTGCTGCACCCAAATTGGACTCATTACCTCACGGTTTGAAATGTCATTATGACAAACGTGGAAATTAAGTAACCAGTGTAATTATCCACAACAAACGTTCGTTATTGTATTGATAAGTGTATACTGACATCAGGTAGCTAAATGGGGATTTATATACAAACTCTATGGATCCTTACCGATATTACATGTCTTTCGATCAAATATAAAAAGTTAGTAAAACTTATATAGATAAATATTCTGTATAATAAACATAGTAACAGAAGATCATATCTTAACATTTGACATCGGATGGATCAATACAGTTTGGTGCGGTTGTTGTCCTCTCTGGTAATGTGTAGCCATCAGTCGAGCGGAAGTCAGCGTAAAATTTGAAGGTCACAGGGTCTCCTGGCCATTCCAGAAATATTCTTGATGTATCCTTACCACACAATGTCCAGGATGTTTCAGAGTCGGCGTAAGGTCTTTGAGGTTATAGAGAACTTGTGTGAATTTCATCCGCGCGTTTACTTGTATTTATGTAAAATGATAGCTTGACAAATGCAAAACGAAACAAGGCAAATTAGATGTTTGTAAAACACGTATGCCCCCATAGTCGAAAATCGATATGGGTCATCTACTGTTGCTGACCAACTTCTATGTAATGTTTGACGATCCTAGGGCAAAACTTGTTTGAATTATTGAAGCAGGAAAGAAATAAAATGAAATTGAAAATTCTCAATTTACCCGTAATAGATACGCTGTTTAATTTTGTGACGTTTAGTTAACTGAAGACTCATCGTTTAATAATACATCGTCGGATCGATAGAGCAGAAAATCTGTAAGTACTTGTTGTTTTAGTATGCCAAAATGCATTTCAATGCATGGAGGAGTTTTGAAGCAAACTGTTCACAATTTAAATGGCCGTTAAAGAACTTACCTTTACCTTTAGTATTATAACGGTTGTCAAAAAAGAATTTTAAAACTGCTAATCTCGTTAAATAAAATGATTGTTTATTAGCTTGGTAAGTAAAACACCACGCATAGTTTTACACCTAGAAACGCGGGCGTATTGAGAATGTAAAGCACCATGATACTAAATAAATAAATCCCATTTACGACTTGGCATATTTAATGTCGTAATTTGTTAAATTTCTACAATGATAAGGGCCAAACGCTGTCTGTTTCTGGTCTTCCATTCAATGATAATAATGCATTTTCTATATTGTTACACTTAATTTCAAGAGCGAGTTATGGCTATGTGTCACGTATTTAACAGTCTTCATTATGTAAGAGTTAACACAACATTGTGAGCAAACAATAAAAACCTACTTAAAAGTACTGTCACATATCTTTATGTCTAAACACGAGAACCAGAAACACTGTTTTGTAGGCCTAATTGTAAAGTCAGAAATAAAACGATTATATCTACTCCGTAAGACATTGACTGTGGACAGTGATTGTGTGAATTCGATAATATCTTAATAATAATACAATATTTTAGATATTAATCATGTTTGATTCGGAATCGTACTTTGTGAGAATGTTTGGAATGGTGTTATGCATGCTATTTTGTAACACACAAATTGGAGCGATAAAACGATGTAAGTAATCTATATTTTGTGTAAATAAGTTCCTAACTGTATACTATGGGGCCTTATTCACCATCATTGTAAGTTTAAAACTCCGACATAGACTTAAAATTGACAACATTTAATCTTTGCAGTTACTAGTAGATTTAACCGTTTGAAAATTTATACGATTATTTGTTGTTACCCATTGAAAATATGTACCTATTTATACCAAAATCGATACATTTTAACAACATGAGAGCGAATAGAACATTAACCAATGTAAAATATTTGGCAAAGTCTGAGTTTTAGTCTTACAACGTTGGTGAATAAGGGCCCTGTGTAGTTTAGGGCCCAGGGTAGTTGAGGCTATTCATCTTAGTAGATCAAGAAAACTTATATATTTTAGAAAATCTTATAGGTAAAATATTCAATACAGTTATTAATTTTAAACAAGAACGTCTAGTTTATAACAGTAACTTGTAAAGAGGTACCAACATCACATAAGAACATATGGATTTGTCTTCAGTTGCAGGGAAACGTGAGATGTATAACAAATCACTAAACTTTTATAATCTATTATTCCATTTTGAAGCGAATGCATTTTTCATTTCAAATTATTGTTGGCGGAATATAAAATATGTTTCAGGATGAAATAGTATGGGGTTAAACTACAAGAAGGCATAAACGATATGCGAAATGCCAGACTTTAAACTTATCATTTTTTTCATTAAACTCACAAGATATATCTTTAAACTGTAGACAATGCAACCAATTTGGTTACATCTGCAACTCTCACAACTGTTTTTAGACTATGCGACAGAATCGTGCGGACATGTACATGGACCGGATCAACTTACAGTTATAGAGTTTGATAAAGATGTGGTATACGAGAAGAAACAGCCATCAAACAAACAGAACCTTCTACCACCAATCGAGCTAAGGTAAGGGCAGTATGATGATTATCTTCTGAAGTTTTGCTAAATGTAAATAAAACTGAAACCAACCCCACAGCATGTATGTTAATTAAATTTCTGTTACAACATTTCAACACATATAGAGGATCTTATACGTGTTGTCATTTGATATATAGAGGATCTTGCGTGGGTGCTCATTACATGCGAGTTTATATGTGGACATATCTATATGACACGAGGCTTTTATTTACGTGTAATGCAATTGAATTATAGAAATGTTCATATGGTTTTGTAGGAATACAGAATGGGTATGCATCATAGTTGTGCGAGGTATACCGCATACAACGGCCAATAAATCTATCGGTATACAATGGCGGGACTTCCATGTGTGGGATACAAATATGAAGTCTGTCGCTCAGAGTGTTGAGGCATGCGGCAAGGCTTACGTCACTATATACCAAGGTATAGAGGAAGTACACCCAGACTGGCTCTATAGTTTACACTTTTTCGTGTACTCCTTCTTTGTTTTCCCTCTTTCTTATCTACGTGCTTAAAAAACCTTTTTGTAATGTGTCCAAACACAACGGTAACAAAAGCAGGTTAACATACCCGACCACACTATGTATGTATAATATTATTATAAATAACGAGACATCATTGACTTGTCTTTATAAAAAAGTGGCCCTGTCTATAATTATATATCATACGATAGCCACCGAATTGGCGAAACACTAAAATTGAGGACCATTCTGCTTCAAGTTACGTTTATTTAGATTGACAAGGCCGGTATCCTTGTGATAAGTGATTTCTTTTAGCGTGAGTTGTATATTTGTTTTGTTTCGTTATACATTTGTTAACCTTCCATTTAACAAATACCAGTAAGAGCGCAGATGAAATCTACAAGTTACAGTCCAGTTGTTTTATAACCTCCAGGTCCTAACGCTGACTCTGAACCATCATGGACTTTGTGTGGTAAAGATACGTCGCGAATATTTCTAGAATGGCCAGGAGACTCTGTGACCTTCAAATTCTACGCTGACTTCCGCTGGACTGATGGCTATACTTTACCAGAGAGGACAACAACCGTACCAAACTGTATTGACCCAGCGGGTGTCGAAGGTTAAAATACGATCTTCTGTTACAAAGTTTATTGTACCAGAAAATCTATCTATATACTTTTACTTTTTTATTGTTATCGAAATACATTCAATACATAGCTAAGTGTCTAGGTTGTTCAAAAGCTGTTTTCAATTGACGATTTATCAAAGTACTACTTTCCTTCGAGAGACAAACAACATTATATAATGTTTTCAACAGAGTTTGTATACAAATCCTCATATTTAAGTGAGTAGACACTTAATTATCATGGGCGGTAATCACAAAGAATCTTAAATGAAAACTTAGAATTTTCTAAAAATCTCAAAGTTTCCTTAAGTGTATAAGCTAAACAGGAAAATCAAAATTAACAATTTATTACCTTTCTTATAAGCATTATGTAAGGAGCTACAATAATCACATAAACAACGTGGGTTGTTATTTGATTTTTGGGAAATATGTTCAGCTCAATATTTTAACTTAGGTCAAAATATTTAAGTTTTCACTTAAGATGCTTTGTGAATACCACCCCAGGACAATAACGACAATTTGTTGTTGATTATCACACCGGTTGAACAATTTCAAGGTTTGTCATTTCTAGCAGTAAAGGCGTCCGATTTAGTGCAGCAGATCGATGATTGTATGGCTTTGCATGCAATGTTTACCATTAGGTCTTAATGTTAGACTGTAAGTTATTACCCAAACGGGTCCTCAAACAGAACGAGACTATAAGTTATGTATCCTTTGTCTTTAATAAAATTGTCTTAAAAAGGAGTATTATTGGCTTATCTACCTGTATTTAAAGCATAAGAATCCAGAACTGGATACTTCTTTTATCCTTAAGTTTGTTGAACCAAACAATTAAACAGAAACATCGAATAAATCAATACATAATGTACAATAGTTGTTTTTATTGTTGGTACATCCATTTTCTCCAGGAAAAGACGTCACAGCTCTTCCATTATGTGACGAGGATCGAACCACGGCACCACTTGACACATTCGAGTACCCGGAAGTCCACTTCCGTGTTGATATTACTTCATTCGACTATGGTAAGAACGGGATAAATGTTATGTAATGGTTCACAATTTATTTATTTTTAAACTCCTGGATTTCCGAGAGGACAATTTAGTTCAGATAAATAATATTTTGAACCGTTTATAACTTTCTAGAGGATTATAAGAAATAAAAGCACGAGCCATAGAACATTTTTTTACCTTGGTATCTTGTTTTTACCTGTCGATGCAATCACATGAGGTTTATTTTTCAGCTTGCACTGAAACGGTTGCTGGTCAGACATTAAAATGTAACGATAGTCAAAGATGCATTGACAGCAGTCTCGTCTGCGACTTCTTCTTTTCCCAGAACTGTAAGTCTCAGGGATTTCCACAAGACAAATCGGACCAGACCAAGGATGCACCTGCCTACTGCTCAAGTAACTATTATATAATTTATTTCGAATAGATTGCTTACATTTGGCCATATTTCATACGTACAGTCGTTTCTGGTAATTCTGCACATCGGGTAATTCTATGCACTTTAGCTTTCTATTTCTTACATACTTTGCTGGGTAGTTTTTCTTTGGTCCTCGTCGAGTGTTTTTGTAAATGTGTGTTACATAAGTAAAGTTTTATAATCATATCAACGAAATCGGAAAAGTATTTCTACGAAATGTTGACCAAAATGATTGTCAACGGCGGTTTTCGTTAATTTGACATACCACGTGACACATAAATTGAATAAAAACACTTTTGTAATGGATGATGACTTTTCCTTTTTTGTCAACATTGTCTTAATGACTTATTCTTTCGATACTGCGATAAATGTCCTGTGAAACAAATCTTTGAAACAGACTATACAAAAAACCCAATTCCACCTTCGCAGAATTAGCCGAAACAATTAACATCATGAAAACCGGCAGCCATCTTGTTTTGTGACGACATTTGACCTAGTTTAGCGAAGTTGTTATGTTTCGAATTGTTTACATTTGTCAACGAAGGTTGTTTTTATCCAAGCAACACCATAATTTACTTTGAAAATAAAATAATATTAAATGTAGAAAGCCAACACTCGTTAGGTGCGCAGAATTACACGACAGCACTGTAATAGATAAATGGCATTTGCATGTCATATCTTGTTGTAAGACAAACCTCCGGTTGCCTACATACAGTGTATTTCCACCAGGGGCGTAACCAAAAATAAATAAATAAACCAGGTACTAACGTTCAAATTAAAAATACATACTAGTATATACTAACGGGTGTTTTCAAGGCGATATCCATATACGATTACCATATAAACACCATTGCCATGCAATTTTCAGAATACAGTTTTACAGTTTTATTGGTATAATCGGCATGTGAAATGCCTTTGACCATACATTTGTATACAAAAGTTTTTAAAAACGTTACCAATGTACGAGATATCACGTGATAATTATACATTATAATGGTAACTTAAAATGTGTACATACGTTGTCATAGGGAAGCCAACAACAACTAAACGTCCAACAACAACCCCGGAACCTCCGGTAGAACCCATAGATTGGACCCCTGTGATCATAGCAGCATCTGCCGCAGCATCTGTACTAACATTCTGCTGGTGTTGTGTAAGACCGGGTTATCTGTATTGGCGTATTGCTCGAGTGAGGAACTGGCCACTATTTAACACCCGGAAATGTGTCTGTTGTCGGACAGGACCAACAAAGATGTGTTCTTGTTGTACTTCAGAACCAATCGAACCGACACAATTCGGTAAGTGACTTTGACTGATGACACATTTGTAAATTAATCTTTTTCTTGTGAGATCGTAAAATCATGTTAACAAAGAACCATGCTAACGTCGAGCCACTAAACATGCTGTATATTAAACAAGGGTTTGAGTGGATATTAAATTTCAATGATACTACTTAGACAGGTACATGAATGCCTACGTTCCTTTATAGGTATGTATCAATTGACTTCACAGCTCATAACAAAAACTGTTTTGTTTTCCGTTTTTACGGTTAAATTGCAACGGAAATTTTGGCGGAAATGTTTATGCAATACTCTAACATCAATATCTGAAAACACATGTGGACGCTGGATAATTCATTGTTTGACACGTTAGGCTATTACACTGTAATGAGCCGCAGAAACAACTGATAACTTACCACTGACACACATTTGACTTACGTTGGTTTTTTACTTTAACAGATTTACCGGCAGGCTACACATATGGTCGTAATAAGGTGATGAGAAGTGGTGCCATGAGTAAGTATAAGTTATTACACAACCTATTGAATTGATGACAGTTTGGTTCAGTAATGGCAACTTTTTGTGATGGCAGTTTTGTTCATGCGTGTAAATCCCCCATATTCATTGTTAACATCAATGTTTTATTGATCGATTGTGTATTAACTCATTATATTACTTGCTTATATTATTAATGGAGAAAATGAAGTAAAAAATTAAAAACATTATTGTTTTTTGTTGAAAACAGTTTACTATTTTTTTCAATCTTTATCACAGGGAATTATATTTTCATTCCGTAAATGTATACTGGATCATTTACGCCATCTGTGAAAATATTACTTTCTGTGATCACTTCGTGAAATAAAAGTCGATCGTACACTATAAAATTTACAAATATTCTTTATTAAATGCTCTAAAATCAATGTCTTCGTAATCCCTATTTTTAAGATTCACCTCCGCATCATTCCATAGATCACCTTTGGTTTTCTATGTAGTATATCATTATTTTCTTGTACCACTGGCAGTGTCAGTCTCTGACGTAGTCATGCATCAACGGTACTGGCATGTGCGAGCGTATAATACATTTTGTATTTGGCACTGGCTTTGTTGATTATGAGAGACCCATTCACATGTTCTCTGGGTGTAAGACAATGTGAATGCCAGTCACCGTTCTAATTTGCAACTTTCGTGAATGATATCGAAAGTATTTTCTCTGAGAAAGGCCTTAGCAGAATTGATGTACGTTAAAATAAACACATTTTGATTCGCTTAAATGTTCAAGATGACTTTGCTTTACATACTTGTACTGTTTTCATCAAATGTTGTCATTTTTCAGTCCCTAATGGCTACGGTAGATTTCCGGGATCGACTGGTAACAACTTAAAGGTGCGATCAAGTGGACCATGGGTCAGCAAATATGGACAAGATCCGAGTAACTTTGCGAATGAGTGGCTTAACCTGATATCTGGAGACGGAGGTCATTTGAGAGAACAACGTTGAAAAAACGTGTTAAACCGCACATTCTGTAAATTAATTCTTACCGGAGGTTATATTTCTTTGATTTTATTCATGATTTGGCAATTACTGTATTCCTAGAGGTGCTGTACGTTTTCTTAATTTAGCGGTTTTCACAGTAGGCATACAGTCGTTTCCTGGATTCTGTTCACCATAACTTTCTGTTTCTCTTTTTGTTACTTATGTAAATTCTTATAATCACATCAATGAAATCGGAAAAGTATTTCGACAAAATAATTACCAAAAGGAGTTTCAACGGCGATTTTCGTTAATTTGATATACCACGTGACACATAAATTGAATGAAATCACTTTTTTTAAATAGATGAGACTTCAACTTTTTTGTCAATATTGTCTTAATAAGTTATTCTTTCGATACGGTGATACTTTTCTTGTGCAACAAATCTGTGAAACAGTCTATACAAAAAACAATTCGAACTGTGCAGAATTATCCGAAAATATTCACGTCATGAAAACCGTAAGCTGTGGTGTTTTGCATTGTTTACAATTGTCAATGAAAGTTGTTTCTATCCAGCCAGTACCATAATTTATTCTTCATATAAAATAATTTCAAATTTAGAAAGCAAATACCCGTTAGATGCGCAGAATTACCCGACAGCATTGAACCCCAACTTACTCATAAATCAGTGGTTGGTCAAGTTCCAAGACTATTATGGTTGGAATAAAAACTACGCTGGTTAACGAAAATAAAGTCGCATCTACATTCATTGCCTTCCCATGTCTAAAAAGGTTGGATTATGAAATCAGTATGCTACGTTGTAAATGTATCTAATTGTTACAGATTCCAACCAAATTTCTACGAACAATAGCAATGATTTTATTATATAACTGACTGCAATATTGCAAGGTTCAAAAATGAAATAAATAGTACGTGCCAGTATATACGAAATGTTTAGAATTATTCTTCTGTGGTAAGTACCATTTGTCAATACGTGTCCGATCTTTATACGGATATTATATATTTACACAGTACTACATGATTTAAGCGTTGTGGAGGGCGCATCGCTTCTTGTCCGTATCGCGATCCAGTCATGACAGCAATGCTAACATTGAAAGTGGATCAAAATAGATCAAATCACATATACCAATGTCACATCCCTGGTCGTTTGATTTAGCGAATTCAAAATGGACTGATAGATCAACAAACACATTTTTTCAATGACGCATAAGCATAACATGTTTTAAAAAGGATAAATAGTATTCCCAACAGCACGGCATATGTCCTGCAACCAAAATACCTATCGATGTAACGACACCAGTACTCTAGTAAAACAATATACCCACAAGATTCGGGAGATGACAAACACACAACATGCAGTATCCTGGATAAGGTTTGATAAGTCCTCAGTGGTGTTTATGTTATTGGTATGTGCCTATAGTATCGTGATATCTCCACTGATATTATGTTGAAAAGACAAATGCAAAAGTCATGAATAATCGTCAGACATTGACTTTGATTCTGTGGGTGAATAAACTTAATCAGAAAGTCCGTTCCGTCCAGATAAATGCATGTAGTCGTAAGTGTGTTGTCACCCGCTGTCACACTTGCCAATAGTTGATATCCGGAACTCTGTGCAAGGTGGTTTTCCCCTTAATTTACATGTAGGTACAAACAAATCTGGCCTAGTTAGACTGGTTTTGTATTCATATGCAAACACAACTGACCCCCACTCTATTGTTCAGATATGAATATTCAAGACTCAAAAGGATTATAACGGTAAAACTTTATTTGTACCTACAGATTAGCGGAGATCCGGAGTAGGTCTATGACATCCGGTTAGGAAGGAAGAGCCAACTATACTGAGCAAAACAGCTAACCGAACGCTTTTTAAATTTGGATATTTCAGTATCCTGTAAGTGTACAAACCTAAAATTTTTCATACTTATTTCAATATCGATTGTGCACCTGATGCAGCTTACCCCATGAAAATACAAGCCAAAATCACTCAGCCATGACAAAAAAGCTTCAAATCACATTTTTACACGTTGTGGTCGATTGCTCAAGAGTTGCACGAGTTTCGTGTGCATTTTGTGTAGGACATGTATTTGTTAGTCGAAAAAACAAAAAAGCTTGTCTAAAATATGGCGCAATTGTCAAAGGTAGGCCGTGGAAGAGCGGACATTACGCTCCCTGGAGGGTATCAATCAGACAGATCAGTTTTACACAGATTTAAATTATCACAAACATAAGTTTCTTTTATTTTACGTGTGTGTGCATACCAATGTACACAAAAAGACCTTAAACAGTATATTGGTAATCACAGGAGCAAAAATAAAACGTGAATTCAAGTGAGATAACTCCTGCATAATTTTACCACTTTTTAAGTTCATTCACAAAATTTTCCCATCAAATTATATTGTTATGCATTAGTGAAACACGTTGACTTTATAAATTTGAACATATTAGTCCTTTTGGAATTTTTACATGTATTTGAAAAAACGTGTTTTCACTCCATTCAGTATAAAGGACACGTTTGAAGTGCGTTCATCAGGTGTTTGATAAATTGTTAATGCAGCTATATGCCCGCTTTGGTAATAAAGTTTGTTTTAAGTGTATATTCTGATAACGGAAACAAAAATAAATATTAAAATACTGAGAATAAAACCAAAATGAAGTCATTAATGACACTCGTTTAACAACACAAAAGATAGTCGACCAAATTACCTCCCCTTGACCATTGAAAAATAAAATCATAATTCTGAAAATTAAAAAATCCATGTTTTTGTGATCAAATCGCAAAATATCGAGTTTGACTATTTGTTTTATTGATTTGACGATTAGTCTTTTTAAAATGTGTGTGGAATAAACCTAAAACCTTATATTATTTAACGCTTATTCATGAATTTCAAGTTTATATGCCTGGTTCTGTTATTTCATGGTTCCGTGAACTTTCGTTTCGCATTTTTGAAAATAAAACTACTTAAATCGCACCTCAATATCGTAAATAACAAGTACACAAAATTTCGTGCAAAAATATTAATAAATGAAAAAGTTATATGGTAAAAACCGCTGAAAGTTTATAAAATATGTTAATTGTACATTTGTGAATTTCATCTTGATGGGTGATGTGATTAAATCCATATTTTGACGATGATGCAAGTTAAATATTTTGACGAAATTTTACCACCAGCCTTCTAATGTATGGATCATACTTCAGTCCAAGTTTCAGAAAATTCCTATGGATAGTTCTATAAATATTTATAAAAATCATAAGTGTTCGGTTAGCTGTTTTGCTTAGTATACTTTGTTAGATACAAACCATCGGTATGTGATACACTAGATCTTTCCAAATATACTTAATGGTTCTTAAACGTGTTCAGTTTATATCGATGCACGCGAGATCAACATTCGGTTTACCAACCCGTTCATCTTTAGTTAGGTGGGTAAAACTGAAGAATTTTTTGCCAAATTAAAAAAATTAACCTTTCCAAAACAAACAATGACAATACAGTAACAATATGAACGATTCGGTGAGTACCGAAGTTACCTGACATAATTCACTTGGATCAATGTGAGGTCAGGGCGATTGTTGTCGTCGCTGCATACACGAAACTATACATCGGATCACAACGATAAGTAAAACAATACCTACAAAACTAATGGTGATGATAATTTCCTTTGTCATATCCTCGACTCGAGTACCTGGTCCACTAATATTCAGAATGTCGACATCTAGTTCTGTTTGTTCATCGCGTCCGTTTCTGTTCGTAGGTAGAGTTGGTCTACTCGGTTTTCTGTTCGTAGGAGATTTGGGGCTACTTGGTAATATTATGTTGCTCAATTTCGGATTCCATGTGAATGTAAAGTTTTCCTGAGAATGAACATGGTTGACGCAGACCATAACATCCGAATCTTCGTTGAATGTTAATTCTGAATACCAAAATTTTATTCCATATCGAAGTTTGATGTTCAAGTCAGTGCGGCGTACAATTTCATTTTCAGATAAAACAACACGGAAACAAAAGTTTGATTCAGCTAGTCGCATTTCATTCTTGTTTGAGGTATTGAAATCGCCGTTAATGAAAGTCAGCTTGTAATGTAGTCCGCCAAAATCTTTATGTAATTCTTTCGACACAAGTTTGGATTTAAGAACAACGATTGTTCCTTCAATTTCAACGCGGAAATCACGAATGGTGTCCATCAATAATTGTAGAAGGGCGTAGTTACGTAAGAACGTGGTATTTGTCTCGTCTTCTATGTAGAATAAAATCAAACGGGCGCTCGTAAAATATCCTAGACGAGGTTTAAATATATACACTTCATAGCGATAATAACTGAAAAGGTTTGCGATCAGTGAGTTTAAGTTCGAGGAATACAAATTCATGACTTCGTCAATGTGTTCAACTGCAAGTAGTTCTGCTGCTATGATATCAAATTCCGCTTTAAAATAAACATTTTTCATCACCAGGTAAGTAGGAAAACACACACCCTCCTTCTCGAAGAAATACTGGGGACAATAAGCACTTCGACAAGAATTCTACAAATAGAAAAACGACAAGATTGATAACTTTTTAGGGACACAAACCAATTGATTTACAGAAACTATCTGTAAAGTTTCAAATTGATACCGCCAAAACAGTTTACGTTAAGCCAGGTTAGGAATTGGCTATGGTAAATTACATAGGGAAATAAGTCCAAACATATTTAATATATAGATATGGTTCTTGGGCACTGTACGAGATCCATTCAAATTAATTTTTCAATGTAGTTTCAAATTACGATCTCCAATACTATTTGAGTTATATCCAGGACAAGTTACAAATTAAAGTCACTAATATTGTATGAGTTCTGTCATGGACAAGAATTAAATATGAACAATTGCAAAGGGGCAGATGTTCGAAAATACCCAATACCAAGGTATGGGTCTTGGGCACTACACTTTCCCACCATTGAGATATACTCACATATGAAGTTTAAAAATTATATCTCAAATACTATAAGAGTAATGGCCAAGGCAAGAATTAAGTATGAAACATTACCAAGGGGAATACATGTAATTTCAAAAATACGCGATGCAGAGTTATTGTTTGGGCACTGCACTTCCCCTGGGTGAGATATATTATCATATTATAAACGAGCATACGTGCGAAACGACAGGTCTGAAAATAGCTTATGTGTTCCACGTCCTACTTAATAAAAGGGTTTATTGTCCATTGTGAAGGGGTTGACTTTTCAAAAAGTACTAGTATTCACTATGATGATAGTAATCGAAAAACGAGCGTCTCGAAAAAAAGTTGTAACTAAACTCATTGTTTAATTTCAAAATCTCAAAGTTACGGTCTATTTCAAAAGTCAGTTCCGTTATATTGATATTTTATTCTACAAACACTTTCCGAGAAATAATCAAGGCCAATTAAAAAATCGTTGAGATACGTCTTCACTTTAAACGTTTAATTTTAAGGCATTGCGTATATAAATGCATGCATATTAAAATGATATCACTTGTCAACAATTGTGTAAAATTGAACGATGACTACGACATGCTCGATATTTTTACACTCACCCTTTCGCTGTCGAAAAACAGACCGATTCCACAATTTCCTACTGGCATTACCAATGCTTTTATAATACGAGATGTGTCCTTGTCAGCATCCATGTGTGTATTAACCTGTAGGTAAGTTTCCCGTTGATCAGGACCAAAATACAGACATATCTTTTCAAATACGGCAAGATTTGGTTGGGTACACAAAAAACACGTAATGTTGTCAAAATTCATTGAGTTTGAGTGCGCATTCAAAGCATCGAGCGTGCTATAAAACTGTTGACAAATATCCTCGAGTACATGTGACGGCGTATCGTTTAAACATACTGTACTAGGACTTGGAAACACGCACTTTTTCACTAATTTAGAGATTTCCAATGGCGGTTGGTAAATCACGTTGCACAAACCGATCATGTGTTGGAGAGCTTTTGTTAACAAAGTTTGAGGATTAAACGCGAAATAATGCGTATTGTTTGATACGGCGCTTATAGGGCACTTATGTATGACATTCCATGGAACAAAGTTTGAAGCCATTTCACCTTCGTTACAATAATAACAAAACACATTCCTGTATGTGTTATTTGTATCTATTGATGTAACCGGTATATGTATATCATAATCTGGATCTGTTGATTCGTCTAAAGAACATTTAAATTCAAACCTATAAATGTCTTGTGATGCTTGCGAGAAGTTGTCAGGGCACTGAGTAACCATTAGATACGCAGAAGGTCCTAGCGTTTCATGTTTTAATTCATTTGTTATAACACTTGCATCAATACATTCACCTCTGACTGCATCATTTGACTTCAAGGTTTGGCTGTCGATATGTGTTGATGTTCCCGTAGTACCCTGAGAATCGTAAAATGTTACTCCTCCTGTTGTTGTTGTTGTTGTTGTTGTTGTCGTACGATCGTCGTATAGTCCTGTCAGATACATTAACTCACTGTGGTTCCAATGCAAACAACAACCGTCCGATTCTGTACACTTCGGGTCATCACACGCGCATACTGGATCACAACATGACTTTGTAGCGAGTTCGTCACATATTGATACGTTTGCACATCGTGTACTTTGAAGATTTACAATATAATCTAAACTTTCCCGATATTGTTGTGGAAACACAGATGCATCATCCAAGTAAGATGATTGAAATAGAAATACAAAAATTGTGCATTTAACAATAATATGAATGGTAATTTTCATCGCGTCAAATATAAAGTAACACTCGGTGAATACTAACGTCAGTACATATTGAAATGCCAACATAGATGCCAGCAAATCCAGAAATAATGAAAGTGTGACGGACGTTGAGGTATTTATATACAATATACCAGTATTAATCACTGGGTATATCATGTTACTATCATCATCATCATCAACATCATCATCATCACCATCATCATATTGTACAGGAAAGATGACACGTAGGCGCCTTATGATTTATTCTAATTATTGAAAATATGAAATAGATATGTACAATTGGTAAACAACGACTATAATTATTGAGATAGTAACAGTTGTATAAGTGACAACGTTCTTGTTAGTTTAACTAAGTTTTGTACAAATTACCATCATCCATGTGACCTTGTTATTTTTTTCAGGTAAAGCACCTATCCACCTTAGAGAATTACCTTCATTAGGATGTGTTATAAATGGTAGTTATGGCAAGGAGATGCTCTATTTCATGTGTACAATTTGAAGATAATTGGTAGAGGTTCAATATATGGAATTCATAAAAGAGGGAACAAGGTGATGAACCTAATATATGTCACAAACGAACGATCTCTCTGACTTCTAAATGACCTTTGTTTGTCAGACATTTCTTGTGCGTGGATTGAATACGACCATTTTGATATACGTACAGGTATATACTTATTACCGATTATGGTGGTGTGACTTGTAATGTACTCATACATGTGTTAGATGATGTTGTCATTCGTCGAATACACTGACTAGTTGTGTTTTTTAATTAAACATCTGCAAGTCTTCACACTCGACACTACCTGTGTTTTTTTTAACTAACACGCTAACAAACAGTATTTAAATATTACTAAAAGATAATATTTTTACTTCATGCAAATCGGTGGTTTACGGGGGAATAACGGTGGATTATTCCCGATGTTTTCAGTGTCGGTAATTTCCCTCAAACGGACTCCTTTTTAAGCAAATTTCCCTGTCGTCAAATTTTATGAAAATATGAAAAAAAATTCATTTTCACTTTTTTCATAATATTTAACAAATGTAAAAAATGGACGATATTGAAGCCATATCAGAACTACTTGATGGCAACTCGGCCCGTGAATGGCGGGATAGAGTAGTCTTGTTCTTACTGTGGTTTAGGTCCAATGTGGCCGCGTCCGGTGGTTAAATCAAAATGGCCGATGCACGTTAGTTGATATAGGCAATTTTAGAATATCCACCTAAAGTGAATGTTATGTATGTGTCATTTTGATGAGACTTTGTATGGCAATGGATACAATAATGGTCTTTGCAATGAAAGAAGTTTATTCGCTACAAAAGTACTTACATCTGCAAAATAACGTTTATAAAATGATAAAAATATTTGTGTAGCATGATTTAATAGTCTATACATTTAAAAGTTGGCATGAGTCCGATTAGCTCAATCGGAAGAGCCACTGACTAGTAATGAAGGGGTCCCTGTTTCGATCCCTGTCCAGGCCAGTTATTGTTTACATTAAAAAATGTTCCTTATTCAAGTATAAACTAACAGCGAATAACTTTACATAAAAAAATAATGACAATACTGGAATCGCGAACCTCCAACATCCATGATCTGTATTGGACCTACACTGTAATGTAATGACTAAGGATAGAGATGCAAACCATTTGAGGCATATAGTGGGGAATATCAATTTAATTTGGGGGCATATAATTAATTATTTAAAGGTACTTGAAGCATGAAATTAATAGAATATTAGTATTTAACTGTGTTGCTCAGTGATCATTGTCCGGTTAGAATGAAACATGGATCTGCATGTCAATCTGCTCCATACAAGACTTGTGCTACAAGTCTCATGTAGGCTTATTTTGCCCGACCGTAAACAATTATCGGGGTGGACAAATCATGTGATTTCTTGGCTAACGTCCTAGGGCAGTGCCCATTCCCTGCTTGAGAGTTTAATATGCCATGTTAAAATCAGCCAATTGATTTAAAGGGTATTGATTGACAATTGGCGTAATGTCAATTACCAGGGTGGACAAATTGTGTGATTTCTTGGCTAACTTCCTTGTGTTCATTCCCTGCTTGAGTGTTGAATATGCCTAGTTAAAATCAGCCAAATTTACTTCACAGTTGTTTTAAACTTTTTGTTGGCATACTTTTACTTGTCAGCTTGACCAAAAGGTCACGTGGTATGTCCACCATGGTCGAAAAAATTAAGGGAGAGAACTCAATATAAGCAATATAAGAGTATTTTCCCTGGAAATCAAGTAATTTTTTCACAATTATATGGTTTAGTTGATTTTAACAACTTCTAATTATTTGACTACAAACATTAATTCATAAAAAAGTTTAAATAAAAAAAAAAAGTTTAAATCAACGAAACCATGTGCCTGTGTTCACAATAACAACACACGAGAACAAGACACGAGTATGTACATGACTTTATTTTAAATACAACTCGGAAAAACAACAGCATGCAATGTAATGTATCCCAACCAGTAATAACTAATTATTCCACGAGGAATAAAAAAAATCTGAAAATCAACAGCCTCCTTGATAGCCTAGTGGTAGAATGTTCTCTATCTTTGCAAGAGAACACAGGTTCGGACACTGGTTGCAAATAAAAAAGATTCAGGTAATTCCCTTGCTTGACGCTTAGCATAAAGGGAAATCTGACTACTCTTATCTCATGCCATCTTGGCGATATCAACAACAGTAATATAAATCAATATGAACATATTAACTTTGAAGCAACAGTGACACATCTCAACAACAACATATAACAACAACAACAATATAGATAGATAGATAGTTTATTCATTTAAACTGTACAGTTTCTCATGATAAACAAACATATATATACAACATAAAATAAACGTGATGAAATAAGAATGAAACATATATATATCGATACTAAACATTGATAAACATCAAACAAAAATACACGAAGAACATAATATATAGTTGATGAAAAGACAAACATACAATTTAATACTTCCTTTTAGGCAAAATTTACTATTGTGGATGGACTAAATATGTTTAATAAAGTTACAAAATATGAAGATGAATTTATCAATATGATTTCAAAAAGTAATCAGTTCAAGCTGTAATGGTTTGTATAAGTAATAGTAGTTGCATTCATAATTTACATTTCAAAAATATTTATTTACAGATACATGTTTATACGGAAGCCCTGGAGGGACATTTATTATTTAACATTTATAAACAATTATTATTTATAATTTAAAACTTATTATCTATAGTTTATTATTTATTACTGAACTCTATTGTATCTGGCGGGAAATAAAATATATAGGACTCGTGTCGATTAGTCAAAAGGATAAAACGTTACACAACGTAACACAAGTACAATTATGTGAAAGGCGTTCTACTCATATCCGTTGCAAGGCGAAATAAGTCACTGTGGGTAAGTTATGTTTGTTGTCATTCGTCTTTAATTAAACTTTAATTTAATGGTCCATCTCCAAGGTGTTTGAGTTAGACGGAGCTGTAAGTTCGCAACCGACAACTAGCTAACTAGGAACTTGGCATGGACCCGACATGTGACTATCGTTGGATATGGTATCTCGCGACGTCGGCAACCAAACCCCAATGACGATACGACATAGAAATCCCGATGTTGAAGTGCACCGACGTCGGCACGGTGAATACTTGATATTATGACCTTCAATATATTATAACGATATATATGATGGTATGTTTAAATAGTTGACAGGGTCATCTCAATAAGTGGACGATTGAAATGAGTATCCTATTAAAAACTGATAGTAATTCCAATTACCAAATGATAATCTCATATATTATTGTTAGATGTATGTTGTTCAAAAGTATTAACACCAGGGTGATGATGACAGGCTTCATCAATGTGATATTGTAAAATTATTATTATTAATTATAGGAAAGTTGAAAAGGTAAAGGAGTGGAAGAACTGTACTTTTCTCAAAAGTGTTGATGTGGTGCATAAGTCACACAGGATATGTGGTGCCTCGATATCTGCCATCAGTGAATTTAATACACACTCCTGGACTTAACTTGGTGATGGAATACGTTTACGCTGGTTTTAAGTTTTGTGAAATTGTTCTTCTACTGTTTTGTGAACATAATGTTGTTGAGAATGCGGCAATTGATGTAAATACTTTACATCTTTGTGGATATTTACTCTTACATCGCAAGAAAACACCAGAGACTTGATGGAGAGAAAAAATACAACTCAGTTGAAAATGTATCTGTTTTAGGAGACTTTAGTATGTGCTGTCGCTGAATGAATTAAAGGATCTAATGTCACATATACAAAGAAACTGTACAAAAGGTTAAAATGATATTTGGCACATTGGTGGATATGACGAAATAAACAATTTGTTTTATGCATTCATGCAGAAATAGAGATTGGAAATAACCGGAAATAGTCATATAATGATGTATGTTGTTAAAGGTTTAATGACCAACCTAAATGTATTGTTATTTTGTTAATTATTATATTGAATCAATAAAAACTTTGAAGCGTGTTCCTTGTATTTTCTGAGCTGACTGTGGCACTAAAAACACACATGTTAAGTTTTTAAACCTTTATTTTGACAAAGCCACTGCGAACTGCGAGTCAACAAATTCAAACGTGGTGGAGCTACCCCCAGCCATAAATTCTATAATAGGCTTTTATATTATCTATATATCAAAATTGCAATGGACTTCTTAATGAATTGTCCAAATTATGACTCCGTAATCATATTCACCCGCCTCAATGCTTACTAGTCCGAATATAAGTATATGGGAACTTGCAATTCCCTGTGGTGGTGTTAAAATGATCTGGTGCCATTATTTGAGCAATTTAGATTAGAATGCCCACTGATGTTATATAAAAACCAAGCTATGAAGGAGAATATCCTTGGCAGCACTTCTTATAGCCTGGTGACAAGTGAGTCAGGCATTCCTCTGTCATTCCATTAGGGTCAAATGTGAGACATCCTTTCGAAGATTCTTGACCTGTATAACTGATGTATCTTCGAAACAAAATACAATAAAGCAATAGACTGCTAACTATTTTATTTTATTTTTTTAACAAAAAGACCATACTTGGACACATAAACACTTTAACACAATATGTCGTAAACACAAGTCATATGGTCAATACTCTAAAAACCCTCCTTAAAGTATAATGTTTGTCCTTCTACAATACGTTCATTCACAACAATTTGCATTAGTTTTCCTCCTCCATTCCTAACTACTTCTCCTGAAAGGCCGCTAGCGTACTTGCACATTGTATTCTGATTTCCTCTCCACCCACGACAACGTCTTTCATATGAACCAACGCTCTGAAAAAAAACAGAATAATTTATTTAAACTATATGAGACTGTACTTATTTGTTATTATCATTTATCTAATATCTAAAATTTATAACTGAAAACTTATTATCTAAAAGTTATTACTTAAAACTTATAATTTAAGATGTATTACTTAATACTTATAATTTAAAATGTATAACTTAAAACGCATTATTTAAAATTTATTACTTAAAACTGACTTTTTGTGGTTAATTGGTTTAAATAGTAATTTCAAATGCTATGTCACTTAAAAAGGTGTGATAAATCCGACAGGGAAGGTAGCACTCAACCCAACCAGCCGAGCTCAGAAATCAGAAACACCACGACACAACCACCCTGAGAAGTGCCTACAGAAACGCATGCCAAAACGGCGACCAATGAGGCACAACAACCCGGGGCGTGACCCAGGTTAAAACACTAGGGACAGTGACCTAACGTTATGCAACCTAAAGCGGCACAACCACACCCTGACCTAGTTAAAAACACCAAGGACAGTGACACAACGCCAACACGCGTTAAGACAGGTGTGCAGATTCCCTAACTATCTTTCCTGGGAAGGCCCAGCACCTGACTCCTTTCTCACCCATGAACTGCCAAATTATTCACATTAACAGTCATGGTTTGAAGGGTTTACTAGTTGAGATGCAACACCTGATCGAGTAACACAATGAAGCAAAACTAAACAGATAAACCCTGCCAAATATTAACACATTGTTCTTTGTCTGAAGCTTGATTAGGACCATCCCGGTTGTGCAAACTAGGTTTAGAAACCTATATCTAGGCCCGTGCACTTTACAGACCAATCGCACGTGTGATTAGAAGACACTTTTACTAATTAACTGTTGCAATCTACATAGTCTGAGAGTGCTCCAGAACCCATCAATGACGTTCTAAAATAGAGCATGCCTTGGACCTCATGCACTACATTGGATGCATTTGCATAAAGCTGTGACTGGCAGTGCAGTGTTAAATGGTAGTACAAAATAGTTGCAAAACGCACTAACGATTTGTAGAAGTAAAAAACGGAACGCCAACGGATACCCTAAACAAAATTTTATTTTGTTCCCAATTTCGAGCCAGAATTTATAAATTCGATTCTATATCGATTACTAAGAACAATAGTATGATTCAATATATAATATAGATACAAATAACCAGAGTCTAATACCTTCTGTAACTCATGCCCATCTTCAATATCCTTTTGGCTCATCGTGTACGCTGGCCGCAAAATATGGCGCGTGTCAATAACTTATAAATAATAGGTTATAAGTATTAGGTCATAAGCGGCAAGTAATAGGTAATAATTGTTTAATAATTGTTAAATTATAAATGTCCCTCCAGGGCTTCCGTATGTTTATCTATATAATGACGATTTGAACGTAACACATTTTTATTTACAATGAAAAACATAACTTAACAAAATATTTAAAAGTTGACATATTCTATCGTAGACATTTATTTATTATTTAACTATTGTACAACAATATACAATCATTATAAAGATCTTATATCCATAGCAACAATGTAACAACAACAACAATATACAATAATTATGAACATCTTATCTTTAAAACAAAAATGAAACATCACAACAATCTAATATCACAAAGCGTTTTAAAAAATCAGACTGTTAAGTAGATGCTGAATAAATTTCACAGATGAATAAAATACGTTATATTTTTATGGTACTTTTTTTCAAATATGATATTTCGTTTATTATTTTTAACATAAACATTTATTTAAAAAATTGAGATATGTTTAAGCTGAAATTTAATTGTTTAAAATTTGAACCAATTCCAATCAGCTCTTGCAAAGTTGTTAACACCAAGGTCAGTACTGACAAAATGTCACAGGAGCATAAAACGTGCGTCCTATCGGTAACGTCATTAGAAAATTCACTATTTCCCTTGAACAAGTGTGTCCGCTTTTTAATTATTGCAAATAGATATTTTAAAAGTATAGAAATATATCTTAATGAAGTTTCAGGAGCGGTATTAACAACGAATCTTAAAGTCATATTAAGTCTTGCAAACTATTTTAATAAGCTATAACTTGATAACCTCTCTGCAGAATAATGCAATCTGAGCACTTTAGTTGATTCCCAATGTGGAAAATACCATAAGTTGGAAGAAAATGTAATAAAACATCCAGATGGTATGTTGACAAAATGACAATTGGTAAACAATAAATGCACGATTTAAAGTCTATGGGGAGCAACTGTTGCAAAAATGAGTATTTTGTTCACCAAAACATTTGCTAAATACGATATTTAGTCCACTATTTCGATAGATATAGTTAACATTCTATTGTCGAGTATTGGTCATTTGTTGAGAAACAGTCTAATGGTTTCATAATTCATTGTATGTCATGGATGATCGGAAAAAATAGGAGCAATAATGTGACTTTAAGATTAAGGTTAGATATATTAATACAGACACTTGTTAGATTCATAGTGTAGTCTATCATAGACTAAATTTTAATATGTTTTTCGGCTACTAGATCATGCAGCCCATTTATTTTCCCTGTAGTAGGTGGGAGAAGGTCGGGAAACCATCATTCTTCCCACCTTACCATTGAGCATAAATAATAAGTATACTGTATATACCATCGTCGGATACCCACGTTCGATTACATTACGTTATACTCATACACCAAATGAAGTTGTACGTAATGTGTACCGTGGGGATCCGACGATGTGTATATACAAGATGAGTATCAGTGTCATTGGAACAAAACCAAGGGGAGCAACTCCATTAGCCTTATTGTATTACGAGACAGAGTTCCTTCCCTTGGTTCATTTCAATTATACGCTGCTAAAAATAATTAAAGGAACACTTACAATTGTGTTAGCATTTAAAGTCAATGAACAGTTAAGTGCTACCGTTTAAATCTTTATCATTTCTGTATATAATTTTAAGACCCCGTGTGGTTTCTAGGTTGTTAATTTGGGGTTTGTCCCTTAATTTTGTTTTGCCACCTTTTTTGGCTATTCTCACTGTTAGAGCTAGACTTTCTTAGATAGAGTGTTACAGTGCATTAACGCTAACATTTTAACATGAACGTTAATTAAGTGTTGTGATTTTTACTTCTGTTAAGTATTGTTATGGTAACTACAGCTTTTCTGTTGCATTTACGTTCCTTTAGCGGTTCTGGGCCGGCGCAAGTGGTCAAATTAGGGGTGCGACTACCAAACATCGGGAGAATATGGATCGTTTGAGCGTGTTATGTCAGGAACTGTATAATTGCTGCAACCATACTGGAATATCGATTACTAAGCTCCATCAAGCTCCAATTTCCTTGATTACAAAAGCATGCAAACGCATCAAATAAAATCTCTGATCATGACCAATCTTGGTCAAAAGATTTTATGGAGACAGATGAGGCACATAAGGTTCGTAAAAGAAGACACAAAAACAATGTACTTTAAATATGACATGCGGGACGAGTTTCAGAAAGCTGAGATACTCAGAAGTGAGCAGCTTGAACAGAGTATTTAGCCAAGTTATAAACAGAAGCTTCCAATTTCAGTAGCAAAGAAAAAAGATCTCCTCTCTCTTTGCAAAAGTGGAATAATCCCGAAAGAGTTTCATGACTACTACCTTCCATTGGTTCTATTGTTGATAAATTGGCACAGCCAGGTGCAGAGGAATCAGACAGCGACAGTGACATTGATGTGTAAGTCTAAGCGTACAGTGTATGCTGAATGAACCGAACTTCTGACAGTCAAAATGGTGCATTATCAGAATCATACACTAGTTTGTAATCAAATCTATACAAACGTACTAGTAATAGTATCCACAAACTATTTGAATTTATGATGTTCCCAAAAAGGAACATGTTGACATTGTTGGAATTTCTGTACCGTAATACTGTATGACAATCACTTTTTGGCATAATGTACTTTAATTGACTTTAATGTACTAATTCGTTTTGTCTTAAGATACATACAATATAAATAATGGTTCAATATGATGACATGTCAGCAGAGAATTATTTTAACCAAATGTTAATGTACAGGTTGTAAATATATTCTTCAAATCTTACTTCATAGCTTAAATAGAACCTCCTTTACATAAAGGAACATTAAGAAGATTTTATTATCTGCAAATACATGTTATCTAAATATAACATCATTTGGCTCAAATAGCCACGTTTGTGGTTAGTTATGTTTCCTGCAATAAGCTATTATGTGTTCATAAATTGTTTCATCAGTGCAAATATGATGTCTTGCTGCCTAACTGTTGCAAACAAAAACAGTGTATGTTTCACTTAAGGGTTTTTGCAGGTATAATATAAACACTTAAAAGTTGACAGTGTATGTGAATAGACCAATTATAAGCAGATAAGGTTTGTTTGCAGAAATGACATTGTAAAAATGTGTTAATAATGTTTGTGAAAAAATCAACTATTACCATGTAACTTAATTTTGCAGGAGTAATATTATACTATTAAATTGACTAGGATTATGGAAAAACCAGCTATTTCAAGATAACTTTTTTTTGCAGAAACATTATTGAAATGAAGTATCAGTAACGTTTGTGAAAAAATCAGCCAACACCAGATAACCTGTTTTTGCTGTACATATGTTGTAGATAATCATTAAATTTTGCATGCAATAACAGATTTTGTGTTTTTTCTCCTAGAGGAAGAAAGATATTAGTCTGTAACCTTTACATTAGTTACACCTCTATAAAAGAAGCATAAATTTGCAACTATATTAAAAAGATCCAAACAGAAATCATTTTATGACATTTAACGTTTCTCCTGAACATTTTCAAAAATCGGTGGTAACTGGTTCTTGCTCTAACCCCTCGATATGTGTATGACCGCTTTCTAAGAACTTGTGATCGATTATCTTTAAATTTGGTATGTGTGTTATGGCATGCAGCAGTGAGAGGGCAACAATCTGATTCTTGTTTTGGCCTGCTCATGAATCTGAATATAAGATAACATGTTCTACTTCAGAGGGCAGTGCAAGCAAATACAGTCTAAGGCAACAAGCAATTTCATTAGAGCCTCTCATGCCGTTGGTTTCCGACTAAAGATAACATGACCCCTTCCCATATCCTAGGTCATTTACTGACAAGTTATATACACATAGCTTTCTCATGTAATACATAACACTAACAAGCGAACAGGGCGTATATAAAACAGCTTGTAGATCAAATGTGCATGCATGTATTTTCGAGTTCTGCTTGGAAAGCCGCTTGTCCATAGTTTTTTCTTCCTGCACGATTACTTTTCGGTCTTGATGCTGGTTATATTTCTGCTTCAAGTCTTCAGTTAAAGAGCCCTCATTTTCAGCAATTTGGTACTGTGTACATACATTGCACTGGTCTTTCTTTGGGGCATGAAAAGAAAGATTAAACTCTTCGTTGAACATCCTACGGTACATTGACACTTTGACTGGTTCACATCCATTATATTCACACTTTTGTTTATATAGTTCGTACAATTTGGTATTATTTAATTCCGCACCTAGATACTCCTGATTCGAATCTTTTCTAGTGTAGTGTCCTGAAACTCTTGGGAAAGAGTTAATGTGCTCTTTAACTAAATTTTTTGTGTCTCGATGTATTTTGTTCTTCGATGTTTGCTTGCCTCTTCTTTCTGTCCCATCATAGTATCCTTGTTTTTTATGATCCAAAGCATGGTCTACATATGCAATACTTACAGCCAAAGTGGAACAAAAAAACTGTTTGCACACTTGACTGTTTTCATTCAGTAAAGAAAACATGTATTTTTTTATATATGCCTTTTTTTTTCCACTTTTTCTGTCGTATTACTGTCCTGTACAATTGACGACTCCTTCACGACATTATCACATTATCAGTATTAATACTGTCCTGAACATTTGACGACTCCTTCACGACATTATCAGTAGTTTTACTGTCCTGTACACTTGACGACTCATTCACGACATTATCAGTAGTATAACTGTCCTGTACACTTGACGACTCATTCACGACATTTTCAGTAGTATTACTGTCCTGTACACTTGACGACTCATTCACAACATTTTCAGTAGTTTAACTGTCCTGTACACTTGACGACTTCTTCACGACATTTTCAGTAGTATTACTGTCCTGTACACTTGACGACTCATTCACGACATTATCAGTAGTTTTACTGTCCTGTACACTTGACGATTCATTCACGTCATTATCAGTATTATTACTGTCCTGTACACTTGACGACTCATTCACGACACTATCAGTAGTTTTACTGTCCTGTACACTTGACGACTCCTTCAAGACATTATCAGTAGTATTACTGTCCTGTACACTTGACGACTCATTCACAACATTATCAGTAGTATTTCTGTCCTGTACACTTGACGACTCATTCACGACATTATCAGTAGTATAACTGTCTTGTACACTTGACGACTCATTCACGACATTATCAGAAGTTTTAATGTCCTGTACACTTGACGATTCATTCACGTCATTATCAGTATTATTACTGTCCTGTACACTTGACGACTCCTTCAAGACATTATCAGTAGTATAACTGTCCTGTACACTTGACGACTCATTCACAACATTATCAGTAGTGTTTTTTTCGTCCTGTACACTTGACGACTCATCACGACATTATCAGTAGTTTAACTGTCCTGTACACTTGACGACTCATTCGAGATATTATCACTAGTATAACTGTCCTGTACACTTGACGACTCATTCATGACATTATCAGTAGTATTACTGTCCTGTACACTTGACGATTCATTCACGTCATTATCAGTATTATTACTGTCCAGTACACTTGACGACTCATTCACAACATTGTTAGTTTCATTTGTGTCTTGTACACTTGAACTTGTCACGGCATTGTCATATTCATTCCCGTTTTCTGTGCTTGACGACTCATTCACAAGATTGTTCAAATTTATGGATAGATAATGCTCATCGGACCACATCTGTAAAATAAGATAAGTAGATACTGAAAAAAATAATATTCATGTAACCCTAAAGCAGTGTAATATAAATATATATATTATTTCAAAGAATACCATCTTCAGAATGTTTTGTCAATTGTTTGTATCCTTTACAGACAAAAAGATGAAAATATTTTGAAATCACATCTGTTTTGCTAGTCATTCAAGCAATAATGGTTGCGAGTTATTTATTTAAAATACATGTACAGTAAAACATTAGGAGACCATAGTAATAAGTGCATAACAATTGCTTTAGAATGAAGGAAGCCGCTAGTGATTGCAAAACTATAATACTTTGGGCGGCACTGTATAGATTCTGCTACGGTCAGATCTCAATATAACGACACCCAATATACTGACAAATTCATTATACTGACATCAAATTTGGGACAAACGTAATAAAATGCTTTTTGTATTAATTCAGTATACCGACATATTCGTTACAACGACATTTTTTTAGGAAACAGACATCGTCGTTGTATGGGATCTGACTGTATTTGTGTGACGTTAGCATAACATTACGTACAGGTAATGTAACTACATGTGTTTTGTCAGGCTATACTATATTAAACCCTATTTGATAACTATTCAAGAATCTATTGAAATTAAATTATTGCATAATGAATATTGAAAATACGTTTTTAAATATAATATTAAGAAACAGTATTGATAAATAAATCAAATAAAACATACTTACGTTTAACAATTTGACATCAGGGGCCGTATTCACAAAGCATCTTAAGTGAAATCTTAAATATTTTGACTTAAGTTAAAATATTGAGTTGGGCATATTTTCCAAGAAACGAAGAATAACCCACATTTTCTATGTGATTATTGTAGCCCTTTACATACTGCTTCTAAACATAATAAATAATTTTTAATTTTGATTTTCCTGTTTAGCTGATACACTTAAGGAAAATTTGAGATTTCTAGAAAATTCTAAGTTTTCACTTAAGATTCTTTGTGAATACCACCCCAGAATCCACTTTTGAGCATGAATCATTCTCTAACAATGCTCCTATGACACTAAAGTTTCATCAAAGGTGTTAGAATTCTTCAATGCATGGTTTTGACCACTCAACAGGTCACATTGTTATCATTACACTCATTGATAAAAGCAATTATAACCGGGTGAATTGTTTCTGTATTTGAAATGCTTAAGTTATAGACTGGTCATTGTCTGGTAAAACCCTGCATCAACTGATAGCCTGTTTTACCTCTAACATAAGATAACAATATTAGGCGTCTGCTAGTTTGTATCTCTCTATAGTGTGTTTTTGCTGGTAGAAAATTGAAATGTGTGAGATTTACATACCTGCAAAATCCATGTATAAATCGCTACATGATTCTTGCAGAAACGGTAATAAGAAAAACAACAACTAACATTTCTGCAAAAATAAAGTATTGACCCCTAAATTCTTTTAGCTCCACGCTGTACCAGTGTCATAATTAAAACTTGCAAGTTATATTATGATAACTGGTTTTTGCTTAAACCAAAGTCAGTGATAATCGATAACTGGTTTGGTCACAATTCAATATCTTTAAAAGTAATTACGTCATGATCATGATTTTTTTACACATTTTATATTTTCAGTAATGGCATCCAATTCAATAAAAAAGTCATTTTCGGAAATTTGGCCAGATAACTGGTTCTTGCTCTAACCCCTCGAAATGTTCAATTACTTTACTAAAAGAGCGGCAAATGTGTTTGTTGCTGGTAGTTCAGTCTTATAAAGGCTTTAGGAAGGTTGCCTATATGATCGGATTATCTCGGCTAGTCTCATGTGAACCACAAGGCAACGCAAAGCACGTCTCGAAATTGTCCATGTCAATGCAAATTTGGAAATATGTGTAAGTCGATTTTTTTATTCGTTACGTGAAATGAGTGTCCGAGTTTTGAAACCCCATGGGAACGCATCATTGTCGTTATTATTGGTTCATGGTAAAGGTTCGAATTTGGATTTGTTGTATTTTGGAGAAGTGCTTGTTTAAAGACATTTATGGTACAGGTAAAATACTCTTAGACATTTTATGACCACTTTTGTCTGTACGCATAGCCCTGGAGAGTTGCATAGACGGATTAAAACAAGCCAATCCTTCTAGAGTTGTATTTGGCGTAGTTTGGCTTAGTAAAATCGTCGATATAGACTGATTCGCAGAATGTCATAATCTGAATTCCATAAAAAGGTGTTTGGAATTTTGTATACATGTGCATAACATGCATGAGAACGCCTATGACAACGTTTGATGTTATGACCTGTGCAGTCATGTACGAGTAAAGAGTTCTTCCCCCCTTAAAACACATTGTCATTGCTTGAGAACGTACAAACAGGTTTAGACATTGCATTAACAATATAGTGGGGCATACGCAATGCTAGCGCTATATGGAATAATCAACAAAAACAAATTAGTGTTATTTGCACAAAAATGGGTTTTATCAATATCCCCTATTTTTTGAATAGTAAACATTAGTTGAGACATTTTGATGTGTGTTCGTGAGACACCATACACATATTCTTTTCATTCATTATTTTTGCCTATTCATTCCAGGCAAAGATATGTCCAACAATTCCAGTGTTCCTTTAATTATTTTAAGCAGTGTTATATGTTTCATGTTTTATAGATCTACATTGCATATTTAATATTTTATATAGTGAACGGGTCCTATATATTTTACGCTAGTATCGAGATGTTAGTCAGTAGCGGTCGAGACTATGTAGAGTATTTAGATCCAATTTCTGTAAAAATGTAAGTTTCTGTGCAATCTGGTGCAGAAACAAACATTTTCTAAAAATGGTGGCCAGTCCTTACCATCAAAATCCGTCTGTATACAATAAATTTCGAACACGGGGCCTCTCCATCCGTAGTCAAGAACATAGTAGAAGAACATAGTGTGCTTTTACTCTCCAATATATATGTATTATTTATCAGTATTTAAAGTATAAAATAAAGTGCGCCCAGGATATTGTGAAAGGCGGGAAAATGTAGTATGAGTCACAGAGGTCGATAACTCATCTGTACACAATATAGCTGTGTTATTTTAGTACATAATTTCATGATTTTGCGACTGTAGACAGAGCCGGTCAATATTTATAAACATATCGTTAACCCAGGCTCACTTTACTCTTTATGTTATAAAGTGTACTTTCATAAGGTTGTATTTTAAGATTGGGAAGAAAGACAACTTTGTCTAATTTGTGTCTATTTGTTGTTTGATTACTTCCCTTGGACCATTTAATGTGCTTATTCAAACTCCGAACTTGGTGATTGGTCTGGTTGGGTCCTGAACCTACAAGGGTATTATTACCACCCGGCATTGACGCTATAACACATAGCTGCAGTTTGATTTAGGGTACAGCTAGCAACATTTAGTGTCGACCAAATCTGGGGGTGTAGTGATCACAGATCTTTTTTTTCAATTTCATTTTGTAGTGCTAGCATGTCGAAGATATGCACTGTCTATACCGAGAATCCAATGTGCCATGTACTCGCCAATGATTTACATGAGTTCCTGAGTAAGAAGAAAAACAGTGGAGTTCTTAAGACGTTAATGAAATTCCTGTTTCTTTTTAATTTTCATTACTATCAGGAGCATGGTAACGTACGACGTCATGCTACCCCCAGACAATTTTCTAAACAAGGATCAATCTGATGCATTCTGAGCGTTCTGAGGAGATAACTTATTTGTTGTTAAAACAGTACCCGTTTTATTATTAAATACAGAACAGTACTTAGATTAATCGTAATGAAGTGTTTGCACAAGTGCCCGATTTTGCAATCTATGCTTAATGTGAAGACGTTTATGTTAACATTTAAGGGCTTTATATCTAATTGACAACCTCTAAAAGTAATATAGGAGGTGGGGGTATTTATAAATGACATGAATGTTTACGGGGTGTATAGAAACGTTTCGCAAAGAACGTGAGTTGACACATTTTCATAGATTGAATAGACTTTGCGAGCGAAGCGATCAAAAAAAAAATTCAGTAAAAAGTAATATAAATGTAATCTGCACTATATCAATTTTTACAAAAACTCGCTTAACAAAATAAATGATATTTAGATATTTAGCGAGCACGAAATTTTAATACTTTTTCACAAAGAATTAAAGGCCAACTACATATAACTAGACTAATTCAGTCAAATAAAAAAAATCACTACTTTGGCGATTTTAAGGTGGCGTATACGCCGCCCCCCCCCCCCTGGATCCGCCTATGGTTGTAATATAACATTTGAATCATTGAAGCAAACTACTTGCCTCAACCAAAACGAACAATCTCTTTTATGCATATATTTAAAATTCTTTATACAACGGAACAAACGTTGACGACTGCCTACAAATCGGTCTAAATATTCTACAAGTCAGTTAACTTTGTCTCCAGTTATTTGCATTTGAACGCTGACCAATGTATTCTATGTTATTGCAATGAATATTTGCCTGATGGCGCCCAACGTATGGACGTATATATACATTTTTGTATGAGCCGTTCTCCAGGAAAATCGGGTTTAATGACATTGCATATAAAGTAATTATGCAATCAGATTTAGAAATTGGTCTAATGAGAAAAAATAATGTCCTATGATTTAATGTTTAAGTAATGGATAGTATAGTACAATCTCTTAGGTTTCACTTTTCTCATATTTTATGTTGAAATAAATTCTGTCGTTGCTATGGTGATCAGTTTCTAAAAAGCACCCATATCGAGATTAATAAGGGGTTGATGGTTCTCAACACTAACTATGTTTCTTTGAAAGCAAAAATTCACAATTTTGACACATTTTATTATAATAAGAATATGATTCTATGTCGTGATATAATATTTTAAGGTTTTTTAATTGTGGACTGCCACTTAACGTTACGTCAAAAACGTTTGAGTGACGTTTGCGAAGTCACTCAAAAAGTAGGCGGTAGTGGTTAGTTTAAAAAGTCCGTTACTTTGCAAATGTTTGTAATAATTTGTTCAAAATTTCAGACACTGTTCACATAAGTGTCTCGTCTTTCTAACGATATATTATCAACATTTTCGCAATTTTGTCACTAAACCCGGGTTTCCTGGAGAACGGCTGTATATCACGTTCTAGTGTGACATCTAATACAGTGTGGAGAATCACGTGAGCAAACGAATAACATTCGTAGTCATAACAATGACGTTTTCGTCCACAAAAGGTGAGTTTTTTCTTCATATTTTAATCGAGATTGAAACAGTCAATCATTCTATGAACCATTTTACATTATCTACAACAAGATTCTCCGATACCGAGATAATGTATCCGTTAGAACGAGTCCCATATGACCGTTAAATACGTTTCAAGCAAAGCAGACGACGAGAAAGGTTGCTACACTCCAATTAAACTGACAGGAGGTCATGTAATAATTGGTGCTCGTGACAAATACACTACTTTTCAAAAGTACTGACATAATTCCATTGATCATAATATTATATTGACCAAAACCATGAGTTCACAAATTTCAGAATATTAGAAATACAAAGAAACACATGGTTGCATTTTTTGACAAAGGCATAATTCCAGAACTATGAAATCAGTCCAGAAATCGTCTACGGTTTATACAATAGCATCTAGTCTTCATAATTAATGATACGATACAATGGTAATCATAAAATATGCGGGGCAATTTGTGCGTTTCTGTATAATTAATCTCTCAATATAAATTCAAGACTCAACTTACTACACCCATGTATCTCGCAATACTATGTTTATGAACCCAACACGGATCTTTTGTCATATTGACAGGCGCGTCTTTTGAAAAGTAAAACCCTTTCTCGGATTATTGGATTATGGATCATGTTCAAACAAGAGTACAAGGTCACGTTATCTATTTGTTTCGTTTCAGCACTAAAACACGTGTTGCACTCCCCCGCACAAGAAAATCAATCATTTAACCTTTTGCCGAGTATAGCTACTGCTAATAGATGACTTTAGAATTCCGTTCAATAATTAATAAAACGTGATAAGAACATTCTATTTTGATTGTAACCTCCGTTCAACAATTCCGATGACGGTTATTTCCAGGAAACCAGGCATCAATGTTGTCGATTTGTTTGACAAACGTTTAATGACAATTGTTAATGATTATTCAATGTTTTCTATTTTCTGTCATGATTGAAATATTTGAAACAAATTCATTTGGAATTTAGGAAACGAGATATCGATGTAACTTTATAAGTGAAAACTTATTGATATATTTTTAATATATTTTCTCGTAGCTATTTTTACATCATAGTTTCTCCTGATTTATTTTAGATGTACTTTCGACTACTACGAAAGCTATTCCAACAAGTTATTTGTGACGTTTTCCACTTTTCAGTTGAGAGGAAGTATACCTTACAATTTTTTTAGGGCTGCCTTCAAAATCTAAGAATATCTTAAAAACTAGCGAAGCAAAACTGTTGGGGATTTGTAAAATGATTGTCATAAATTTTATGTGATCTTTATAAATATAATAGGTTTGATATACCTTAAACAGAACATTCCACTTGCGAATCACCTTAAAGCAGAGTGAAGTTTCTTCTTGTGACTAATTTTATACACATGTGCGAAGGCCTACCTTTCATGCCGGATTCAATATTCTTTGACCGAGGAGACAACACTGCAATGCTATCAACATTTCGCGTTTCTGTTTCCATATTTAGAGAATTGCAAACAAAAAACATACTCAATCCCGTGCAAAAACTTGATACAGTTCTTACTTCACACTATCATTATTTTACCACCGGTGTGGCAGAGGTTTTTTAATTCAAAACATCATTGCTATTTTTTATACAGTCATGTATCGTATCAACATTATAAATACACAAACGATGTAAAAGAAAAGATATGGCAATGAGCGGCACTAAAAAAATTTATTTAAAAATTTAAGGCAATTATTATCCAGACTTTATTTCTCGAGGAAATTCATTCGCAATACAAATTTTGCTAACTTCTTTCAGATCTTCTATGAACGAGTGTAGCAAAATGTAATCGTGCAATGGAAATTGTTTGTAATTCACTTCTATGATATGTCACAATATCATTTGAGATTTTCGTATTGCTATACTGTATGACTATATTTTAAATGATAATCTATAAATATGTTTGTTCTAACCTAAACAAATACGGAACAATCGTACCGAGAAGCATACAGAAATGCTTGTGGGAACATAACGGAAAGCTGGTGAGAATTCTATATTGGAAACGTTTAATATAGAATTTATATGAATGAAACAGGGATTTTTCAGACTATCAATATTACATATGATTGGTGGAAACTATCATTCAGTGACTTCGCTCTACATTTTATTGATTTCAATTAACATGCACTCTGTAATGTATATGCATTTCATTTAAGTTAATGTAGCAATTTCTAGTTACTAACTAGTATCGATAATTAATTAACTAATACATATTCTGTACTTGTCCGTCATAGTACTCTTTAAAAGTTAAACTGCTTTTTGTTAACCATAAAACACACAAAGAGACGTGGCGTTTATCTTGCGGCACAAATATTCCGTACGTATACATAATCGGTGTCCTAAGTATTTAATTTCTATGCCGATTTCTATGAAACATGTACCAGTCTATAAGAAAGTGTCAGTTTTCTCCCGAAACGCATGATCCCTATTAGCATCAGAGAGCCGTTTTCCTGCATCTTGTGAAATCTAAGAAAAGAAGGCGGTCTGAAACTGTATTCCGATCGCAAACATCCATTCCGAAGGTTTCACATGATGCTTGAAAAGCGGTTCAGCTGATGAAAACAAACAAGCATATTATTCAGAATTATTTACGTTAGAATGGAGTATGTTTCATAGACATCGATGAAGAAAAGGAAACTATTTTTGTTTTCGAAGTTTTGTGAATGTCAAAGAGTCATGTCATAGGCATGTTGTATTGCTATATTGTCAATAATTTCGCAAATCCTTTGAACAAAACAAATTCTTACACGTGGTGAAGTCTGTTATACGTAATCCCTACATGTGTTAGTATGATCATAATGTTGATACCTTCCATTGACGCAGTACAGGTATATAGTCTTCACCAGTGAATGTAAAACTATGTACTGTAAATGAAACGTTCTAAGCTATTCATGGATTCTATTCATAGAACATTTGTCGGTGAAAGTTATATTGCAGTGTGATCAATGCTAACAACTTCACACACATAGTATTTATGTTAGCTCACTGGTACGCACTGTTTGATAATAGCAGTGATCACAAACACACGAGTATATGCTTGAAATTTGTCATTTAATATTTAAATTGCGAATATCACATAAAAGAGTTATATAATAATAATAAAATAAATAACATATTACTTACATCAAATTATACATGCATCAATCCTCATTCCCATCTGTTTCCCAATATGTCGCTATAACCGATACAAATATCGTGAACTAGAATTCGTTCCCATCAAACCAATGTCGTTAAACGAAAGTGACGGTATATCGAGTGTCGTTGTAAAAAGGACTGACTGTAGTTGTAATAGCACAATTTGTATGTAGCCTAAGCAAAGCGCTACGTAACGCTTTCCATGGGAGGTAATCCATACATTCTATATTTAATTTAATGGGAGATAACTTCAAATGAAGGCGCTGGGTAGCGCTTTGCTTAGGAACCGGAAACGATAGTTTAGCAGTACATTCCTATAAACTTAGATTTACGCTATGCCATTATGTTCTGCTATACATACAACACCAGTATTTTACTCATGTTTTGTGTATCAAGCGATTTATTGTTAATTCTATTTTATTGGATATTTTACTTGATTAAACAAGTCTTATGTTGGGCAATAAAAAGTGGTTCAAAACACGCATTAAAAAAAGTTGAACATATAACAGGAACGCACTCACTTTCAACACCATGTCATTAATGAAATTGAATGCATTTCGGTGTGGACCACGGACTTTTGTGATGACAATTAAATAAAATGGAAAATAGCAATGCATCGATCATGTTACAATCGCACTCGTAGAAACCGGATCTTGTTTTAGATTATACATGGTAGTGTAATTTCTCTAAACATTCTCATGCAATTACCTTTCTGGACTTAAGAGATATACACGGAAAAGTGTAGAGCTATTTTTCCTAACTTAGATACATTGTTAACATTATAGCATCACTTACGACCTTTACTGTTTTAGTAAAAGAGGAAGCTTACTTAAACAAGCATCAAACTATTCTAACGCTTGGTACAATAACAATTTTACGAGTACAAGTACATGTAAGTGATAATTATATGGCCACATCATCATGAAACCATTATTCTTCTCTGTAGACAGTTAATCTATACCATGCAAGAGTTTAAAATATACATCTTTGCTTTTTCTATGTTCATGGACAGAAATGGAAGAGCATTGCAGTTGAAATCAGTAAATAAGTTTGAAAATGTTTATTCCAGTATGCTGTTTAACAGGACAGAACATCCTTGATCAATAAAAAACTTGCAATTGTACCAAACAAATACCGTAATGCATATTGTTAGAACAAAAAATCCCGACAATACTAGGAGAAATTGGGGTATACCCAGTGGTCTAGTTAGAGCATTTGTTCAGTATACATACCTGTAGATTCAATTCTGACAAAGACAAGTCATTGGATGCAAGTACTACTGATGCTTTGTAACTTCGTCGCAATATTATAAAATCTATGATTGTCAACCGCTATACATCGGTATGATACTCTGGTATGCATCTACGGAGAAACAATGTTGATACATCTGTCTGAGAAGACAATTGTTAAAAAAGATGACCAATCGCAATGTATCTAGCGCTTGATTTCTTTCTAAAACTATGTCATCCTGCTCTTCTTTTAATGCGGGAACTTGGGTTATTTATTTCTTCGTTAGGTTAGGTATGGTCATTGATTTAATTTCCTTATATCTTTTAATATCATCACTGTCGTGTAATTGTGATTCATCGTGTTTTTTATGTTGAGCGATCCATTCCTTGTCCGATTTTCAATTATATCTTTGCTATCATCAAACAAGTCAACAACGTAATGGTAATGTTAAATGAACCCTGCCCAACGACGCAATAAGTGACACAATTCATATTACAATGATGAAGGACAAATAAACAAACCATTTTGTTTTCGTCCACATTGCAGAGCTATGTCCCATTGAACCTTTTTGGCTCGTCGTTGTTCTCCCGGTCTCCTTAATGAATATCGGAAGGCATCGGGAAATAGTTATCGTGGTCTTGCTTCAAAGCACACTGCTTTTCAAAAGCACTGACATAATTCCATTCATCATAATATCATATTATCAAAACTTACTTGTTCGCGAATTTCAGAATCTTACAAATGCAAAGAAACACCGAGTAGCAACGTTTGGCAAACGCATGATTCCAGAACATTGACAATCAGCCCGGAAATCGTTTGCGAAGTTTAATCTATGAAAAAGGGGCGCATCCACAAAAAAGATGCTACAAGTACGCCTATATACTGGATCACTCTACAATGAATGAAACACTGTAGACTTTAAAGACTTAAATAAGTCTGATTTTGTAATAAAGCGTCATGCGGCTATTTACTAGCCAATAAGGTATCTCAGACCACCAGAATACACCAGATTGATCCCTCGTTTTGTTTCCAGGCAGAGCATGCCTCCCCGGAACTCCTACTTTTGCAATTAGATTCTAAATATCATTTGTTTTGTAAAGCGAGGTTTTTTTTTGTAAAACTATGATTCAGTACAGATAACATACTTGAACATTTTTATATTATTTTTTACTGCAAAGTAACTTCAATGTTTGAAAATGTCTTCACACACGTTCTTTGCCAAAACGTTTATATACACTCCAGAAATATTTTTTACATTTATAAATATTCCCATCTACTATATTACTTTGAGAGGTTGTCAATTAGATATAAAGCCCTTAAAGGTTAACATAAACGTCTTCACATTAAGCATAGATCTCAAAATCGGGCACCTGTGCAAACACTTCATTATGATTAATGTAAGTACAGTTCTGTATTTAATAATAAAACGTGTTCTGTTTCACAAACAATAAGGTATCTTAGAACGCTCAGAATGCATCAGATTGATCCATTGTTTAGAAAAATTTCCGAGGGGAGCATGCCACCGGCCCTTCCACCCATTACTTAAAATGATTAACTTCCAGTTACCATTTAATAACAAAATTATCAGAGACTCATAAACTCAGTTGTTATTTATCAGTATATAGATATAACCAAAATACGCTTCCATGAATGAAGTGTTATAATGTCAAAGGCGCTCCTACGCCCATGCGGGACTATGCCCTGGACCCCAGCAAATTTCTTACGCCCCCTTCACTGGAAATCCTGGATCCGGCCATGAATGGTTATTGTGTTGCGCAATTTTTATGTGTGTATGTACATGTCGTTAATATTTGAGCAAATCATTTGAAAGTTTCAGGAACTATGAAGAAGATATGACCTAATGCTGCTATGTTGTTTGTATGCTTTGTTTGAAATAGCATTTTCACAATAGACTCAGCCCGGTTAATTCTGGATATATCGAGCGGTTAGAGCGTTACGCAACTTTTTTAACTGTACGGACTTCTACTATAGCTTGACCAGATTTAGTAGGCACTCATTAAACTTCGGAAGCGTGTCTATTTTCCGTAAGCGTAGTCGGTACTTATCGAAAATATTTGTTTATTTTTGCACCGACTTTGTCCGAAATATGCACGGAATATGTTCGGAGTGCCTACTAAATTTGGTCAAGCTAAACTATCCCAGGCAGTATGCTTAACCGAACAACAATGGCAGATATAGCGAACGGGTAAGTTGAGTGACATTTTTAATTACTGTGTTTTTCTCGATTTCAGCGTTACATGTATATGATATAAGTGAAAACTTCCTTGTACGAAAAATGTTAAATTTAATATATTTATTTTTATTTTATTTATTTATTTTACCATATTTATATAGCCCTTTTTTCATGTATACACACGTTCAAAAGTGCTGCACAATCATGACTAATACATGGTTAAAACAGTACATAATGTACATAAAATATACAAGTAGGACCTACTTAACCCAGTAGGCGGGGGCTCTACTTTCAAATGATTTGCTTAATATATTTGCACATAATCTGAATGGAAAAGTACAATAAAGCGTATCAGCGCTCTCAATATAAATTCTAGACTCACTTTACTACACTCATGATGCATCACGCAATACTATCTAAATGAAACCAACACGGGTCTTTTGTCCGTACTATTGACAGACGCGTTGTTTGAAAAGTAAAAACCTTGTCTCGGATTATTGGATTATAGACCATGTTCAAACAAGAGTACAAGGCCACGTTATCTTTTTGTGTCGTTTCAGCACTGAAACACGTGTTGCACTCCCCCACACGAGAAAATCAATCATTTAACGTTTGCCGAGTATAGATAATGCTAATAGATGACTTTAGAATTCCGTTCAATAATTAATGAAACGTGATAAGAACATTCTATTTTGATTGTAACCTCCGTTCAACAATTCCGATGACAGTTATTTCTAGGAAACGAGGTATCAATGTTGTCGATTTGTTTGACAAACATTCAATGACAATTGTTGATGAATATTCAATGTTTCTATTTTCTGCCATGCTTGAAATATTTTAAACCTATTCATTTGGAATTCAGGAAACGAGATATCGATGTGAAAACTAATTGATATACTGATAAACTCATAGTTTCACCTGATTTTCTATTTGATGCACTACCGACTACTTCGAAAGCTGTACGAAGAAATTATTATTTAAACAAGGGGTATAACCTAAAGCATGGAGATTGGTGGTTTAAGTAAGACTTTCCATGGAGATTGGTGCCAATGACCGATATTTTGATGTTTTTTGTCACTTGACGGACACATTTCCACCAAAGTAAGTTCATTGTCTTGTTTTATTTGCGGCGTGTATGCGATAACCACCTAGCCATAAGTTTAAGCCACCTATCGGCGGTCTGTTTTAGTCCGTCAGTGCAGCGATAAAAGCCTGAAAGAAGGGATGGTGACATCGGGTATCCGTAGTCCGCATCTATTTTTATTAATTCTGAGGTATCCGGGGCATTCTGGCTGGTTTTATTGTGTTTGCTAGGTACTTCATGCATGTTTTTATGGTTAAATACTGTTTCTGCTTATTTAGGAGGCTCCATGTGTATATGATTAACGTTTAAGACGATTTCATGGAAATTCGTCAACTTTAAGACCCTCTCCATGGAGACTTGTTATTACTTTGTAAACAATATGTGATGGTATTATAATCATGGAAGTAATCTCTATTTTGTACCAATTTCAGGGCTACTGTCTTACAGAGGGTCTTGAGTTGGCGAGTAACATATTATTGGAACCAAATAGTATACAGTGACAACACCACCTGGCTGCAATAATTGTTCTGATTTTCTTATTTGTACTTCAAAAATAATAAAAAGGATGATTTTTTTATAATTGTGTGCTCTGTTTTTTTATGCACCAGTCAAATCAAACCCTGACTTCCCAACCCCGGGTTATAGACACGAGTTTTTAATTTTTGGTGTCCCCTCACTGGTGAATGAGAGCAGGACTTTTGCTCCGCACATAAATACGTAGACCAGGAATATGTTTAACTGATAAGGGCGGTATTTTTATCTTTTTTAAGGTTCTCGGGCAGGGATTTTACCATAGTTTAAAAAGTCAACCCCTCCTTTCCCCATGCTAACGGTTTCAATGGACTGGTGCATTGTGTATCTGTAATGATATTCAGTTGAACTGACAAAAGGCCTAGTAGTAGCCGTCTTCTCTACTAGATGGATATTATCTTTTTCGGAAATGTGTGCTACAGGCAACATCAATTTGGTAGATTGTGGTTTCAAATATACATGTATTTGAAACACCCACCGTTTTCTGCATCGCATTTATTATATAGAGGATTTGGAATCAGTTTTCGGATCAGTATTCTTTCAAGCACTTACGTACAATCCACAAGGAACCAACAACTTCTCAACATGTGGAGTAAAACCAGCATTGACAAATTTAAGCAACTAGGAATCAAACCAATATTGGTGGCTACAAACACTGCGCGTTAACCATTGCAGCAGTTTATAAGTGGCATGTCAATGTTCAAAACATCACAATGAAACCTCACTTATCCGACCACCCTTATTTATTTTAAAACATACTTATCATCGCTGTTTATATATTAATAAAGGCTTATCATACTTGAAACTGTCATATTTTATAGTTGGTTGTATTATAAATCAAGAGTACAAAATGTAATCATTGGAACTGACTTCGAACTGGAGGTTTTAATTTTAAGGTGGTCTTTAAGTGAAGTTTTATTGTTGGCTACATTCATAAGAGTGAAATTCAATATTCGCTCTCATCTCTATAATGCATTCATCTTGTTAAATGCATTGTACCTTTGACACTTATTTCAAATGGGTCATTTGTGTTTGCTTAAGAGGCAGCAAGTAGAGAACACAGTATGGTGTTACCATGTATATCAGTGTGGCCATACCACGTGACCATGACATCACAAAAGGCTATAAACCCAAGTATTGTTTTTGATAATAGACCGTCGACTCGGAAAGGAAAACAGGCGTAAGTATTTTATTTCTTCATCGATTTCTATGAAATATAGCCCATGCTAAGCGGAGTGTGATAAGCTTTCAACAAAATATAGTGACTCCATCCGTAGGTGGGCCGTTTTTGCAAACATTCGGTGAAACCTTTGCTACAGCTTGTTTGAAAGCGGACTACTTTGCCAAGCTGTTCTGTTTTTTCTTGTATTGGCTGCTTTATCGTGCCTGAAGACTGATGTTTAAACAAATCGGTAACATCGGGTGCTATTTCGCACCAAATAAGATACATATTGTCACAATGCATGGTGGAAATCTTACATATCCCTTTGATTTCTTTTTGTAGCTACAATTGCAAGACTAAATTACCGGCTAGAGTTGCAAGCTGTTTTCAGAATTCGCTACAATGCAAATCAAATACCATCCAGTATTTGTCAATGATGCTATACAATGTTATTTATTTAGTTGTGTTTCATGTGTTACTGTTACAGGACAAAACACGCTGGTACACTACACTAAGTAGCAATAGTTTACAGAATATACATGTAGGTTGGTTGTGCTGATTTTCTTCGGTTATAACATGTTATAATTATCCAAACAAGCTTGATAACAGTTGCCCTTTTTGGCAAATGTACAACGCGAAAATGGAAATCGCTCTAATGCTACGGTCACAATGCTCGTACGATGTCCTTACGGATTTACCAACTCGTACGAGTAGGCTACGAGTCCAAAATATTTCAAATCCTAACGGTATTTGTAGGTTCTTAGCTTCTGGTCACAGTTCGTACGGACCTCGTACGAATAAAAGAGAATGCCTCGTACGAGGTCCGTACGGACATCGTAATCTTCGTACGGAGATCGTACGGGACTCGTACGGAGATCGTACGGGGCTTACACGGTACTCGTAGGTCAAACGAAGCTCGTAAGTCACTCGTACGATGTCCGTACGGTGTCGGTAAGATGCTCGCACGATGATCGTACGAGGTCCGTGCGACAATAATAAAATTCTTCGGCATTCTTCAACTTTTCCAGGTCACATTAATCGTACGAGCTCCGTGCGAGTAGAAATTTATCAATGCCGTACGGAGTCCGTACGGGGTCCGTGCGGACATCTTAAACTCGTACGAGCATCGTACGGAATTTTGTAACTCGTAGAGGACCCGGGAGCTCGGTGACAAGTTTTCACCGAGCTCCCGAGTTGTCTACGAGCTCGTAGGTATAATTGAAGTAGGGAACACACAAGGAAGCTGGCATCACTTGTTTTTAGTTATTATTATATGTTGGACGATTATAGAATGATGGAATTTTCATGCCATGTTTATAAATGCAAGGAAAAACGTTTAATTACTTCTTGACAGACCTTGAACGATCAGGGCTATATATACTTTGCTAGTATGTCAAGAAATAATTTCTCTAAAAGTTAATTATAGTTTCGACATGCAGTATTTGATAGTTTTTAAGATATAACAGAATTATACGATATTCTGTGAAAACCCACGTATATATAATTTATTATTATACACATGGGTACTGTTTCACCAACGGACTTACGGAAATCGTAAACTTACGTTCAAATTTAAATTCAGTGTATTTCCTTAATTACTATAAATTGGTGACAGATATTGTTTGTAGACGTTCATTAACTGAATCTTGATAAGTATTACAGCTCCATTTATCACACTTTATAGATGTAAAGGTATTATAAAGAATTTAAATTTGGTAAGTTTACGATTTCCGTAAGTACGTTGATAAAACGGTACCCTGGAGACTTTTTTAACGCAACACTTTTACAACTCGAGTATCTCAGTTATAAGTTTGAAATTGCACATGTGGTCATTTGACTACATTTTGTGCAAACTAATCATAAACCATTCATCTGTGACAATAGGACGCTTTAGCACGTGGTGTAGGTATGGTTTCATTTTTAGCACGAGGAAATCGAGAAACACGATATGATTCAAATTTTATTTTTATTTCATCATTCTAGATGGGATCTTACACCAAGAAAACATAAAATTAATTTCAAAAAACATCATGGCTCGTATGAATATTCACGAGCACAACCGCGCAATTAGCATCTTACAGGCCAGTCAGACATTAAGACGTGTAAGTTAATGCATTTTATAAATACTTTATAAAATATAATGTTAAATTCCATATCATTATATGCATCATACCCGTATTTGATATACATGTAACTAATTAAGAACGTAACTATGTATGTTTAATTTAGAAAGTTGAGCATCGTATGTTGTTTTTAGGTAGCACGTGTCTTTGGCAGACATGTATCATCCACACCACCTTACGCTGCGATATTTAAAACACGCCCTAAAAAGGCTAGTGCAAGAGTGGCAAAACATCCCTCAACGTTTCATTCTAAACTACGTGGTTTCAATGAGATATTAGCCACTCGAACATTGCTACTAATCGGTTGGTGTCTGCGCGATCATCAATAAACATAGGGTACATATCTGATACACGGGCGGACGGAAGAGACAGAATGTTAAACCCCAGCCTTGTCGAGTATACAACTTGGTTCTCTAACGTTTTAGGTGTAGACCACCTCTGGGTTTACAAACTATTCCATTTCTAGTTGGGTGGAAACGATTAGATGATTTCCGAATGACCATGTGTCCCGGACGAGATTAAAACCTTGTATGGACTTGTCAATCCATAGTCTAGATCATTATCCACGCGACCACAGTCACACGAATGGTTAATTATACCACATGTTAAAATACTTGTTAAGTCATATTGAGTCTTCTTAAAATCATTCAAATACTTCTTTCCAAAGCGAGTAGCGTCATTATTATAATATAATATAATAGTAATACCTTTATTTTAAGAGGCAACCCGACTGTGAAAGTACAGTCTTCCCTGCAGGCCTCTGCTCGTACCTGATTCTTTTTTTAAACAACCATACAAACAATGACACATAAAGAAACTGCGTTTCGAACTTGCCATATTGGGTGGCCCGACTTGTCCCATCACGGATAAATCAGGCTACCTAGAGTCCTAGACCTACACGCACTAGTAATCTGTCGGCCCCCAGAATTTCGTTCTGGATATGCTAACAAATCATTCTTTCCCTCAGCTTCAACCAAACATATGCAATAAATACCAAAGGCCGAATGAGTTAAGTACACACTTAACATATTTCTCAATTGTTATGTACAAAAATATATTAGTTAAAAAGTGACCAATTAGAAATTTTGCTGAGTGTGTATCTATTTATTGTACAACTTCATGGATAATTGTAATAGCTGTAGTATGGATAAACCAAATTGCAAATAATTCCGGCGAATATCTTTAGACAAGCCGTCCACGAGGGCATCGAATGGTTCCCGAACCTGACATTTCGACCAACATAGGAAAGAACCAGTCAACAAGAACGAGCCCACCATAGATGACGTCTTTTCGTTCTTGTTCTTAAAATATAAAGTTTAGGCAAATAGTGATTCACTTTTCCAGCTGTATTAGAATAGCCAGATGGAGGCGACTACCATCCAATGCGTTCAACTCTCAACTGATGACAATATAGTAGCTTGGCATCGTTTAACCTTTCGGCATTCTATCGGCATAGATTCGCAAACCCTTCCACTTATTTTGCATTGTAACCGCCGCCTTTCCGTCCGATCGGGAAACATCCTGAACCTTCGACATTCAGGCGAGATACCTTCGACTACTTAGGATAGGTATCGCCAATTGTACAGCAACAATTCGTACACCGATCCGCGGATATTTCCCGAGCGAACACGGTGATAAAGCTTCGCACGTTTTTATCGACAAATGCTCCCGAATGGTTCCCAAAACGAGGTACATTCGCACTTTTTTGTCGATAAATGAATCCAAAGGGCTCCCGAAACGAGCGACATTTGCACTTTTTTGTCGATAAATGCTCCCGAATGGTTCCCGAAACGAGCGACATTCGCCCTTTTTGTCGATAAATGAATCCGAAGGGCTCCTGAAACGAGCAAATTTTATTTGACATTCCTTCCTCATAGTATCGGAATCTCGCGAACGACAGATCAGTCGTGAAGAAAGTTAATTTTCGGTGTAATAATATACGTTTGTGATGTATATTTCACCTAGTCAAACAATCTCGACTTAGTACTGTAAATATCGTACTTTATACGTTTATGGTGTATATTTCACCTAGTCAAACAATCTCGACTTAGTACTATATATATCGTACTTTATACGTTTATGGTGTATATTTCACCTAGTCAAACAATCTCGACTTAGTACTATATATATCGTACTTTATACGTTCATGGTGTATATTTCACCTAGTCAAACAATCTCGACTTAGTACTATATATATCGTACTTTAAGGAGCTAGAAAATAGAAATTTAATGGAAGCTACAAGAAGACAGCATCTCGTCTAATATCTCACCATATCTTTTATATAGCATGATGCATTTTGGTCCAACAATTCACTCGTAGTTTGAATTCACAAAAGAAAGATAGTTTTAAATAGTTGAACTTATTTCTATTTTAGATTGTTGCAAAGCGAAATGCCATTTTTGTTCTTTGTGTACCAAGGAGTTCAAATACAAGAGGAACCTGAGAACACATTAATCCTATTTTGGATATTTCATCGTCGGTGAAAATTCTGTATCGTGGAACTTGCCAAGCATCTGTTCGTCACGGATGATTTTATACAGAATATATAAGGCTGTTGTCCTGTCATCACTGAAAAATAATAAAGTAAAATCGATTAGTTTTTCCGTCAAAAGTGTTATATTTAAAAGTGATTTCTTATTGGAAAATATGTTTTTGTTTCCTTGTATTATTAAGTGAATGTGTTTTGTCAATGATTTTTAATTCGTAACAATTGAACGATAGTCAGTGCGACAACAAACGCTATCAATACCAGTCATAATTTTGCTATAGGCTTATGATCCATTGGTCGACTGAACCCAAATGATACTTATTGGACAAGTGAAAGCTATGTTGATTCAATAACTATCTTATAGCAATAAAGTAAATGTACGTACGAAAAATTGACAATGTAGTTTTTTTAATTGTAAATTAAGTTTTCACACATGATCGGTAACATTGCTTTGCATTGTAGCGAATTCTGAAAACAGCTTGCCACTGTAGCCGGTAATTTAGTCTTGCAATTGTAGCCACAAATAGAAATCAAAGGAAAATGTAAGATTTCCACCATGCATTGTGACAATATGTATCTTATTTGATGTGAAATAGCACCCGATGTTACCGAGTGGTTTAAACATTAGTCTTCAGGCACAATAAAGCAGATAATACAAGAAAAAACAGAACGGCTTGGCAAAGTAGTCCGCTTTCAAACAAGCTGAAGCAAAGGTTTCACCGAATGTTTGCAAAAACGGCCCAGCTACGGATAGAATCACTATATTTTGTTGAAAGCTTATCACTCTCCGCTTAGCATGGGCTATATGTCATAGAAATCGATGAAGAAATAAAATACTTACGCCTGTTTTCCTTTCCGAGTCGACGGTTTATTATCAAAAAAATACTTGGGTTTATAGCCGTTTGTGATGTCATGGTCACGTGGTATGGCCACACTGTATATGGGCGCACTGCTCTTCAGACATTGGTTCTTTAACGTACCTGGTGTACAGCACTGATACATGCGAGACTACCTCTGGGTTACCTTCCAAATCAAGAAAAACGGCATGACAATCACTCATAATTATGGTGAAACAAGTCTTTTCAACTTCTGTTTGGTCAACATGACAAGTTCCGATTTTTATGAAAATAGGCTCATAAGAAGCGCCTTATGATGTAAATTTCAATTATGCACTAGTGAACTTACGATCTTCTCATTGATGGAAATTATCCTCCAGTTACTTCAAAGTACATTTCGTCGATTTCAATTAACATGCGCTCTGTTAAGGTCTATTTCTTTTTTTAATTGTGGTAAATTCTACTCATCGATTAGTATCAATTATTAATTTACTTATAAATATTCCGTGTTTGCATCTCATACCTTTAACATTGTTTCTTTTAAAAGTTTAAATTTTAATGTATTTTTGGTAAACCATAAAACACACGAAAAGACGTCGCGTTCATCTTGCCCCTAAATATGCCGTACATAAATGAATCAATTACTTAATCAGTGCTACTAAGTATTGTTTTCTATTCCGTTTTCTATGAAACAATAGCGAGTGTTAGAATTTTTTTAAAGTTTTTCATGAACTCTACGCAACAGAGCCGTTCCAACACCATGTGAACGTGCAGTCAGATCGCATACATCCAATCCGGAGATTTTACAGAATGCTTGAAAAGCGTTCAAGCTGATGAAAAATATCATATACTTTGTGGAATGCATATTATGTTTAAGTTAGAATTGAGTATGTATCGATGAAGAAATAAAATAAGATAGCTAATGTGATGACAAAGTCTTGCCATAGTTATGTTGTATTGATACACTGTTAATAATTTTGCAAATCTTTTGAACTAAACAAATTCTTACACATGGTGTCTCTGGGTACGTAATCCCTGTGTGTTAGTATGATAATAATGTTGATACCTACCATTGACGTAGTAGAAGTATATGTTCACCAGTGAATGTAGAACTATATACTGTAAATGAAAAGTTCTAAGCTATTCTTGGATTCTATTCATAGAACATTTGTCGGTGAAAGTTATATTGCAGTGTGATCAATGCCAACAACTTCACACAAATAGTATTTATGTTAGCTCACTGGTAATCATTGTTTTATAATAGCAATAATGATTTGCACATGGCGGTTTGCTTGTAATTTGTCATCTAATATTTAAATAGCGAATATCACATAAAATAGTTATAAACGTATTAGCACATGTAATTACTTAACAAACTCCCATACCAATAATACAAGTTAAATAGTTCCTGCGGCCAATTGTTTTACAGACCAGTATTGTGAGAGACATTTTTTAATAATTTTATCAACTAGAACTTTTTAAAGTGTTAATAAGGCTTGATAAAAGGTATGAGGAAATCGGACTGGGGAGGCAGCACACTTTACCAGCTGAGCAAAGACTCGCGTCATTAACATCACAATTGTTTTACAGACCAGTATTGCGAGAGACATTTTTTATAATTTCAGCAACTAGAACTTTTTAAAGTGTTAATAAGGCTTGATAAAAAGGTATGAGGAAATCGGACTGGGGAGGCAGCACACTTTACCAGCTGAGCAAAGACTCGCATCAGTAACATCACAACACATGTACAATGAGCAACGCCTTCACGTAAGTCAAAGAAACAATTAAAAAGTCCAAGTCCCCGCCGAAAAATGCGGAATTTTACAAACCTCTCTGATTTAGTGGGCTTATGTGTGTTTGGGTATATTTATTTAGTATAATTTAATATAAAATGGTGTTATTTTCATTATTAGTAATTCAAATGTGTAATATAGTTTATTTACGACAAATAGTTTATTAAATACAAGTATTTGCGTTAAAAACGTTCATACTTGTGTACATTTGGGTATGCGTGCACGCAGAGCGTCAGAATGTAAAATAAAGCGATTCTCACGACGTGCAAATATTATGGCAACGCCGGTTCGAAATGATACTGGGCCGAGTCTTGCCGAAAAGCTTGCTAGTTTACGTTTATTTAGTCATCACTGGTCATTAAAATGCGTAATATAGTTAATCAACCCCATATTGTTAGTTAAATATAAGTATTTGGGTAAAAACGTTACTATTTGGGTAAGATTTCGGTATATTTGGGTGTTTCATGCAGCCGCGTCTGCCTGACCTATTTAACGTAATGACCTAGGGGCGGTAATTCAGACTACAGGTGCACGTCAAAACACATATCGAAACACATTTTTTTCTTATTTTTAATTTCTTAAAGGGGTAAAAGAAATAATTATGGTTATTAACGTTCATTTTTTTATTTTAAAATATACAAATAGAAATAAATAGAAAAAATAAAAAAAATAATGGTGTTAGTCTGGTTCACGAAATTCTCAAAAAATGCTCATTTTTTCGTAATTTGTTTTTAAATGGTAAACCATCCAGAATAGGTCACGTGCCCCTCCTTAGTCTGGTTCACGCTATTCTTAAAAACTGCTGATTTTTTTGGATTTTTTTTTTTGAAATGGTAAACCATCCAGAACAGGTCACGTGCCCCTACATGGAAATATTTCTCGTTGCATACAAATATAACCTGCGGCTCAAGCCGCAGGTTAATAACTTAAATTCAATTACACATGCACAGCAAAGGAGGGTTCCATTTATGTGCCACATTTTGTAAACATTTCGAATTTCAGTTACGATGTATTATGTGACTAACTTTGGTGAAAGTTTCAGTTTTGGAAAAAAAACATGAATAAATCGCCATCAGGTCTTAGGCTATATTAATATAACACCATATTTTAGCAACTTGCATTCTGTTTTAACTTAGATTTACGCTATGCCATGTTGTTCTGTTATACATGCAGTATTGCAGCATCAGTATTTTACTCCTGTTTTGCGTACCAATCGATTTATAGTTAATTTTATTTTATTGGATTTTTTATTTCCGTCTGAGCGTTTGATTTGCTATCTAATTAAACAAGTCTTATGTTGGGCTATAAAAAGCGGTTCAAAACACGCATTAAAAAACTGTTGAACGCACTCACTTTCAACACCACAGTGCGTTGCAATAACCCATGTCATTAATGAAACTGATTGTATTTCGGTGTGGACGAACGGGCTTTTGTGAGGCCAATTAAATAAAATGGAAAATTGCAATGCATCGATCATGTTACAATCGCACTCGTGGAAATTGGATCGTGTTTTATTTTTTATACATTCGCATGCTATTATCTTTTTGGATTTAAGAGATAAACACGAAGGGTAGAATTATTTAACCTCACTTAGATACTCAATTGTTAAACATTATAGTATAGTGCGTAAGCGACTAAGCTGGACCTCCATAAACCCTAAATATCTTAAAAAGTTGGTAAAGGTAATTTAGTTAACTAAGCCAAATTTCAATCTAATTGCATATATATAATTACTTTTAAAGATATCTAAAGTTTATGGGGTCCAGCTTGGTCGCTAAAGACCTTTACCACTTACGACCTTTACTGATTAGAAAAAATAGATAGATTACTTTACATTCCAATTATTGTAAGACTTGGTACAATATACATGTATGTAAGTGCATGATCACAGCAGCATTAAACCGTTACTGCGAAGACACATAATCTATGCCGTGCAAGATTTCCAAACATATTTCGGACATAAGTAGAAGAAACATTGAAAGAGAAATCAATAAATACGTTTGAAAATATTTATCACATTATGCTGTCTAGCAGGACAGTTCTAACATTTTGATTTATAAGAAACTTGCATTATAACCAACAAATACCACAATCCATAATGTAAAACAAAACAACTGAGAGGAATAGAATAACACACAGTAGTCTAGTTGGAATATTCGTTCAGTATACTTACCTACACAAATCCGACAAAACAAGTTATAGGATGCATACTATCTTCGTCGCATTATTATAAAATCCATGATTGTCAACCGTTATACATCTGTATGATTCTCTGGTATGCCTCTTCGGAGAAACAATGTGGATACGTGCAAGTCAACTAGGTCATCTTGTTCCTTTACAGTGGGGATTTGGGCTGTTATTTTCTCGTCAGGTTATGTTTGGTTATGAGTGCTGCTGTCTTCCCTGTCCGATTTTCTCACTTCTTTGAACCTCATCACTGCCGTGTTAGGGTGACATGTGATGTTTTATTATATCTGTGCTCGGCTGTTTAAGTTGATCGCTGCCTTCCTTGTCCCATTTTCTATGATCGTTATGCTGTCATAACTGAAGTCAACTACTGGTAATGACAATGTATTAAATGAACCCTGCCTAACGATGAACTGAGCAACACAATCAATATCACAACGACGAAGGACAAATAATCAAACCATTTTGCTTTCATCCACATTGCAGAGCCAAGTCGCATTGAGTACTTTTGGTTCGTCGATATACTCCTGATGTAATAAATACATATCGGAAGGCATCGGGAAGGGGTCATCGTGGTCTAGGGGAAGCTTCGTGGAAGCTAATAGTTATTTCACTAATTTGTAAAATTCCTGTTCCATATGCCCACCGAAGCTCATTTTTTCTATCGGCAGTACATCACCGAAGCAAAATTACTCAGTGGGACATAGGCTTTAATGGAGAGTAACATGCATTTTACCATTGGTCTTACGCTTGAGAATTTCATCGACAGTATTCTTTTCAATTTTCAATAATACAATATTGCTCAGCTTAGAGATAGTGTTGGGTCTGTCGCTTTCTGTAATATAATGTCCACACGGCAGATACCCGATATTAATTAATTTTATGAGCGTTTACAGTCGTCGCTAGCAGATTCTGATATTGTCTCGAGCAAATAGTGTATTGGAATTCACCTGCTCTATGTGTTGGTCCGCAATTATTGTCGTTGGAGCCGTCATATAGCGACAGTTTGGCGTAGTTTTATCGACGTAGCGCGCTTTAAGTTTTATCTGTATGCTTGGAACTATATTGCTTGAAAAAGTTTTTAGTTGCTTTATTGTTGCCGCAGATATTTTGTGATAAAACGGATTATAAACAATACAAAACTAACTTTCGACAGGTAAGATACAGTTATGTTATTGTCATTAAACACTGTTCTCATAACAATGTATTGTGGTAAATGTATTTTTTCTGAAATAGTATATTGTAGGTACATACAACAGTACAATATATATAATTTAGTTCCCTTGATGTGTGTATATGTATACCTGACCGAAAAAGAAAATACGTGCCGTTCTATTCTGTTCTATTCAGTTTTGGTTTATAATGCTTATCCCTACTCGAATATTATATTATTACATTTATGATGCTATCAATATCAAACATTTGGTGATGGCATCCCATTGTTTTGCAAATCAATTGTTTCATAATAAGTCAAGTTTCAGGTTCACATGAATATTTAATGTACAGACGAGTTATCTTAAATGCCCTACTATAATATGTACATAAGAAATGTTATATAGAAGAACGTACATGTATCAGACATGCGGAAGATTTATTATAACTGTTTAAGTACTACCTGATATGTCAATTGGAGAATCACTCGGTTAGCAATTGACTCGCAGTTCCGGGTTCAATTTTCGGACGGGTCTTCATGGGTATGTTCTTCCGTGATATTTCGCCTACCGAATAGAGCTGATCATTTAGTCTAAATACTTTCATTTAACTATTTTATCAAAGTACACACGTCCATATTTAAATTATTTCTTTTTCGAATATTCAGTTTATGCCCTGCAGTGGTTCATCAACTGAACCGATTTTATAATTACTACTACTATTATTGTTGTGGTTATTATTATTATTGCAGATACCTTTAACACAATTAGTAATTATTAAATATAGATAGGGCTGACAGAATATCTAAAGTTTGTTGTCAATTTATTGTCGAATCAGAATACCACTTTTATTTACGTTGCTCTTTATATAGACAATTTCGATTTAAGTACGTGTGTGAATAAAAAAGTTCGTAGCATTTTGCCATAACTTCACAAATATGTCACGGGTCTCACTTAATGAGTTTCGAATATTCTTTCTTTAAAAAACAATAACAAGTTGGTGCTTGTTAAAATGGCCATTTTTATTTTTGTTAAATCTCTATGTATACATGTATAATGTTATTGACAATTATCTTGATGTTGGTTGTTTATGTTTCAATTGCTATTTAAATGCGACTATGTTTACGCAGGCCATACGTTTTTAATGATTTAGGTAAATGGTTAAATGTGTATTTATATGACGATTTGCTACGAATATATGGTCAAAATGGTCAAAAAGAACCTAGACGAATTCCAATTTATGTGCAAGTTTGAGTATTTATGTAGTTGTTTGACAATACAGCGCCAAGCAGTAGTGTCATGCCCTCCACATGCAGTGACGTGATCAATAGTATGTGGGAGAGCAAGTTAGTTCTAGTTGATAATTAATTCATAGACAACTGACAATATAAAATGTCTGTCATACGTAAAGATGACTCAAAAATTAAAAATGTGTTAATAACGACGTAAGGTACGATGAAAACTGACAATGAAAAATGCATAAAAACGGTTTGAGTCATAACGGAATGTGACAAATCAAAAGTCGATGCTTTGCTGAAATAAAATGACACATTTTCACATATTCACATTTTCACACATTACTATACCACGTGTGTTTGAGTATGACTAAACTTATTGTGTGTACTGAATCTTCATATATAACTACCCGGGTATATTTATCTTCATGTATGTTTACTATTTATTCCCAATGCATGTTTTGTAGCCACTTATTATTTTTCTATGTGTTCCTCATATTGTGTATGCATTCAGAAAGCATAAAAGTTATCTTCAGTTCTGTTTCTGGTCGTATTATTTTACTTTAGGTGTGCTGAACATAATATATGCATTCATGATTAATTATCTTGTCAAGACTAAAAAACTAACAGTACGTAACGGAATAACGCAAGAACCGAGTGTTTGATTTTTTACCAGACAATCATTGAATCATAATGGTGATATGAATTGTATTAATAACGTGAATAGATATCGTTTTGAATAGAACAAAACAAGCTTCATTACAAAGCATGTTTGTTTATCGATATTTCATTTATTTAACGCACCGTGCATGGAATATTTAAAATATCGCTTGATAAATATTTTGTAATCCCTTGCTAAATCACGAAATCTTGATTTCAATTTATTTTTCGCTAACTTCACTAATTGGTAAAGAACGTACTATTGATGTTTGATGACTTTTATTCGATTGGCATAACAATTATTCTTCATGAATAATTTGAAGTATATTCATTCATTTTACATTGCAATTGACACTTCTTGGCCAATGATCATACATATTTAGATTGTGTTTAATCAATAAAACAATTATCGTAAAATGTAACAGCTTAATTTCTCACCACTCTGAAGCTACGAAAGCATCGGTTACACATGGGCTTATTGTCGTTAGTGCACGGTTTTAATCCAATAGATCGCTTCTCGGTGCATTGAAAGAACTGCATAGTAAGGCTCTGACGAAACTGAAAGCCGACGTTACGCTCAGGAACTCAGGAACTCAGGAACGGAACTCAGGTTGCATGACATCTAAGTGACGTACTAGACTGTTTCCGCGACGTTTGTGTTCTTCTTCTCAACAGAAGAGTATTGTGTTCACTGTGGTACTATGGTACCTTATATGAAGTATCGACGCATTAATATTGTTCATGATCAATCCTACATTCGCAATACCTTGAAAAAAAGGTATCTGATTTTTGCAAATAAATAAGCTTTAATATTAACTGTTATCACATAAATCACGATGTGGGAGTGTAATAAAGCCCATTACATAAAAACGATATTACACTGCTCAATAATATACTTAGCAACTTTTCTAAGTCCACACTTATATTTTTGAAGAAAACTTTGTGAAACGTGTATGTAGTCCAATGAAATTATTTGGCTATTACTTTCTTGTGCTACAGGTTTGCAGAATTGCAAAACGAAAAGTCGAATTTGATTGAAATTCATTGAATGGACAAACGCATAACATAAGACCGCAAGAAAGTAAAAGTCGAAAATACATATTTTGACATCTTGGATGACCACTCTTTAGTCTTATGTTTCTATTGACAATCAAAGACTCGAGTGGGAGGAATTGCTGAATGAAGATACTCATTGGATTTGCGTGTCTGAACTCAAAATTGACATGTGTCATCGGTGTAGATCGAATTACATCATGACGTCACAATAAATGCTAAATGCTCTTGCAAGCAGTACAGCACAACAAGAAAACACTACGTTTACCTTGAATTAAACACTCAAATAGACACGTATACGTTGAAAACATATCAGACGTGGATGTTAAGGTAATAAGTCATGATTGTCGACACTAAATGCTACTCTGTACCGTACTGACGTGACTTCATATTTTTCTGACATGATTGGACGCATAAATGTGACCTCTAACTTCCTTATTAAAATGTTTTTCATACGTGATGAGTCATTGGTCATTTAATTATGGCATTTGGAACACACACGAGGTATATGTAAACGCGTGGCGTCAAAAAAGCACGAAACGCACGTCAATCTTGTGACGAACAAACCACGTGACATACGACTAGCTCGATACGCGAATTATTATGTCTTCGTTGTACAAATTTCCCTTGAGAAAGTTTGTCACTTCATTGTATATAATAAAAAAGTTATGGTTAAATGAAAATGAGGACTAAGAAAAGTTGTTAAGTATATCATAACTATGCAAATGAGGGGGCCTAATCACTATTTTTAAGTCTTCATACGCGCTGTCAAAAAATAAACAAATATGGCCGACCGTGATTTTATACAGAATGATCATGGATTACATGCATGTCGGAGATTTGAAGATGTCGTGTGTTTTGAAGTGTAATTTGCACTTGTATCAATTATTACGCGAACTACTGTCACTTTAATTGGAGTATAACCACATTTCTTGTTATTTGCTTTACTTGAAACTTGTTTACCATTCACTTGGGACTCATATTGACAGATTTATTATCCCGGTTGTATTCCTAAATCAATCAAACTGTCCATCTGAGAAGCTTGAAGCACTGGTTGGATTTCAATAGGTAAAAGCTGTATATTTGAAAATGATGAATGGTTAAGTTCCAATAAACTAAACTCAAACAAAGCTTCGTGTCCCAATTATGCTTGAACAGTGTTTAACATGTTCATTTGAAATAGGTATTTCATTTACATTTTTATGTTTCGTATTTTATGTGTTGAAATATCAACCATTGGTAACCAGATCTCGTATTTGGAACACAGACTATATGTTCCAATACGTTTTCTATGATTGAACATATTAGCAAATGAACACTTAATCGATTCCCAACCCTTTAGCTCTCTGAATGACCTGGATATATGACTCTGGCTAGTCTGATCAAATGTTGGATTGCAAAAACAAATAACTCTGATCCTCTACAGTAACTGTGGTTATATCTGTAACAAGAACATCATTGTTTTGTTGTGTCGCATTATGGCGTGATGAAACTAGTTAAATAGAGAATCTTACATGAGTGTCTTTTCATATTAAATTTATTGAACAAGTTGGATAAAAGTGATAAAATACAAGGCTCGGTTGAGTATTTTATCACTGTAAGTTAAAAGGAATCAAATGTGCAACCATGGTATGGCAGTAAACAACACACGTCCGATGAGTGCAAGAACACAAAAGTCGCGGAAACAACCTGGTTCTTTACTTAGATACCATGTATCCTGAGTTCCGTCTGAGCGTTACACCAGCTTTCTGTTTCATCAGAGCCATAAAACACGCTTTTGTAACATAAAACTGCCACTATTTGTAACAATTCATGGATTAAACAATTAAAAGTATCAATTTTCAACAAATTCAAAGCTATGCAAACCAATTTTATTTTTTGACAATACACGTGCAAATTTATTGATACTCATGCGTAATATTTTCTACATTTGTGTTCATGCGAACTTATGCTCACACAATGGGTATCATAATTTAATTTATTGACATTATTTTAAATCGCTTGGTATTGATTAGAACATGCTTCACTACGGTTTAGAAATTTAACACGATTCGAACATATTTCAATTAGTGTTAGGAAGTTAACACGATTCGAAAATACTTTTCTAATTGTTAGGAGGTTAACACGATTCGAAAATATATAAAACACGTTTTTTGAAAATATTTCCCTAGTTAAGTTCTGGCACGATTTGGTTGACGATTCCCGGTCGGATTTTCTCATACATTTTTTTGAAAATATTTTACAAGTTAAGTTCTGAGAAGTTAACATGATTTGAAAATATTTGACTAGTTAAGTTGTTGGAGGTTAGCAAGCTTTAACATATTTCGCTAGTTATATTTTGGAACATTATATAGATTCAATTAATTTTATTTTGAAATGTTGGCTAGGTCGGTTTGGCCGGTTAACAGCATTCCAAAATGCTGGTAAATTGCCGACTCCATTACGATCTATTTCTATGGAATAAAATGTTCACTTAACCACACTATTTTATATTGATTAACTAAATATTATCTTCTTTTTGAGTTTGAAATCCACAAAATTAACGACCCCCACCAAATTGCTATTTTCCAAATTACCGGAATGATTTTGCAGGGTAGTAATTAGAAAATCTTAGTTATTAAATCTTCCTTAATCACATGACGTATTCCCCTCTGGTGTTCCGTGAACTGCCATATAACACGTGACCAATTACGTCTGTAATTGGATGTGCTAGCTGGATATTTGTAGAGAAGCTGCCTTATTATGATATCGGGTCGCTATCAGTATCCGTAACATATTCAGGGACTGTGTGTTCATTTTTATAGGACCCAAGCGCTGACATTTAGAAAAAATCTGTTCTTTGATACATAGTGGGACTAATTGTATTTAGATATTCTCAATTTTCTGGATATTATTGGAAAAATAACTATGATTTTAACCACAACTTACCTCTATAAAGGTCGTTTAAACTGGTCTCCATGCCTGCGGAAAGACAGTGTGTTCGTAAGAGAATATGGGACACAATCATAGTACACTAATACAGATAATTCAGATCCTATGGCGATTGTAACATTTATTTTGTACATCATACTAATTGACACTACGCCTGAGCATGACTCTAGCTGCACTTCATTGTCAAAATGTTTCAAATGTCTTAATTTTAAAGCAACAAAATGGAGCCAAACCCGCATACATCCTGATAAAAAAACGCAGACATCCTGACAAAAACCATCCGCAGACATCTTGTCGAAATCGCGGACATACTAACAATAACGCAGACATCTTGACAACTCGACAGACATATTGTCAAAATCGTATACATACTAACAGAAACGCAGCCATCTAGACAACCCCGCATACATCTTGTCACAATAAATACAAATACAAATACATGTCATTTGTATAGCGCAAAAATTATGAAATCATATTCTATTGCGCTTTACACTAATATACATTCACTTAAAACATTCAGTTTAAAACCTGGATTCTAGAAACCCGATTTAGTCATATGATAAAGAGCACACTCATTGCCGATGAAACTTCACAAACAAATAAGTTTTCAAATGTGCTTTGAACCTAGTTTCACTTTTGATGTCTTTGAGATAGTTTGGTAGATCGTTCCACCATTTTGGACCAGTGACGGCTATAGATCTGTCTGCTAATTTTGTTCGCTGTCTAGGGATGTGAAAGTTAGTGTCATTTTGTGATCGTAGTCTGTACCCTTGCCGAATAGGATCAAACAATGTCTTTAGATACGATGATGCTGTACCCATGATGACACGGAATAAGATTACCAGAACTTTGAACATTACCCTGGCCTTAACTGGAAGCCAGTGTAATTCTGTCAGTAGATCTGCACTGGATTTGTCATAAGAAACATTCATGACAACTCTTGCGGCATGATTTTGGACTCGCTGTAATTTTTTCATCTGATAGGCTGGAATTTCAGTGAATAAGGCATTGCAGAAGTCAATATGGGAATGAACCAGTCCATGCACTAATGTTTCAGTAGACTTTTGTGTGAGATGTTTACGTATAGCTTGAAGATTCCGTAGCTGCACATGAGCTATCTGGCATTTTTTCTGAATGTGGCAGTCAAAGTTAAGTGTATTGGTCATGATTACACCAAGATCTCTAACCTGATTAACACATTTTACATCACACCCACCAACATTGACACTTGTGATGTTCAATTTAGCTAACTGTTGTCTGGTTCCATACATGATTATTTCAGTTTTAGACTGATTCATTTTCAGTTTGAATGTAGTCATCCATTGAATGATATCAATGAGACAGCTGTTAAGTTGTTGAATAACAGTTGTCTCTTCCTGAGAATTTCCTGATTGTAATTTAAAAGCAATCTTATGGTCATCTGCGTATCCATAGAGATCGGCAGGATACTTCTGGACAATCCGATTGAGAGCCGATATATAGAGAGTAAATATCACTGGTCCAGCACAAGAACCATGTGGAACACCAAACCTCAATGGTTCAGTCTCTGATGCTGACTGTTCGACTAAGACTTTCATTGTTCTGTTTGTGAGATAGGATTCAATCCATTCTAGTGGAGTATTATGAATACCAAATTCATCTTGTAGGATTTTAATCAATATTGGGATATCAATGGTATCGAACGCTGCACTTAAGTCGATCATGACTACGATTGTAACCTGGTTTTTATCTACGGTTTCCAAAAGATCATTATACATTTTGACCATAGCCGTTTCCACCCCATAGTATTTTCTATATGCACTTTGGTAAACTGGAAGGAGATTGTTATCTTCAATATGCTTGGTGATTTGGTTTAATGCAGCTTTTTCAAGAATCATGGAGAGAAATGTTAAATTTGACACCGGACGATAGTTTTTCAGTTCAATCGCATACATACTAACCAGAAACGCAGCCATCTAGACAAAATCGCAGACATGCTGACAGCAACGCAAAGATCACAAGGCTTCTTTACGGGCATACACCCGTACAACCGGGGAGGTACTGTTACACCAGTAAAATATTCTGGGTGAGCCCATGTATTACCTCTCCAATTTTGTATCATTCCATACCGACTGGATTCATGCCACGTATCCAGACGCTGGATAAATCTGCACGCGTACCACGTGTTCGGAGAATTAGTTAAACCGCTATTTATCATTTTAATTATCACAAAGAGAGTAAATATCACTGGTCCAGCACAAGAACCATGTGGAACACCAAACCTCAATGGTTCAGTCTCTGATGCTGACTGTTCGACTAAGACTTTCATTGTTCTGTTTGTGAGATAGGATTCAATCCATTCTAGTGGAGTATTATGAATACCAAATTCATCTTGTAGGATTTTAATCAATATTGGGATATCAATGGTATCGAACGCTGCACTTAAGTCGATCATGACTACGATTGTAACCTGGTTTTTATCTACGGTTTCCAAAAGATCATTATACATTTTGACCATAGCCGTTTCCACCCCATAGTATTTTCTATATGCACTTTGGTAAACTGGAAGGAGATTGTTATCTTCAATATGCTTGGTGATTTGGTTTAATGCAGCTTTTTCAAGAATCATGGAGAGAAATGTTAAATTTGACACCGGACGATAGTTTTTCAGTTCAATCGCATACATACTAACCAGAAACGCAGCCATCTAGACAAAATCGCAGACATGCTGACAGCAACGCAAAGATCACAAGGCTTCTTTACGGGCATACACCCGTACAACCGGGGAGGTACTGTTACACCAGTAAAATATTCTGGGTGAGCCCATGTATTACCTCTCCAATTTTGTATCATTCCATACCGACTGGATTCATGCCACGTATCCAGACGCTGGATAAATCTGCACGCGTACCACGTGTTCGGAGAATTAGTTAAACCGCTATTTATCATTTTAATTATCACAAAGTAATCATAATAAAATGTATAGGTATGTCCATCTTATTACCACATCAATTAAATGTATTGAGCTCCAATCTAGAGCATTGTATTCGTTATTCTTGTACGGCAAATCATTTTTTCTACCCTGTATGCATTCACCCATCAAATAATGCAATTCATTGTCCAATATAACCGTCAAAGACAACAATAACACTGAATAAATGTAAGAGAATATTATTTATATGTTAATACATTTATCAAACTGTTCGTTTTAGGGGATCAGTTAAATCATGCCAATCTTTCCTCCCTTTACTTTGTCAAGTATTAAAGGGGCCAAGCCCCAGTAGGTAAATTGCAAAAATTATCGAAACGCTCTCTTAAAATCGCATTTACTTTAGCCCAATGTTATTGTATTACGTTTTCTAAAACCAAACATCTGTGAAAAAAATTGATCAGCCACCGTTTAAAACCCACGTGTGCATTAAACATGTTCATGCTCATACATATCACGTTTGTAATCAATGAGATATCTGCAGTACAACATGAAATCATCAGTATAGAGTACTAGTATTTATAGTGGAATAAACTGTTACGACAAGGACATCATACATGAAGTGCAAGGTTATCAACCTGATTTCTTTTAGCTGCTTAGTTTCATTTTCTCGTTCAGTTGTTCGTTTGGCATTGCTTTTGTGGTTAGAGCATTTTCTGCTTTCTGTGTAAAATAATACGTCCAGTATTAAGTGTGTTTGTGGGTTGCCGATGAGTTCCAAGCGCTAAGACCTTACGACATGCAATGAGACGTTGAATAATTTGTAATTCCTTTTTTGTATTAGATTGGTTATGTTATAATATATTTTAAACACCCATCTAGGTTTCGCATATTAAAATCATGTTCCAATATTCCCACCTGAATTAGTTGCAACAAAATATAATGTCATTTGTAATAATGCGACAAAGACTTACATGCAGCCACGATTAGATAATTTTATCACAAAGGATCTAATAACGGCCGTTTAGCTAAGGCAATCATATCCTCATAAACTGATATAAAATCTTGAACCATTTTCTGAACTGTGCAAAACACCACGAGTTATAACTCTAACGAGTTCAAGAAACTGTGTCAATGATGTATGTTTTATTCGTTAGGTGCATTGGCGCACACGCATGCATGTGCTGCAAACCTCAAACATAAATAACATTAATGATGCGATATTGTTCAGAATTTGTTCACACCGCAGGAGATGCATACACATGCATTAACAGTTAAACCTGTTAGCAACATGCAGTAACAAGATTTTACGAATACTGTAAAGTCACCTTTTCAAGTCCTATATTTTCGCGGTGTCCAAATTTTGCAGATTAGATATTCTCAGTTGTGCGTTGTGCGCGAGATCAAATTTCGCCATTTCAATAATAATTATCATGATGAAACATACAATAACGTTTTTAGTGTCAGTGGATTACAAACTTGGTGAACCAATTTTCATTATAGACCACAGAAACTGCAGAAAGAAATTCATTATGCGTTTTGTTTTACTGCTATTGGTTAACTTATCGAATTCGCGAATATAGCAGAATACTTTGTACACACGAGTACTCCTTTGGGAATTGTCTAATTTACAGTAAACCTATTGCAAGCAAATGCGGTGTAATGAATACAAGTTTTTTTGAGGTTATTTGTTTTCAATAGGAATCTTATTTGACATTTAGCATTTTTCCCAAAATCCTGAACAAGTAACATTGGATTAGACAAAGCAAACAAGAAGCAGAGTTTAATGTTTGCTGGGTGATTTTATTGAAAGGATAGGGAAATACTGTATAGAGGCTCACAGGGAAGACTTGGCGTGCCCAACTGTGTCGCCGCTTAAAATAAAGTCGTTATTATTATTATTATTATTATTACTGTTACTTGTGACTATGGTAGTTGATTGTAAGTTGTTCATACAAGTTCAAGTTGGTTGTAAGTTGTTTATTCAGAAGTGGAATTAAAAACTGAAATTTTGAGATCTCAAGAACAAAGGCAGAAGTGAACGTAACTTGGTTAGCTTTTCATTTAAATTTTCAAGTTTGAAATCACTACTGTTTTCGCTTCGAGAATTGGAGGTCATGGGTTCTATCCAAAGTCGCGTCATACTAAAGACGAATACAAATGATACCAGAAGTTACCTTGATTGACGCTCAGCATATAAGGGAAACTGGCTTCTCTTCTCGCATACGCTCGTGCACTGTATAACACCAGGAATGAGCTGTCGAGAGTGATTAATAAAACCTTTTAAAAAATAGTTTCACAAATAAATTAAGTATAGTTACTAATAATCTAAACTACTGACTATACTTCTGTCAGTTGGTCATATTTTATTTCACATATAACAACTAACTGTCGACTTCACTGACCTAAATAATAAAGTACACTAGGCATAGTCATGATTCCGAAATAACTACATAGGTGCATTGTGGCATTTAGTATCAATTGATATTTCCGGCATAAGGCCTACAATATCAATAAGTGCCGAAGACTATTATCACTTTATGTAATGCAGTCCAATCAGCTTATAGCGAACTAAGTATACTTGATAACAATACAATACAATACAATACAATCTTTATTTGAAGTCGGATTTACATTTACAACAAATAACATTAGCTATGTATAGCTATTGTCCGACATTTATAACAAACATAAATTATTATCAAACATAGACATTCCTGTAAAATAATTATTTCAGCATACATACATTAAATCTTGCAATATATTACTTTAACATGTATAAATTATATTTAATTAAATCTGTATTTAAAAAAGGATAGCATACATGTAAGCAAGTTAAAAGACAGCTTGATGTAATACAGTTGTAATATCACACCAAGTATGGCAATAGTTAACACATACACTTTATCTTCCCAACCTATCCTTTTCAGACTCAAATTGCTATCATAAAACCTTTATACTTAAGTTTAAAACGTGTACCATTGATGATATTATATAAACATTCAGTAGATTCTTACAACGACTTCGGAGACAAAGTGACTATGCTATCAATTGATTATACGTCGATACGCCCACTTATTCAACGCATCGGACAATGTGCACTTGTTACAATAGATGATTATACTAATAGCAAAATAACAAGTTCTAAATAACAAAAATAAGAAACAAAATCCATAATTCACTGGCTTAGAATAAAAAATTAAAAAATTAAGAACAAAAGAAAAACTGCCTGAAAATAAGTCTTTACTCGTGAAAAAACTCACTCTTTGGAATTCGATTTTGTCAAATGCAAAGCGCCGATTATTATGAAACAATTGTAATGTTAATTTCAAATACGTATAATTCTTATAAGGTCGTAAGTAGGAATTAGGTAGTTATATCTGTAACAGTGCAGTTCAAAATTTAATATAGCATGGCTTAAAGTTAAAAGACACGAGAATGTCCAATTAAATGTAGAAGATTAAAGTGAATTGGGGATTTCAGACAGGAAATCTGCGAGTTTTTCCTCATATACAAGAAATTCAAGACGTGTGCATTGTTATGATACTGTCCTTTGTCAGAGTCGGACAAATTCTATATAATATGTTCACTAACAAGGAAGTTGAAAATTATACAAGCGTTCGATTTCCGGCTGTACACGTCACAGGATGTAATAAAACAGACGATTCAGGGAAATTTTCGTCTGCTGTAGATAACTCATTGATATTGTAATGAGGCTATCATATATCTCTACGCCGGATCATTGTTAGAAAAATAACACAATGCCAATAAGTGTCGCGGTGGTAATTTGTATAGAACTTATCATACAGAAGTAACGTATATTGAACCTACGTAATTATTGAATCAGGTTTCATAAGAACATTTGCCGCGGTTAAAATATGCTTTTATTGTCAGAAAGGTGTGAAACGTTAACAGGTCTTGTTCCCGGGATCACGGTATGTTTACTGCGTCGTGAGTTATTATGATCAGGTTAGTTACAGTGCACGTGGATACATTTTATAAGCATTTCATTGGACAATGAAGTATGTCAATATTAATCTTGAAAACATAAAAAATCGAAATCTTGGAGCTTGTTGAAAGGAACGTAGGGAAACATTTATAAATGAATCAAGGTATACATACAATTTATATAGTATTAGCACACATATTTCAGCAGACAGCTGTTGACTGGTAAATAAAGTCTATGCTCAAAGAGAAAACCATTTGCATTCGTTCCCACTGAAAAATCGTAATAATAATTAGATCTGGAGAACTCCTATATAGAATGGGAACACCTTATTCTGTTTCATATACTTTATTAATATTGTAACTATTTTTATAGATGTAATACATTATTTTTCCGTGATAATATTGAATATGGCTACCAATATCTATAAATAGTGACGCCATCATGTAATGTGTGATGAACTATGCAACAGATTCTAAAAGGACTATTCTCAAACACAATTTCCGGATGTGTTCGCGATGTCACATACATCTACTTATCTCAAGTCTTCGATGCTTCGGGGACTTCTGTCATACATGGGAAAACTCCTGCTGTCCGTTGGTAGAAATGTACATCCTGGACGCTCGCAGTATATCCCACCAACGCATATTATCCGGGAACACAACAAGACCTCACCCGACGTCTCCCGATTTCTCCCGATTTCATGACTTCCCCGAAGCTTCCCCTAGACCACGTAGAACCTATTCCCGATGCTCATAAATACCATTCGGGAGTACATCGCCGAGGCAAAATTACTCTGTGGGACGTAGGCTTTAAATAATGTTAGGCAAAACATGTGCAGTTGCATTCTATATCAAACCACAGATTAAAGTGTATAGAGCTATATTCTAACAGTCATTCAATGTGAAAATAATTACTTGCATCGATTTAAGTATGATACTAGATTTCCTTAATTGCAAATTAAAAGTTTGGATGGGTTCCGTGTACTTTGATTCAATCGTCGAAAAAAGACGATTCTTATAGTTTCATAGGGTGTTCTAGAACACTTTCGTATGAAAATGGACAGTTCGCATGTCCAATAAATCACACAGAGAGTTTCTGTTAAAACTGAAGCGATAAATGATCTAATGAATATGAAAGCATTATTGTTTTTTCAGGTTTTGAAACTTTTTTTGAAAAAAATATCTCCCGATATAGCTCTATACACTTTAAGGGTGTAACTCTTTAATTAATTACCTAGGAAATTCCATCATTATATGAAGTTGTATGCTAAATATTGAAGACCGCTTTATTTGGTGTGTGTAGACGCAAATAATGGAAACTTGTCGACAGTGTCTCATTTCTAATGCAATGCGACACGCATTATCATCAAAGTCAATATGGAAAAGAATACATTTACTGTTAGGAAGTCAGGGATACGCCTGCATGTGCTATTGAACTTGTATTTTCCATTTATTCCCAGATGTGGGGGAGTATATTTGTCAGATACTGTCACATGCTTTCGAAGGTATGGGTCATAAAGCACGAGAATCAAGGATTTGTTGTTCCATTGAACCAACGTGCGTGGGTAGTTTACAGATATTACCAGGCTTGGGAAACATGTCACTATTATAAGTGGAATACATACGCAAGCATGTCGAATTGATCATGTTCTAAATCCGTGTGTGTACTCACCAAGCGATTAAAAATAATGTCAATAAATTAAATTATGATACCCATTGTGTGAGTATTAGTTTGCATGAACACAAATGTACAAAATATTACGCATGAGTATCAATAAATTTGCACGTGAATTGTCAAATAATAAAATTGGTTTGCATAGCTTTGAATGTGTTGAAAATTGATACTTAATTGTTTAATCAATGAATTGTAACAAATAGTGGCAGTTTTATGTTAGAAAAACATATTTTATGGCTCTGGTGAAACTGAAAGCTGATGTAACACTCAGACGGAACTCAGGATACATAGTATCTAAGTAAAGAACAAGGTTGTTTCCGCGACTTTTGTGTTCTTGCACTCATCGGACGAGTGTTGTTAAATACCATACTTTGGTTGCACATTTTATTACTTTTAACTGACTAGATAACAGTGATAAAATACTCAACAGAGCCTTGTATTTTTTCACTTTTATCCAACTTGTTCAATAAATTTAATATGAAAGACACTCATGTAAGTCGATTTTTTTCATACACTCATTGACACCCATGCCGTATGTAAAATGTTGCTATCCCTTTGCTAAACTGGTGTTTGTTGTAACTATTGACACCCATGCCGTATGTAAAATGTTGCTATCCCTTTGCCTAACTGATATTTATTGTAACTATTGACCTCTTAGCCTTTGAATGTTTTCCCATAATCAACACACTTTCTGTGAAACAATTATATTGTGATTCATAGGTTCCATCAAACATTATTCGTAATCAGTTCATCAATATACGTAGGGCGTTTCAAAAGTTCCAGGAAAAGTGCTCTATAATATTTATCTTTTGGCAAAATTACTTCAAACTTTGCATTGAAATAGAAAAATGCATAATACATAGTGCACGATGAATCGAACACATGAGGGTGTGTTATACAAAATGGCACGGCTGCCATAGTAACGTCAAGAATGGCTCACCGGGGCAACGTTATATCAACAATAATGCTGTTTATTCTGAAAAAGTGCCTCGTTTCAAGGTACGCTTTACCAGGGTCCCTATGCAAAGCATTCGAAAGTGTCACACAATCAAGCAGATACGTCCAACGCAAACGTCTAGCGTCTGATTCACAACTGGCCGTACCTTCATTTGACAGTCTGCAAAAGTACCACTGGCAGTCTGGAAGCGCTCATATTATTCATACATCCTACCCAGTGACATGCAACACTCTTAACAGGCAGTGGTTATAAAATCTACCCATTCATGTCTTAATTTTCCTGCAAAAGACAAAAACTGGTCAAATTCCTATGATTTACTGATATTTGACGGGCGATTATAATACGGCGACAAATAAAACCTGAACACTACTGTGGGACTATTTGAACTATGGCATAAATTGATCAAAATAATGTTATACCGCCCTTCGCAAATGTTCCATTCAGTAATTTTAGGTTGTAGTTAATTGGTAGCTGTTTGGTTTGAGTCAATGTGTTGGTTATTTTGATGATTTTGGCCCGGGAAGCCATTACTGACGTTACTATGGCAGCAGTGCCATTTTGTATTACACACCCCAAAGCGTTTGGTTCATGGTACAGCATGTATAATGAATTGTTCTATTTAGATGCAAAATTTAAAGTAATTTAAACATACAATAAACCTTATTAAGCACTTTTCCTGGAACTTTTGAAACGCCCCTCGTATATTTATCCGATTGTATAACAGCACATTTCTATGATTTACATGTTGAACAAAGCAATGTATTTGAACACAGACACAACATATATTTAGGTGCGGAATACATGACAAAAAGATAAGATTGCATTTGAAATGATGGCAACTTTGGCACTAGATACATATATATTCAGCTCGTAGATCATGTGACGAGTCATTCACGTGTAAATAATTGGACGAATTTTTAAAATTCAAAATAAAATCGAAACGAGCATGACACTGGTACACTGGCCATGAATGTAATACAGAGCAGTAATGCAGCATGAACAATCCTTCGATTACATTGATTCATTCTAGGATAAACCGTTCGCGCGCAAAGGTCAGAAACTCTAAAGCATATCATGACATTTGACAAACTCGTTCCTTGTATATTGATCGGATGCAATATGGCACAACCAATAGACAGATGGATTGACATAAACAGACAACTTTAGTCAATGAACACTAAGTGGTGTAAAACATGAACGGGTATGTTCATTTTAATTGTTACCGCTACATAGCTAAACAGTGCGCTTAAATTGCACCGTTTTGTAGAACTTCTTTGTCATAACCAATGGTAACGACTTAACTGCATGAAAAAAAACAATTGAACACAAACTGTGACTTTCTGTTGTAACATGTTTAGCAGCATTGGTAGTACTTACTTTTGGATTGAGTCTCAAATACGACTCGCTAAAATCTGTGAAAGAACAAAATACTGACGGTTCTTTGAAACCTTTTTTTCACAAGTTTTACGCACAGACTGAGCCAAATGTAACATTGTACGTGGCGGGTAGTATCCATGTGGTCGAATTATTATCAGTGACACTAGCAGCTCAATGATCGAGTTATGGAACGTGTTTGCGTTCTAAAAAAATTTCCAAAAATGTATTTACAAACATATGATTTGCACAGTGCAGTGCAGAAATATAAAAGCTGTATGCAAATATACGTAACAACGAAAACACTTGTTCCTCATATTATTGACGTGACGGGTACATGTGTTATTTAACAAACTAAATGAAAACATTGGATATGTTCCAGACATCTTCGGGAATGATAAATGCACCTTAATGCGAGTGTACAATGTGGTAATTCTGAGTATATTTCGGCTTAGAATACTACGCAATGCTTACTATGTGGATAGGTTTTGTTTATCTGTTGTTATCATTAAGCGTCTATGAGGCAGTGACGAATGCAAGCGTTCCGCTGCAATCATCGGCATTTGCGATGTACTTTGTACGGTGCTTAACACATATTTAAAAGCCTTTCTGTACGTGTTTTCTGTTGTATTAATAAATTCCTGCCTAATAGTCGTCTGTTTTGCTGCACTTGTATTGCTAGGCGAATGTTTTCATTATGCTATTGTCAAGAACATTTGCAGTTTTTTTACTGTAATATGTATATTAATATAATTTTTCGCCAGTATTACCTTTCGTATTATTGCAGATAAATTGGTAATGTTCTTGGGAGCTTTAATTCGAGTATGAATGCATGATGTAGGAAACCACATTGTCACGTATTTCTGCGGTCGATTTGTTATGTGGTTTGGATATCGCGATCGCCTGCATTAACGAAGCAACGAAAATAAGTACCCCGCGAATATTAATGTCTTACCCTATAAAACAATAAGCCGTAATATGCCTGTCAACTAGATAGCACTTGATAGTTTGTGATGTTCCAGTGGACATCCGTGTCGCATTTACTTTGGCTTAATGTTATCGTATTACGTTTCCTAAACACATCTGTGCAAATAAACATGATAATCAGCCAGCGTTTAAAACCCACGTGTGCATTAAACATGTTCATGCTCATACATATCACGTTTGTAATCAATGAGATATTTGCAGTACAACATACGCCGTTACCTGCATGACATCATCAGTAGGGAGTACTAGTATTTATAGTGGAATAAACTGTTACGACAAGGACATCATACATGAAGTGCAAGGTTATCAACCTGATTTCTTTTAGCTGCTTAGTTTCATTTTCTCGTTCAGTTGTTCGTTTGGCATTGCTTTTGTGGTAAGAGCATTTTCTGCTTTCTGTGTAAAATAATACGTCCAGTATTAAGTGTGTTTGTGGGTTGCCGATGAGTTCCAAGCGCTAAGACCTTACGACATGCAATGAGACGTTGAATAATTTGTAATTCCTTTTTTGTATTAGATTGGTTATGTTATAATATATTTTAAACACCCATCTAGGTTTCGCATATTAAAATCATGTTCCAATATTCCCACCTGAATTAGTTGCAACAAAATATAATGTCATTTGTAATAATGCGACAAACAGAACAGAACAAAACAAACAGACAAAGACTTACATGCAGCCACGATTAGATAATTTTATCACAAAGGATCTAATAACGGCCGTTTAGCTAAGGCAATCATATCCTCATAAACTGATATAAAATCTTGAACCATTTTCTGAACTGTGCAAAACACCACGAGTTATAACTCTAACGAGTTCAAGAAACTGTGTCAATGATGTATGTTTTATTCGTTAGGTGCATTGGCACACACGCATGCATGTGCTGCAAACCTCAAACATAAATAACATTAATGCTGCGATATTGTTCACAATTTGTTCACACCGCAGGAGATGCATACACATGCATTAACAGTTAAACCTGTTAGCAACATGCAGTAACAAGATTTTACGAATACTGTAAAGTCACCTTTTCAAGTCCTATATTTTCGCGGTGTCCAAATTTTGCAGATTAGATATTCTCAGTTGTGCGTTGTGCGCGAGATCAAATTTCGCCATTTCAATAATAATTATCATGATGAAACATATAATAACGTTTTTAGTGTCAGTGGATTACAAACTTGGTAAACCAATTTTCATTATAGACCACAGAAACTGCAGAAAGAAATTCATTATGCGTTTTGTTTTACTGCTATTGGTTAACTTATCGAATTCGCGAATATAGCAGAATACTTTGTACACACGAGTACTCCTTTGGGAATTGTCTAATTTACAGTTAACCTATTGCAAGCAAATGCGGTGTAATGAATACAAGTTTTTTTGAGGTTATTTTTTTTCAATAGGAATCTTATTTGACATTTAGCATTTTTCCCAAAATCCTGAACAAGTAACATTGGATTAGACAAAGCAAACAAGAAGCAGAGTTTAATGTTTGCTGGATGACTTTATGGAAAGGATAGGGAAATACTGTATAGAGGCTCACAGGGAAGACTTGGCGTGCCCAACTGTGTCGCCTCTTAAAATAAAGTCGTTATTATTATTATTATTACTGTTACTTGTGACTATGGTAGTTGATTGTAAGTTGTTCATACAAGTTCAAGTTGGTTGTAAGTTGTTCATTCAGAACTGGAATTAAAAACTGAAATTTTGAGATCTCAAGAACAAAGGCAGAAGTGAACGTTACTTGGTTAGCTTTTCATTTAAATTTTCAAGTTTGAAATCACTACTGTTTTCGCTTCGAGAATTGGAGGTCATGGGTTCTATCCAAAGTCGCGTCATACTAAAGACGAATACAAATGATACCAGAAGTTACCTTGATTGACGCTCAGCATATAAGGGAAACTGGCTATTCTTCTCGCATACGCTCGTGCACTGTATAACACCAGGAATGAGCTGTCGAGAGTGATTAATAAAACCTTTTAAAAAATGGTTTCACAAATAAATTAAGTATAGTTACTAATAATCTAAACTACTGACTATACTTCTGTCAGTTGGTCATATTTTATTTCACATATAACAACTAACTGTCGACTTCACTGACCTAAATAATAAAGTACACTAGGCATAGTCATGATTCCGAAATAACTACATAGGTGCATTGTGGCATTTAGTATCAATTGATATTTCCGGCATAAGGCCTACAATATCAATAAGTGCCGAAGACTATTATCACTTTATGTAATGCAGTCCAATCAGCTTATAGCGAACTTAGTATACTTGATAACAATACAATACAATACAATCTTTATTTGAAGTCGGATTTACATTTACAACAAATAACATTAGCTATGTATAGCTATTGTCCGACATTTATAACAAACATAAATTATTAACAAACATAGACATTCCTGTAAAATAATTATTTCAGCATACATACATTAAATCTTGCAATATATTACTTTAACATGTATAAATTATATTTAATTAAATCTGTATTTAAAATAGGATAGCATACATGTAAGCAAGTTAAAAGACAGCTTGATGTAATACAGTTGTAATATCACACCAAGTATGGCAATAGTTAACACATACACTTTATCTTCCCAACCTATCCTTTTCAGACTCAAATTGCTATCATAAAACCTTTATACTTAAGTTTAAAACGTGTACCATTGATGATATTATATAAACATTCAGTAGATTCTTACAACGACTTCGGAGACAAAGTGACTATGCTATCAATTGATTATACGTCGATACGCCCACTTATTCAACGCATCGGACAATGTGCACTTGTTACAATAGATGATTATACAAATAGCAAAATAACAAGTTCTAGATAACAAAAATAAGAAACAAAATCCATAATTCACTGGCTTAGAATAAAAAATTAAAAAATTAAGAACAAAAGAAAAACTGCCTGAAAATAAGTCTTTACTCGTGGAAAAACTCACTCTTTGGAATTCGATTTTGTCAAATGCAAAGCGCCGATTATTATGAAATAATTGTAATGTTAATTTCAAATACGTATAATTCTTATAAGGTCGTAAGTAGGAATTAGGTAGTTATATCTGTAACAGTGCAGTTCAAAATTTAATATAGCATGGCTTAAAGTTAAAAGACACGAGAATGTCCAATTAAATGTAGAAGATTAAAGTGAATTGGGGATTTCAGACAGGAAAACTGCGAGTTTTTCCTCATATACAAGAAATTCAAGACGTGTGCATTGTTATGATACTGTCCTTTGTCAGAGTCGGACAAATTCTATATAATATGTTCACTAACAAGGAAGTTGAAAATTATACAAGCGTTCGATTTCCGGCTGTACACGTCACAGGATGTAATAAAACAGACGATTCAGGGAAATTTTCGTCTGCTGTAGATAACTCATTTATATTGTAATGAGGCTATCATATATCTCTACGCCGGATCATTGTTAGAAAAATAACACAATGCCAATAAGTGTCGCGGTGGTAATTTGTATAGAACTTATCATACAGAAGTAACGTATATTGAACCTACGTAATTATTGGATCAGGTTTCATAAGAACATTTGCCGCGGTTAAAATATGCTTTTATTGTCAGAAAGGTGTGAAACGTTAACAGGTCTTGTTCCCGGGATCACGGTATGTTTACTGCGTCGTGAGTTATTATGATCAGGTTAGTTACAGTGCACGTGGATACATTTTATAAGCATTTCATTGGACAATGAAGTATGTCAATATTAATCTTGAAAACATAAAAAATCGAAATCTTGGAGCTTGTTGAAAGGAACGTAGGGAAACATTTATAAATGAATCAAGGTATACATACAATTTATATAGTATTAGCACACATATTTCCGCAGACAGCTGTTGACTGGTAAATAAAGTCTATGCTCAAAGAGAAAACCATTTGCATTCGTTCCCACTGAAAAATCGTAATAATAATTAGATCTGGAGAACTCCTATATAGAATGGGAACACCTTATTCTGTTTCATATACTTTATTAATATTGTAACTATTTTTATAGATGTAATACATTATTTTTCCGTGATAATATTGAATATGGCTACCAATATCTATAAATAGTGACGTCATCATGTAATGTGTGATGAACTATGCAACAGATTCTAAAAGGACTATTCTCAAACACAATTTCCGGATGTGTTCGCGATGTCACATACATCTACTTATCTCAAGTCTTCGATGCTTCGGGGACTTCTGTCATACATGGGAAAACTCCTGCTGTCCGTTGGTAGTAATGTACATCCTGGACGCTCGCAGTATATCCCACCAACGCATATTATCCGGGAACACAACAAGACCTCACCCGACGTCTCCCGATTTCTCCCGATTTCATGACTTCCCCGAAGCTTCCCCTAGACCACGTAGAACCTATTCCCGATGCTCATAAATACCATTCGGGAGTACATCGCCGAGGCAAATTACTCTGTGGGACATAGGCTTTAAATAATGTTAGGCAAAACATGTGCAGTTGCATTCTATATCAAACCACAGATTAAAGTGTATAGAGCTATATTCTAACAGTCATTCAATGTCAAAATAATTACTTGCATCGATTTTAGTATGATACTAGATTTCCTTAATTGCAAATTAAAAGTTTGGATGGGTTCCGTGTACTTTGATTCAATCGTCGAAAAAAGACGATTCTTATAGTTTCATAGGGTGTTCTAGAACACTTTCGTATGAAAATGGACAGGTAGCATGTCCAATAAATCACACAGAGAGTTTCTGTTAAAACTGAAACGATAAATGATCTAATGAATATGAAAGCATTATTGTTTTTTCAGGTTTTGAAACTTTTTTCGAAAAAAATATCTCCCGATATAGCTCTATACACTTTAAGGGTGTAACTCTTTAATTAACCACCTAGCAAATTCCATCATTATATGAAGTTGTATGCTTAATATTGAAGACCGCTTTATTTGGTGTGTGTAGAAGCAAATAATGGAAACTTGTCGACAGTGTCTCATTTCTAATGCAATGCGACACGCATTATCATCATAGTCAATATGGAAAAGAATACATTTACTGTTAGGAAGTCAGGGATACGCCTGCATGTGCTATTGAACTTGTATTTTCCATTTATTCCCAGATGTGGGGGAGTATATTTGTCAGATACTGTCACATGCTTTCGAAGGTATGGGTCATAAAGCCCGAACATCATGGATTTGTTGTTCCATTGAACCAACGTGCGTGGGTAGTTTACAGATATTACCAGGCTTGGGAAACATGTCACTTTTATAAGTGGAATACATACGCAAGCATGTCGAATTGATCATGTTCTAAATCCGTGTGTGTACTCACCAAGCGATTAAAAATAATGTCAATAAATTAAATTATGATACCCATTGTGTGAGTATTAGTTTGCATGAACACAAATGTACAAAATATTACGCATGAGTATCAATAAATTTGCACGTGAATTGTCAAATAATAACATTGGTTTGCATAGCTTTGAATTTGTTGAAAATTGATACTTAATTGTTTAATCAATGAATTGTAACAAATAGTGGCAGTTTTATGTTAGAAAAACATATTTTATGGCTCTGGTGAAACTGAAAGCTGATGTAACACTCAGACGGAACTCAGGATACATAGTATCTAAGTAAAGAACAAGGTTGTTTCCGCGACTTTTGTGTTCTTGCACTCATCGGACGAGTGTTGTTAAATACCATACTTTGGTTGCACATTTAATTACTTTTAACTGACTGGATAACAGTGATAAAATACTCAACAGAGCCTTGTATTTTTTCACTTTTATCCAACTTGTTCAATAAATTTAATATGAAAGACACTCATGTAAGTCGATTTTTTTCATACACTCATTGACACCCATGCCGTATGTAAAATGTTGCTATCCCTTTGCTAAACTGGTGTTTGTTGTAACTATTGACACCCATGCCGTATGTAAAATGTTGCTATCCCTTTGCCTAACTGATATTTATTGTAACTATTGACCTCTTAGCCTTTGAATGTTTTCCCATAATCAACACACTTTCTGTGAAACAATTATATTGTTATTCATAGGTTCCATCAAACATTATTCGTAATCAGTTCATCAATATACGTAGGGCGTTTCAAAAGTTCCAGGAAAAGTGCTCTATAATATTTATCTTTTGGCAAAATTACTTCAAACTTTGCATTGAAATAGAAAATGCATAATACATAGTGCACGATGAATCGAACACATGAGGGTGTGTTATACAAAATGGCACGGCTGCCATAGTAACGCCAAGAATGGCTAACCGGGGCAACGTTATATCAACAATAATGCTGTTTATTCTGAAAAAGTGCCTCGTTTCAAGGTACGCTTTACCAGGGTCCCTATGCAAAGCATTCGAAAGTGTCACACAATGAAGCAGATACGTCCAACGCAAACGTCTAGCGTCTGATTCACAACTGGCCGTACCTTCATTTGATAGTCTGCAAAAGTACCACTGGCAGTCTGGAAGCGCTCATATTATTCATACATCCTACCCAGTGACATGCAACACTCTTAACAGGCAGTGGTTATAAAATCTACCCATTCATGTCTTACTTTTCCTGCAAAAGACAAAAACTGGTCAAATTCCTATGATTTACTGATATGTGACGGGCGATTATAATACGGCGACAAATAAAACCTGAACACTACTGTGGGACTATTTGAACTATGGCATAAATTGATCAAAATGATGTTATACCGCCCTTCGCAAATGTTCCATTCAGTAATTTTAGGTTGTAGTTAATTGGTAGCTGTTTGGTTTGAGTCAATGTGTTGGTTATTTTGATGATTTTGGCCCGGGTAGCCATTACTGACGTTACTATGGCAGCAGTGCCATTTTGTATTACACACCCCAAAGCGTTTGGTTCATGGTACAGCATGTATAATGAATTGTTCTATTTAGATGCAAAATTTAAAGTAATTTAAACATACAATAAACCTTATTAAGCACTTTTCCTGGAACTTTTGAAACGCCCCTCGTATATTTATCCGATTGTATAACAGCACATTTCTATGATTTACATGTTGAAAAAAGCAATGTATTTGAACACAGACACAACATATATTTAGGTGCGGAATACATGACAAAAAGATAAGATTGCATTTGAAATGATGGCAACTTTGGCACTAGATACATATATGTTCAGCTCGTAGATCATGTGACGAGTCATTCACGTGTAAATAATTGGACGAATTTTTAAAATTCAAAATAAAATCGAAACGAGCATGACACTGGTACACTGGCCATGAATGTAATACAGAGCAGTAATGCAGCATGAACAATCCTTCGATTACATTGATTCATTCTAGGATAAACCGTTCGCGCGCAAAGGTCAGAAACTCTAAAGCATATCATGACATTTGACAAACTCGTTCCTTGTATATTGATCGGATGCAATATGGCACAACCAATAGACAGATGGATTGACATAAACAGACAACTTTAGTCAATGAACACTAAGTGGTGTAAAACATGAACGGGTATGTTCATTTTAATTGTTACCGCTACATAGCTAAACAGTGCGCTAAAATTGCACCGTTTTGTAGAACTTCTTTGTCATAACCAATGGTAACGACTTAACTGCATGAAAAAACAATTGAACACAAACTGTGACTTTCTGTTGTAACATGTTTAGCAGCATTGGTAGTACTTACTTTTGGATTAAGTCTCAAATACGACTCGCTAAAATCTGTGAAAGAACAAAATACTGACGGTTCTTTGAAACCTTTTTTTCACAAGTTTTACGCACAGACTGAGCCAAATGTAACATTGTACGTGGCGGGTAGTATCCATGTGGCCGAATTATTATCAGTGACACTAGCAGCTCAATGATCGAGTTATGGAACGTGTTTGCGTTCTAAAAATATTACAAAAATGTATTTACAAACATATGATTTGCACAGTGCAGTGCAGAAATATAAAAGCTGTATGCAAATATACGTAACAACGAAAACACTTGTTCCTCATATTATTGACGTGACGGGTACATGTGTTATTTAACAAACTAAATGAAAACATTGGATATGTTCCAGACATCTTCGGGAATGATAAATGCACCTTAATGCGAGTGTACAATGTGGTAATTCTGAGTATATTTCGGCTTAGAATACTACGCAATGCTTACTATGTGGATAGGTTTTGTTTATCTGTTGTTATCATTAAGCGTCTATGAGGCAGTGACGAATGCAAGCGTTCCGCTGCAATCATCGGCATTTGCGATGTACTTTGTACGGTGCTTAACACATATTTAAAAGCCTTTCTGTAATTGTTTTCTGTTGTATTAATAAATTCCTGCCTAATAGTCGTCTGTTTTGCTGCACTTGTATTGCTAGGCGAATGTTTTCATTATGCTATTGTCAAGAACATTTGCAGTTTTTTTACTGTAATATGTATATTAATATAATTTTTCGCCAGTATTATTTTTCGTATTATTGCAGATAAATTGGTAATGTTCTTTGGAGCTTTAATTCGAGTATGAATGCATGATGTAGGAAACCACATTGTCACGTATTTCTGCGGTCGATTTGTTATGTGGTTTGGATATCGCGATCGCCTGCATTAACGAAGCAACGAAAATAAGTACCCCGCGAATATTAATGTCTTACCCTATAAAACAATAAGCCGTAATATGCCTGTCAACTAGATAGCACTTGATCGTTTGTGATGTTCCAGTGGACATCCGTGTCGCATTTACTTTGGCTTAATGTTATCGTATTACGTTTCCTAAACACATCTGTGCAAATAAACATGATAATCAGCCAGCGTTTAAAACCCACGTGTGCATTAAACATGTTCATGCTCATACATATCACGTTTGTTATCAATGAGATATTTGCAGTACAACATACTCGTTACCTGCATGGCATCATCAGTATCGAGTACTCGTATTTATAGTAGATTAAACTGTTACAACAAGGACAGCATACATGAAGTGCAAGGTTATTAACCTGATTTATTTAAAGGAACAACACATTTAGACTTTCACCTACTTAGTTTCATTTTCTCGTTCAGATGTAAGTTTGGCATTGCGATTGTGGCTTGAGCATTTTCTGCTTTATGTGTATAATAGTACGTCCGGTATTAAGTGTGTTTATGGGTTGCCGATGAGTTCCAAGCGCTAAGACCTTACGACATGCAATGATACGTTGAATAATTTGTAATTCCTTCTTTGTATTAGATTGGTTTTGTTATAATATACGTATTTTAAACACCCATCTAGGTTTCACATATTAAACTCGTTTTTCAATATTCCCACCTGAATTAGTTTCAACAAAATATAATGTCATTTGTAATAATGCGACAAAGACATATATGCAGCCACGATTAAATAATTTTTTACGAAGGTTCCAATAACGACCGTTTAGCTAAGGCAATCATATCCTACTAATACAAAATATTGAACCATTTTCTGAACTGTGCAAAACACTACGAGTTATTATTCTAACGAGTTTAAGAAACTGTGTCAATGATGTATGTTTTATTCATTAGGTGCATTGGCGCACACGCATGCATGTGCTGCTAACCTCAAACATAAATAACATTCATGCTGCGATACTGTTCTCACCGCAGGAGATGCATACACATGCATTAACAGTTAAACCTGTAAGCAACCTGCATACTGTAAAATCGACAATTAAATCATATATTTTCGCGTTGTCCAAAGTTTAGATTAGATATTCTAACGTAGTTCGTGCGATACAATTATCGCTATTTTGAAAATAATTATCATGATGATACATATTATAACGTTTCATGTTCAGTTGATAACAAACTTCGAAAACAAATTTTCATTGGGATCCACAAAAATTTCAGAACGAAATTGATTAGGCAGTACAAAATCGTATTTTCGTTTGAAGCGTCCACCATAATTTTGAAAACCTTGTAGCTATCCTGAGGCAAAAACAAAACACTCGAAAGAAACATACGACTTTTATTTTATCGTCATCATTATATGGCTAACACATATAGCCAATCAATATAACGTACCTAAATAACTGAACACTTTTAAAACTTGTTTGTGTGAAAGCTACGTACTGCTATTTAGGGGTTAGGGACAAGTTGGTGAACAAATATGAAAGTAGTATCTTAATGGATTTTTAAAATATAAGATGTAACACATTTGGTTTTTTGCCCAAGATGCTTAAACCTATTCGTCCTCGGACGCTTATGACGAAGAAAAAAACTGGTATAGCCTAATGTGCATTGTTTTACTGCTATTGTTTAAGTTATCGAATTCGCGAATATAGCAGAACACATGATTACTCCCTTGCAAATTGTCTACTTTACAGTTAACCTAATGCAAGCAAATGCGGTGTAATGAATACAAGTTATTTTGAGGTTATTTGTTTTCAATAGGAATCTTATTTGACATTTAGCATTTTTCCCAAAATCCTGAACAAGTAACATTGGATTAGACAAAGCAAACAAGAAGCAGAGTTTAATGTTTGCTGGGTGATTTTATTGAAAGGATAGGGAAATACTGTATAGAGGCTCACAGGGAAGACTTGGCGTGCCAAACTGTGTCGCCTCTTAAAATAAAGTCGTTATTATTATTATTATTATTATTACTGTTACTTGTGACTATGGTAGTTGATTGTAAGTTGTTCATACAAGTTCAAGTTGGTTGTAAGTTGTTCATTCAGAAGTGGAATTAAAAACTGAAATTTTGAGATCTCAAGAACAAAGGCAGAAGTGAACGTTACTTGGTTAGCTTTTCATTTAAATGTTCAAGTTTGAAATCACTACTGTTTTCGCTTCGAGAATTTGAGGTCATGGGTTCGTTCCAAAGTCGCGTCATACTAAAGACGAATACAAATGATACCAGAAGTTACCTTGATTGACGCTCAGCATATAAGGGAAACTGGCTTCTCTTCTCGCATACGCTCGTGCACTGTATAACACCAGGAATGAGCTGTCGAGAGTGATTAATAAAACCTTATAAAAAATGGTTTCACAAATAAATTAAGTATAGTTACTAATAATCTAAACTACTGACTATACTTCTGTCAGTTGGTCATATTTTATTTCACATATAACAACTAACTGTCGACTTCACTGACCTAAATAATAAAGTACACTAGGCATAGTCATGATTCCGAAATAACTACATAGGTGCATTGTGGCATTTAGTATCAATTGATATTTCCGGCATAAGGCCTACAATATCAATAAGTGCCGAAGACTATTATCACTTTATGTAATGCAGTCCAATCAGCTTATAGCGAACTAAGTATACTTGATAACAATACAATACAATACAATCTTTATTTGAAGTCGGATTTACATTTACAACAAATAACATTAGCTATGTATAGCTATTGTCCGACATTTATAACAAACATAAATTATTAACAAACATAGACATTCCTGTAAAATAATTATTTCAGCATACATACATTAAATCTTGCAATATATTACTTTAACATGTATAAATTATATTTAATTAAATCTGTATTTAAAATAGGATAGCATACATGTAAGCAAGTTAAAAGACAGCTTGATGTAATACAGTTGTAATATCACACCAAGTATGGCAATAGTTAACACATACACTTAATCTTCCCAACCTATCCTTTTCAGACTCAAATTGCTATCATAAAACCTTTATACTTAAGTTTAAAACGTGTACCATTGATGACATTATATAAACATTCAGTAGATTCTTACAACGACTTCGGAGACAAAGTGACTATGCTATCAATTGATTATACGTCGATACGCCCACTTATTCAACGCATCGGACAATGTGCACTTGTTACAATAGATGATTATACTAATAGCAAAATAACAAGTTCTAAATAATAAAAATAAGAAACAAAATCCATAATTCACTGGCTTAGAATAAAAAATAAAAAAATTAAGAACAAAAGAAAAACTGCCTGAAAATAAGTCTTTACTCGTGGAAAAACTCACTCTTTCGAATTCGATTTTGTCAAATGCAAAGCGCCGATTATTATGAAATAATTGTAATGTTAATTTCAAATACGTATAATTCTTATAAGGTCGTAAGTAGGAATTAGGTAGTTATATCTGTAACAGTGCAGTTCAAAATTTAATATAGCATGGCTTAAAGTTAAAAGACACGACAATGTCCAATTAAATGTAGAAGATTAAAGTGAATTGGGGATTTCAGACAGGAAAACTGCGAGTTTTTCCTCATATACAAGAAATTCAAGACGTGTGCATTGTTATGATACTGTCCTTTGTCAGAGTCGGACAAATTCTATATAATATGTTCACTAACAAGAAAGTTGAAAATTATACAAGCGTTCGATTTCCGGCTGTACACGTCACAGGATGTAATAAAACAGACGATTCAGGGAAATTTTCGTCTGCTGTAGATAACTCATTGATATTGTAATGAGGCTATCATATATCTCTACGCCGGATCATTGTTAGAAAAATAACACAATGCCAATAAGTGTCGCGGTGGTAATTTGTATAGAACTTATCATACAGAAGTAACGTATATTGAACCTACGTAATTATTGGATCAGGTTTCATAAGAACATTTGCCGCGGTTAAAATATGCTTTTATTGTCAGAAAGGTGTGAAACGTTAACAGGTCTTGTTCCCGGGATCACGGTATGTTTACTGCGTCGTGAGTTATTATGATCAGGTTAGTTACAATGCACGTGGATACATTTTATAAGCATTTCATTGGACAATGAAGTATGTCAATATTAATCTTGAAAACATAAAAAATCGAAATCTTGGAGCTTGTTGAAAGGAACGTAGGGAAACATTTATAAATGAATCAAGGTATACATACAATTTATATAGTATTAGCACACATATTTCAGCAGACAGCTGCTGACTGGTAAATAAAGTCTATGCTCAAAGAGAAAACCATTTGCATTCGTTCCCACTGAAAAATCGTAATAATAATTAGATCTGGAGAACTCCTATATAGAATGGGAACACCTTATTCTGTTTCATATACTTTATTAATATTGTAACTATTTTTATAGATGTACAGTATAACCTCCGCAGAGCAACATCTGGCGGAAACCGGAAAAAGTGTTGCTCTGCAGAGGTGTTGCTCTGCAGAGGTTCTTGATTTTTCGGACATGAGTTAAGTCCCTTGTCGTTGTGTTTGCAAGGTACATAGTTATGTACATGTGATTTGTTTTACATTGTATGTGACTATACTGTAGTATATTCATATTGAGTTGTTTGCATATATTTGTACATAATAAATTTAATATTATGATAATAATATGTTTATAGGAAATATCTTTGCAACTGCATTGATGTAGTTTGCTGGCTGATCTAAGACCAATTATTTAAAGGTCTTATTTCATCCAACAGATTAATTGCTATAAATGTATCATTATTATCATTATAATAAATTGTACGCTCCTAGTTAAGTGTAAAGGTGCTTTTGTTGAGAAAGACAACGTTTTAATCTTCAAACACCGTTACACAATAATAAGGCTGCCTTTATGCAACAAACATGCATAGATCTACATCGTACACGAGTTGACACAATTAATCCAAAATCAATAGCTATAGTAATTTACCTGATAATTATAACACCTATTAAACCTCTCCATTGTAATCTCCGTAAATTTAGCGCTAATTGTACACATTGTACAATGCACATCCGATTTACAAACAATCCTAACGTGTTAACTTTTGAAGATCTTACACACGCGTTTATGCCGTGTTCTAAAAATAGATCGCACCTGTTGACAACTGTTGTTACTCAGAGGTTAAAGTCAAGGGAGGGAACGCATTTTGACTGCCGTTTGCCGCTCTACGGAGTTGTCGCTCTTTAGAGGTTGAAATAAGAGTAAAAACGATTGGGGGAAAATAAAAGTGTCGCTTCTCGGAGGTTGTCGCTTCTCAGAGGTGCCGTTTCGGGAGGTTATACTGTAATACATTATTTTTCCGTGATAATATTGAATATGGCTACCAATATCTATAAATAGTGACGTCATCATGTAATGTGTGATGAACTATGCAACAGATTCTAAAAGGACTATTCTCAAACACAATTTACCGATGTGTTCGCGATGTCACATACATCTACTTATCTCAAGTCTTCGATGCTTCGGGGACTTCTGTCATACATGGGAAAACTCCTGCTGTTCGTTGGTAGTAATGTACATCCTGGACGCTCGCAGTATATCCCACCAACGCATATTTTCCGGGAACACAACAAGACCTCACCCGACGTCTCCCGATTTCTCCCGATTTCATGACTTCCCCGAAGCTTCCCCTAGACCACGTAGAACCTATTCCCGATGCTCATAAATACCATTCGGGAGTACATCGCCGAGGCAAAATTACTCTGTGGGACATAGGCTTTAAATAATGTTAGGCAAAACTTGTGTAGTTACATTCTATATCAAACCACAGATTAAAGTGTATAGAGCTATATTCTAACAGTCATTCAATGTCAAAATAATTACTTGCATCGATTTTAGTATGATACTAGATTTCCTTAATTGCAAATTAAAAGTTTGGATGGGTTCCGTGTACTTTTATTCAATCGTCGAAAAAAGACGATTCTTATAGTTTCATAGGGTGTTCTAGAACACTTTCGTATGACAATGGACAGTTCGCATGTCCAATAAATCACACAGAGAGTTTCTGTTAAAACTGAAGCGATAAATGATCTAATGAATATGAAAGCATTATTGTTTTTTCAGGTTTTGAAACTTTTTTTGAAAAAAATATCTCCCGATATAGCTCTATACACTTTAAGGGTGTAACTCTTTAATTAATTACCTAGCAAATTCCATCATTATATGAAGTTGTATGCTTAATATTGAAGACCGCTTTATTTGGTGTGTGTAGACGCAAATAATGGAAACTTGTCGACAGTGTCTCATTTCTAATGCAATGCGACACGCATTATCATCATAGTCAATATGGAAAAGAATACATTTACTGTTAGGAAGTCAGGGATACGCCTGCATGTGCTATTGAACTTGTATTTTCCATTTATTCCCAGATGTGGGGGAGTATATTTGTCAGATACTGTCACATGCTTTCGAAGGTATGGGTCATAAAGCACGAGAATCAAGGATTTGTTGTTCCATTGAACCAACGTGCGTGGGTAGTTTACAGATATTACCAGGCTTGGGAAACATGTCACTATTATAAGTGGAATACATACGCAAGCATGTCGAATTGATCATGTTCTAAATCCGTGTGTGTACTCACCAAGCGATTAAAAATAATGTCAATAAATTAAATTATGATACCCATTGTGTGAGTATTAGTTTGCATGAACACAAATGTACAAAATATTACGCATGAGTATCAATAAATTTGCACGTGAATTGTCAAATAATAAAATTGGTTTGCATAGCTTTGAATTTGTTGAAAATTGATACTTAATTGTTAAATCAATGAATTGTAACAAATAGTGGCAGTTTTATGTTAGAAAAACATATTTTATGGCTCTGGTGAAACTGAAAGCTGATGTAACACTCAGACGGAACTCAGGATACATAGTATCTAAGTAAAGAACAAGGTTGTTTCCGCGACTTTTGTGTTCTTGCAGTCATCGGACGAGTGTTGTTAAATACCATACTTTGGTTGCACATTTTATTACTTTTAACCGACTGGATAACAGTGATAAAATACTCAACAGAGCCTTGTATTTTTTCACTTTTATCCAACTTGTTCAATAAATTTAATATGAAAGACACTCATGTTAGTCGATTTTTTTCATACACTCATTGACACCCATGCCGTATGTAAAATGTTGCTATCCCTTTGCTAAACTGGTGTTTGTTGTAACTATTGACACCCATGCCGTATGTAAAATGTTGCTATTCCTTTGCCTAACTGATATTTATTGTAACTATTGACCTCTTAGCCTTTGAATGTTTTCCCATAATCAACACACTTTCTGTAAAACAATTATATTGTTATTCATAGGTTCCATCAAACATTATTCGTAATCAGTTCATCAATATACGTAGGGCGTTTCAAAAGTTCCAGGAAAAGTGCTCTATAATATTTATCTTTTGGCAAAATTACTTCAAACCTTGCATTGAAATAGAAAAATGCATAATACATAGTGCACGATGAATCGAACACATGAGGGTGTGTTATACAAAATGGCACGGCTGCCATAGTAACGTCAAGAATGGCTAACCGGGGCAACGTTATATCAACAATAATGCTGTATATTCTGAAAAAGTGCCTCGTTTCAAGGTACGCTTTACCAGGGTCCCTATGCAAAGCATTCGAAAGTGTCACACAATCAAGCAGATACGTCCAACGCAAACGTCTAGCGTCTGATTCACAACTGGCCGTACTTTCATTTGATAGTCTGCAAAAGTACCACTGGCAGTCTGGAAGCGCTCATATTATTCATACATCCTACCCAGTGACATGCAACACTCTTAACAGGCAGTGGTTATAAAATCTACCCATTCATGTCTTAATTTTCCTGCAAAAGACAAAAACTGGTCAAATTCCTATGATTTACTGATATTTGACGGGCGATTATAATACGGCGACAAATAAAACCTGAACACTACTGTGGGACTATTTGAACTATGGCATAAATTGATCAAAATGATGTTATACCGCCCTTCGCAAATGTTCCATTCAGTAATTTTAGGTTGTAGTTAATTGGTAGCTGTTTGGTTTGAGTCAATGTGTTGGTTATTTTGATGATTTTGGCCCGGGGAGCCATTACTGACGTTACTATGGCAGCAGTTCCATTTTGTATTACACACCCCAAAGCGTTTGGTTCATGGTACAGCATGTATAATGAATTGTTCTATTTAGATGCAAAATTTAAAGTTATTTAAACATACAATAAACCTTATTAAGCTCTTTTCCTGGAACTTTTGAAACGCCCCTCGTATATTTATCCGATTGTATAACATCACATTTCTATGATTTACATGTTGAACAAAGCAATGTATTTGAACACAGACACAACATATATTTAGGTGCGGAATACATGACAAAAAGATAAGATTGCATTTGAAATGATGGCAACTTTGGCACTAGATACATATATATTCAGCTCGTAGATCATGTGACGAGTCATTCACGTGTAAATAATTGGACGAATTTTTAAAATTCAAAATAAAATCGAAACGAGCATGACACTGGTACACTGGCCATGAATGTAATACAGAGCAGTAATGCAGCATGAACAATCCTTCGATTACATTGATTCATTCTAGGATAAACCGTTCGCGCGCAAAGGTCAGAAACTCTTAAGCATATCATGACATTTGACAAACTCGTTCCTTGTATATTGATCGGATGCAATATGGCACAACCAATAGACAGATGGATTGACATAAACAGACAACTTTAGTCAATGAACACTAAGTGGTGTAAAACATGAACGGGTATGTTCATTTTAATTGTTACCGCTACATAGCTAAACAGTGCGCTAAAATTGCACCGTTTTGTAGAACTTCTTTGTCATAACCAATGGTAACGACTTAACTGCATGAAAAAAAAACAATTAAACACAAACTGTGACTTTCTGTTGTAACATGTTTAGCAGCATTGGTAGTACTTACTTTTGGATTGAGTCTCAAATACGACTCGCTAAAATCTGTGAAAGAACAAAATACTGACGGTTCTTTGAAACCTTTTGTTCACAAGTTTTACGCACAGACTGAGCCAAATGTAACATTGTACGTGGCGGGTAGTATCCATGTGGCCGAATTATTATCAGTGACACTAGCAGCTCAATGATCGAGTTATGGAACGTGTTTGCGTTCTAAAAATATTACAAAAATGTATTTACAAACATATGATTTGCACAGTGCAGTGCAGAAATATAAAAGCTGTATGCAAATATACGTAACAACGAAAACACTTGTTCCTCATATTATTGACGTGACGGGTACATGTGTTATTTAGCAAACTAAATGAAAACATTGGATATGTTCCAGACATCTTCGGGAATGATAAATGCACCTTAATGCGAGTGTACAATGTGGTAATTCTGAGTATATTTCGGCTTAGAATACTACGCAATGCTTACTATGTGGATAGGTTTTGTTTATCTGTTGTTATCATTAAGCGTCTATGAGGCAGTGACGAATGCAAGCGTTCCGCTGCAATCATCGGCATTTGCGATGTACTTTGTACGGTGCTTAACACATATTTAAAAGCCTTTCTGTACGTGTTTTCTGTTGTATTAATAAATTCCTGCCTAATAGTCGTCTGTTTTGCTGCACTTGTATTGCTAGGCGAATGTTTTCATTATGCTATTGTCAAGAACATTTGCAGTTTTTTTACTGTAATATGTATATTAATATAATTTTTCGCCAGTATTACCTTTCGTATTATTGCAGATAAATTGGTAATGTTCTTGGGAGCTTTAATTCGAGTATGAATGCATGATGTAGGAAACCACATTGTCACGTATTTCTGCGGTCGATTTGTTATGTGGTTTGGATATCGCGATCGCCTGCATTAACGAAGCAACGAAAATAAGTACCCCGCGAATATTAATGTCTTACCCTATAAAACAATAAGCCGTAATATGCCTGTCAACTAGATAGCACTTGATCGTTTGTGATGTTCCAGTGGACATCCGTGTCGCATTTACTTTGGCTTAATGTTATCGTATTACGTTTCCTAAACACATCTGTGCAAATAAACATGATAATCAGCCAGCGTTTAAAACCCACGTGTGCATTAAACATGTTCATGCTCATACATATCACGTTTGTTATCAATGAGATATTTGCAGTACAACATACTCGTTACCTGCATGGCATCATCAGTATCGAGTACTCGTATTTATAGTAGATTAAACTGTTACAACAAGGACAGCATACATGAAGTGCAAGGTTATTAACCTGATTTATTTAAAGGAACAACACATTTAGACTTTCAGCTACTTAGTTTCATTTTCTCGTTCAGATGTAAGTTTGGCATTGCGATTGTGGCTTGAGCATTTTCTGCTTTATGTGTATAATAGTACGTCCGGTATTAAGTGTGTTTATGGGTTGCCGATGAGTTCCAAGCGCTAAGACCTTACGACATGCAATGATACGTTGAATAATTTGTAATTCCTTCTTTGTATTAGATTGGTTTTGTTATAATATACGTATTTTAAACACCCATCTAGGTTTCACATATTAAACTCGTTTTTCAATATTCCCACCTGAATTAGTTTCAACAAAATATAATGTCATTTGTAATAATGCGACAAAGACATATATGCAGCCACGATTAAATAATTTTATCACGAAGGTTCCAATAACGACCGTTTAGCTAAGGCAATCATATCCTACTAATACAAAATATTGAACCATTTTCTGAACTGTGCAAAACACTACGAGTTATTATTCTAACGAGTTTAAGAAACTGTGTCAATGATGTATGTTTTATTCATTAGGTGCATTGGCGCACACGCATGCATGTGCTGCTAACCTCAAACATAAATAACATTCATGCTGCGATACTGTTCGCACCGCAGGAGATGCATACACATGCATTAACAGTTAAACCTGTAAGCAACCTGCATACTGTAAAATCGACAATTAAATCATATATTTTCGCGTTGTCCAAAGTTTAGATTAGATATTCTAACGTAGTTCGTGCGATACAATTATCGCTATTTTGAAAATAATTATCATGATGATACATATTATAACGTTTCATGTTCAGTGGATAACAAACTTCGAAAAAAATTTTCATTGGGATCCACAAAAATTTCAGAACGAAATTGATTAGGCAGTACAAAATCGTATTTTCGTTTGAAGCGTCCACCATAATTTTGAAAACCTTGTAGCTATCCTGAGGCAAAAACAAAACACTCGTAAGAAACATACGACTTTTATTTTATCGTCATCATTATATGGCTAACACATATAGCCAATCAATATAACGTACCTAAATAACTGAACACTTTTAAAACTTGTTTGTGTGAAAGCTACGTACTGCTATTTCGGGGTTAGGGACAAGTTGGTGAACAAATATGAAAGTAGTATCTTAATGGATTTTTAAAATATAAGATGTAACACATTTGGTTTTTTGCCCAAGATGCTTAAACCTATTCGTCCTCGGACGCTTATGACGAAGAAAAAAACTGGTATAGCCTAATGTGCATTGTTTTACTGCTATTGTTTAAGTTATCGAATTCGCGAATATAGCAGAACACATGATTACTCCCTTGCAAATTGTCTACTTTACAGTAAACCTAATGCAAGCAAATGCGGTGTAATGAATACAAGTTATTTTTGAGGTTATTTGTTTTCAATAGGAAACTTATTTGACAATTGGCATTCTTTCACAAAATCCTGAACTAGTAACATTGGAAAAGACAAAGCAAACAAGAAGCAGAGTTTAATGTTTGCTGGATGACTTTATGGAAAGGATAGGGAAATACTGTATAGAGGCTCACAGGGAAGACTTGGCGTGCCAAACTGTGTCGCCTCTTAAAATAAAGTCGTTATTATTATTATTATTACTGTTACTTGTGACTATGGTAGTTGATTGTAAGTTGTTCATACAAGTTCAAGTTGGTTGTAAGTTGTTCATTCAGAACTGGAATTAAAAACTAAAATTTTGAGATCTCAAGAACAATGGCAGAAGTGAACGTTACTTTGTTAGCTTTTCATTTAAATTTTCAAGTTTGAAATCACTACTGTTTTTGCTTCGAGAATTGGAGGTCCTGGGTTCTATCCAAAGTCGCGTCATACTAAAGACGAATACAAATGATACCAGAAGTTACCTTGATTGACGCTCAGCAAATAAGGGAAACTGGCTTCTCTTCTCGCATACGCTCGTGCACTGTATAACATATCGTATTTCACATATTACAACTAACTGTCAACTTCACTGACCTAAATACTAAAGTACACTGGGCATATTTATGATTCAGAAATAATCATATAGGTGCATTGTGGCATTAAGTATCAATTGATATTTCCGGCAGTAGGCCAATAATATCAATAAAAGTCGAAGACAATTACCACTTTATGTAATGCAGTCCAATCAGCTAATAGCGCACTAAGTATACTTGATGTAATACAGTTGTAATATCACACCAAGTATACCAATAATTAACACATACTCTTTCTCTTCCCAACCTATCCTTTTCAGTCTCATACAACTATCATAAATCTTTATACTTACGTTTAAAATATGTTCCATTGATGACATTATATAAACATTCAGTTGATTCTTACAACGACTTCGGTAAGAAAGTGACTATGCTATCAATTGATTATACGTCGATACGCCCACTTATTCAACGCATTGCACTTGTTACAATAGATACTTATACTAATAGCAAAATAACTAGTTCTATTATAAACAAAATTCATAATTCGATGGCTTAGAATAAAAAAAATCAAACTTTTAAGAACACAAGAAAAACTGCCTGAAAAAATCTCTTTACTCATGGAAAAGCTCACTCTTTGGACTTCGATTTTGTCAAATGAAAAGCTCCGAGTATTATGAAAATACCCTCATAAGAAGCGCTTTGTAATGTTGATTTTTAAATACGTATGAGTCTTATAAGGTCGTAAGTAGGAATTAGGTAGTTATATCTGTAATAGTGCAGTTCAAAATTTAATATAGCATGGCTTAAAGTTAAAAGACACGAGACTGTCCAATTAAATGTATTAGTAAAAGATAAAAGTGAATTGGGGACTTCGGACAGGAAAACTGCGTGTATTTCCGCATATACAAGAAATTCAAGACGTGTGCATTGTTATGATACTGTCCTTTGTCAGAGTCGGACAAATTCTATATAATATGTTCACTAACAAGAAAGTTGAAAATTATACACGCGTTCGATTTCCGGCTGTACACGTCACAGGATGTAATAAAACAGACGATTCAGGGAAAGTGTCGTCTGCTGTAGATAACTCATTGATATTGTAATGTGGTTATCATATATCTTGACGCCGGTTAATTTTTGGGAAAAATAACACAATGCCAATAAGTGTCGCGGTGGTAATTTTTGAACAGGGTGCTTAACCCTGTTCTGTGTTAGCGTTAAAAATACACTAGACATGATTACGAGCTAAAAATAGCTCCACTTGCGCATTCCTCGGGGTGACTTCGGACTTTATCGCCTAATCTTTAGCCGAGACAGTGTTTATAATGTTGCATGATAACTTAGCACTTTATTGCAGGAAGCTTGGTAAATATATCGAGACAGCGACTGTATTATGTTACGCAAGCTAGGTTACCATCCGGTCAGTGTTTAAATACTGTGAATAGTATAGACTGTAGAGGTAATAATGTATTAACTAGATGCTGGAACATACATATGGCGTTGGGGTGGCATATGCCCTCATATGCTTTGTGACTGGAAAAATATTTTTCTGACGACAGGAACAATCCCTGTTCTTCCAGTGCCATCGGCGCTTTGATTATAGAACTTATCATACAGTAGTACCGTATATTGAACCTACGTAATTATTGGATAAGGTTTCATAAGAACATTTGCCAGAGTTAAAATATCCTTTTATTGTCAGCAAGGTGTAAAAAGTTAACAAGTCTTGTCCCGGGATCACGGTATGTTTACTGCGTCATGGGTAATTATGATCAGGTTAGTTACAGTGCATGTGGATACATTTTATAAACATTTCATTGGACAAAGAAGTATGTCAATATTAATCTTGAAAACATAAAAAATCAAAATATTGGAGTTTGTTGAATGGACCTTAGGGAAACATTTATAAATGAATCAAGGGATGCAAACAATTTATATAGTATAAGAACACATATTTCAACAGACAGCTGCTGACTGGTTAATAAAGTCTATGCTCGGCTCGGCAAATAGTATGAATCGATCGTCATCAAAGAGAAAACCACTTACATTCGTTTCCATTGAAAAATCATAATGATAATTAGATCTGGAGAACTCCTTTATAGAATGGTAACACCTTATTCTGTTTCAAATACTTTATAAATATTGTAACTATTTTCATAGATGTAATAAAATCCTTTCCGTGATAATATTGAATATGGCTACCAATATCTATAAATGTGAAATGTAATGACGTCATCATGTGATATGTGATGAACTATGCAACAGATTCTAACCAGCCATACTGACAATTTTAATAAACAATTTCCCGATGTTTTCGCAATGTCACAAACATCTACTTATCTCAAGTCTTCGATGCTTCGGGGATTTCTGTCATACATGGGAAAACTCCTGATGACCGTTTGAAGTAATGAACATCCCGGACACTCGACAGTATATCCCACCAACGCATATTATCCGGGAACACAACAGGACCTCGCCCAACGCCTCCCGATTCTTCCCGATTTCATGACTTCCCCGAAGTTTCCTCAAAACCACGTAGAACCTATTCCTGATGCTCATAACATTCATTCGGGAGGACATCGTGGAGGCAAAATTACTAGTGGGACAAAGGCTTTAGATAATGTTAGGCAAAACATGTACAGTTGAATTCTATATCAATCCAAAGATTAAAGTGTATAGAGCTATATTCTAACAGTCATTCAATGTCAAAATAATTATTTGCATCGTTTTTAGTATGATACTAGATCTCCTTAATTGCTATTAAAAGTTTGGATGGGTTTCGTGTACTGTGATTCAATCGTCGAAAAAAAGACGATTCTTATAGTTTCATAGGGTGTTCTAGAACACTTTCGTATGGAAATGGACAGTTCGCATGTCCAATAAATCACACAGAGAGTTTCTGTTAAAACTGAAGCGATAAATGATCTAATGAATATGAAAGCATTATTGTTTTTTCAGGTTTTGAAACTTTTTTTGAAAAAAATATCTCCCGATATAGCTCTATACATTTTGAGGGTGTAACTCTTTAATTAATTACCTAGCAAACCTAGTTTTTATTTTGATATTCCGATATAGCTCTATACACTTTAAGGGTGTTGATTAATAACCTAGCAAATTCCATCATCATATCAAGTTGTATACTTAATCTTGAAGACCGCTTTATTTGGTGCGTGTAGACGCAAATATGGGAAAATTGTCGACAATGTCTCATTTCCAATGCAATGCGACACGCGATATCATCATAGTCAATATGGAAAAGAATACATTTACTGTTAGGAAGTCAGGGATACGCCTGCATGTGCAATTGAACTTGTATTTTCCATTTATTCCCAGATGCGGGGGAGTATATTTGTCAGATACTGTCACATGCTTTCGAAGGTATGGGTCATAAAGCACGAACATCATGGATTTGTTGTTCCATTGAACCAACGTGCGTGGGTAGTTTACAGATATTACCAGGCTTGGGAAACATGTCACTATTATAAGTGGAATACATACGCAAGCATGTCGAGTTGATCATGTTCTAATTCCGTGTGTGTACTCACAAAGCGATTAAAAATAATGTCAATAAATTAAATTATGATACCCATTGTGTGAGTATTAGTTCGCATGAACACAAATGTAGAAAATATTACGCATGAGTATCAATAAATTTTCAAATGAATTGTCAAATAATAAAATTGGTTTGCATAGTTTGGAATTTGTTGAAAATTGATACTTTTAATTGTTTAATCAATGAATTGTAACAAATAGTGGCAGTTTTATGTTAGAAAAACGTGTTGTATGGCTCTGATAAAACTGAAAGCTGATGTAACGCTCAGACGGAACTCAGGATACATGGTATCTAAGTAACGAACAAGGTTGTTTCCGCGACTTTTGTGTTCTTGCAGTCATCGGACGAGTGTTGTTTACTACAATACTATGGCTGCACATTTGATACTTTTAACTCACTGGATAACAGTGATAAAATACTCAACAGAGCCTTGTATTTTATCACTTTTATCCAACTTGTTCAATAAATTTAATATGAAAGACACTCATGTAAGTCAATTCTTTTCATAAACTTATACTTACCATAATTATTGACATAAACTTATGCTTATTGACACCCGTGCCGTATGTAAAATGTTGCTACCCCTTTGCTAAACTGATATTTTTTGTAACTATTGACCTTTTAGCCTTTGAATGTTTTCCCATAATGAACACACTTTCTGTGAAACAATTATATTGTTATTCATAGGTTCCATCAAACATTTATTGAAATCAGTTTATCAATACACGTAGGGCGTTTCAAAAGTTCCAGGAAAAGTGCTCTATAATATGTATATTTTGGCCAAACTGCTTCGAACTTTGCATTTAAATAGAAAAATCATAATACATAGTGCACGACGAATCGAACGCATGAGGGTGTGTCATACAAAATGGCACGGCTGCCATAGTAATGTCATGAATGGCTTACCGGGGGAACGTTATATCTGGACGTACCTTATTAACATGTTCTGACTATGTGCCTCCGTAGCTCAGTGGTTGGTGCGCTTGCCGTCTAATCTGGCGACACGGGTTCAAATCCGGGTGGAGGTACATATATATGCCTGCCATGTTTCAGTAGAAATAAAGCAAATAAAGGCTATGCTCGGCATAATTCATTTAAAAAAAACGACAACAAAAAAAAAAACATGTTCTGACTAAATCTCACTCAGTCAAATGGCACACAAAATTCACCGATTACAACAACAACAATGCTTAATATTCTGAAAAAGTGCCTCGTTTCAAGGTACGCTCCTTCAGGGTCCCTATGCAAAGCATTCGAAAGTGTTACAAAATCAACCAGATATGTCCAACGCAACGTCTAGCGTCTGATTCACAACTGACCGTACCTTCCTTTGATCGTCTGCAGCAGTACCACTGGCAGTCTGGATGGGGCTCAAATTAATCATACATCCTACCCAGTGACATGCAACTCTCTTAACAGGCAGTGGTTATAAAATCTACTGTTTCAAGTCTTAATTTTCTTAAAAAACTGGTCAATTTCCAATGATTTACTGATATTTGACGGGCGATTATAATACGGCGACAAATAAACCTGAACACAACTGTGGGACTATTTAAACTATGGCATAAATTGATCAAAATGATGTTATACTGCCCTTCGCAAATGTTCCATTCAGTAATTTTAGGTTGTAGTTAATTGGTAGCTGTTTGGTTGGAGTCAATGGGTTGGTTAGTTTGAAGATTTTGCACCGGGTAGCCATTACTGACGTTACTCTGGCATCAGTGTCATTTTGTATGACACACCCCTAAGCGTTTGGTTCATGGTACAGCATGTATAATGAATTGTTCTATTTAGATGCAACGTTTAAAGTTATTTGAACATACGATTAACATTATTAAGCACTTTCCTGGAGCTTTTGAAACGCCCCTCGTATATTTATCCGATTGTATAACAGCACATTTCTATGATTTACATATTGAACAAAGGAATGTAATTGAGCACTGGCACAACATATATTTAGGTGCGGATTATATGACAAAAAGTTAAGATTGCATTTGAAATGATGGCAACTTTGGCACAAGATACATGAATATTTAGCTCGTAGATCATGTGACAATCATTCATGAGTTAAAAATTGGAACGCATTTTTAAAATAAAACTAAAATCAAAACGAGCATGACACTGTTACACTGGCCATGAATGTAGAGCATTAATGCAGCATGACCAATCCTTCGATTACGTTGATTCATTCTAAGATAAACTGTTCGCGCGTGCTGGTCAGAAGCTCTAAAGCATATCATGGCATTTGACAAACTCGTTCCTTGTGTATCGATTGGATGCAATATGGCACAACCAATAGACAGATGGATTGACATAAACAGACAACTTTAGTCAATAACCACTAAGTGGCGTAAAACATGAACGGGTATTCTTAAATTGTTACCGCTACATAGCTAAACAGTACGCTAAAATTGCACCGTTTTGTAGAACTTCCTTTGTCATAACCTCTGGTAACGACTTAACTGCATGAAAAAACAATTGAACATAAACTGTGGCTTTCTGTTGTTACATGTTCGACAGCATTGGCAGTACTTACTTTTGGATTGAGTCTCAAATGCGTCAAAATACTGACGGTTCATTGAAACCTTTTGTTGACATATTTTTACGCGCAGACTGAGCCAAAATGTAACATTGTAGCGGGTAGTATCCAAGTGACCGAATTACTATCAGTGACACTAGCAGCTCAATAATCGAGTAATGAAACGTGTTTGCGTTCTAAAAATATTACAAAAATGTATTTACAAACATATGTTTTTCAGAGTGCAGTGCAGAAATATAAAAGCTGTATGCAAATATACGTAACAACACTTGTTGCTAATATTATTGACGGGTACATGTGTTATTATAACAAACTGGATGAAAACATTGGACATGTTCCAGACATCTTGGGGAATGATAAATGCACCTTTATACGATTGCACAATGTGTTAACTCCAAGTGTATGTCGGCTTAGAATACTACGAAATGTTTACTATGTGGATAGGTTTTGTTCATTTGTTGTTATCATTAAGTGTCTATAGGGCAGTGACGAATGCAAGCTTCCGCTGCAATCATCGGCATTTGCAATGTTCTATGCACGGTGCTTAACACATATGTAAAGCCTTTCTGTACGTGCTTTCTGTTGTATTAATAAATTCCTGCCTAATAGTCGTCTGTTTTGTTGCACTTGTATTGCTAGGCGAATGTTTTTATTATGCTATTGTCAAGAACATTTGTAGTTTTTTTGCAGTAATATGTAAATTCCTAATTTTTCGCCAGTATTACATTTCGTATTTTTGCAGATGTAGGAAACCCCATTGTTACGTATTTCGAAGCAACGAAAATAAGTACCCCGCGAATATTAATGCCGTACTGTATAAAACAATAAGCCGTAATATGCCTGTAAACTAGATAGCACATGGTCGTTTGTGATGTTCCACTGGACATCCGTGTCGCATTTACTTTGTCTTAATGTTATTGTATTACGTTTCCTTAAAACCTAACATCTGTGCAAATAAACATGAAAATAAGCCAGCGTTTAAAACCCACGTGTGCATTAAACATGTTCATGCTCAATCATATCACGTTTGTAATCAATGAGATATTTGCAGTACAACATGAAATCATCAGTATAGAGTACTAGTATTTATAGTGGAATAAACTGTTACAACAAGGACATCATACATGAATAACAAGGTTATTAACCTGATTTCTTTAAAGGAACAACACCTTTAGACTTTTAGCTGCTTAGTTTCATTCTCTCGTTCAATTGTACGTTTGGCATTGCGATTGTGGTTTGAGCATTTTCTGGTTTCTGTGTAAAATAAAACGTCGAGTATTAAGTGTGTTTGTGGGTTGTCGATGAGTTCCAGGCGCTAAGACCTCACGGCATGCAATGAGACGTTTAATAATTTGTAATTCCTTTTTTGTTTTACATTTGTTTTGTTATAATATATGTAAACACCCATCTAGGTTTCACATATTAAACTCGTGTTCCAATACCCCCCCCCCTGAATTAGTTTCAACAAAATATAATGTCATTTGTAATATTGCGACAAAGACATATCTGCAGCCACGATTTAATAATTTTATCACGAAGGATCTAACAACGAGTGTTTAGCATAGGCAATCACATCCTAATAAACCTATACACAATCTTGCACCATTTTACGAACTGTACAAAAAGACTTCGAGTTATAACTCTAACGAGTTCAAGAAACTGTGTCAACGATGTCTGTTTTATTCGTTATGTGCATTGGCGCGCGCACGCATGCATGTGCTGCAAACCTCAAAACATAAATAACATTAATGTTGCGATATTGTTCAGAAATTGATCGCACCACAGGAGATGCATACAGTTAAACCTGTAAGCAACCTGCAGTAACATGATTTTATGAATACTGTAAAGTCATCTATACCTTTTTTCCCGCTGTCCAAATTTTGCAGATGAAACATTATAACGTGGTTTGCGTGACAAATTGTCGCAGACTTAATGATATCTATCATGGTGAAACATATAAAAATGTCTTAACTTTCAATAAATTACAAACTTGGTAAACCAATTTTCATTATAGACCACAGAAACTGCAGACAGAAATTCATTATGCGTTTTGTTTTACTGCTATTGGTTAACTTATCGAATTCGCGAATATAGAAGAATACAATGTACACACGAGTGCTCCCTTGGGAATTGTCTAATTTACAGTAAACCTATTGCAAGCAAATCCGGTGCAATGAATATAAGTTATTTTTGAGGTTATTTGTTTCAAAAGGAAACTTATTTGACAATTGGCATTCTTTCACAAATCCTGAACAAGTAACATTGGATTAGACAAAGCAAACAAGAAGCAGAGTTTAATGTTTGCTGGGTGAGTTTATTGAAAGGATGGGGAACTACTGATACTTGTGATGTTGGCAATTGGATCTAAGATGTTCAAACAAGTTCAAGTTGGAAGAAAGTTGTTCATTTAGAAGTGAAAATGAAAACTGAAATTTTGAGTTTACAACTACAATGGCAGAAGTGAACTTAACTTTGTTAGCTTTTCATTCAATTATATAAATGTGAAATCACTATTGTGTTCGCTTCTGGTATTGGAGGTCCTGGATTCTATCACAAGTTGCGTCATACTAAAGACGAATTAAAAATGATACCAGAAATTACATTGATTGACGCTCAGCATATAAGGGAAACTGGCTTCTCTTCTTGCATACCCTCGTGCACTGTGTAACATAAGGAATGAGTTGTCGAGAGTGATTAATATAAGTTTAAAAAATGGTTAACAAATAAATTAAGTATATTTATTCATAATCTAAACTATTGAGTATACTTCTGTCCGTTTGTCATATTTATTTCACATATAACAACTAACTGTTATCTTGAGTGACCTAAATACTCAAGTACACTGGGCATAGTCATGGATCAGAACTAATTACATAAGTGCATTGTGTCATTTAGTATCAATTGATATTTCAGGCACTAGGCCTACAATATCAATAAGCACCGAAGACAATTATCACTTTATGTAATGCAGTCCAATCAGCTAATAGCGCACTAAGTTTACTTGATGTAATACAATTGTAATATCACACCAAGTATACCAATAGTTAACACATACTCTTTCCCTTCCCAACCTATCCTTTTTCAGACTCATACGAGCTCGTATAAGTATCATAAAATCTTTATACTTACGTTTAAAACGTGTATCATTGATGACATAATATAAACATTCAGTTGATTCTTTCAACGACTTCGGAGAGAAAGTGACTATGCTTTCAATTGATTATAGGTCGATACGCCCACTTATTCAACGCATCGGACAATCTGCACTTGTTACAAAAGATGATTATACTAATAGCAAAATAGCAATTTCTAAATAACAAAAATAATAAACGATCTCCATAATTCGCTGGCTTAGAATGAATATCAAAAATCAAAATTTTAAGAACTCAAGAAAATAAGTCTGAAAATAACTCTTTACTCATGGAAAAACTCACTCTTTGGACTTCGATTTTGTCAACATGAAAAGCTCCGAGTATTATGAAAATAGCCTCACGAGAAGCGCTTTGTAATGTTGATTTCAAATACGTATGAGTCTTATAAGGTCGTAAGTAGAAATTAGGTAGTTATTTTTATAAAAGCACAGTTCAAAATTTAATATAGCATGGCTTAAAGTTAAAAGACACGACAATGTCCAATTAGTAGAAGATAAAAGTGAATTGGGAACTTCAGACAGGAAAACTGCGTGTATTTTCGCATATACAAGAAATTCAAGACGTGTGCATTGTTATGATACTGTCCTTTGTGAGAGTCGGACAAATTCTATATAATATGTTCACTAACAAGAAAGTTGAAAATTATACAAGCGTTCGATTTCCGGCTGTACACGTCACAGGATGTAATAAAACAGACGATTCAGGGAAATTGTCGTCTGCTGTAGATAACTCATTGATAGTGTAATGTGGCTATCATATATATAGACGCCCGGATTATTGTTAGAAAAATAACACAATGGCAATAAGTGTCGCGGTGGTAATTTTTATAGAGCTTATCATACAGTTGTAACGTATATTGAACCTACGTAATTATTGGATAAGGTTTCATAAGAACATTTGCCACGGTTAAAATATCCTTTTATTGTCAGCAAAGTGTGAAATGTAAACATGTCTTGTCTCGGGATCACGGTATGTTTACTGCGTCGTGAGTTATTATGATCAGGTTAGTTACAGTGCACGTGGATACATTTTATAAGCATTTCATTGAACAATGAAGTATGTCAATATTAATCTTGAAAACATGGAAAATCAAAATCTTGGAGTTTGTTGATAGGAACGTAGGGAAAGATTTATGAATGATACTAGGGATGCATACAAGTTATATAGTATAAGCAGGCATATTTCAACAGACAGCTGCTGACTGGTAAATAAGGTCTATGCTCGGCTCGGCAAATAGTATGAATCGATTGTCTTCAAAGAGAAAAACCACTTACATTCGTTCCCACCGAAAAATCATATTAATAATTAGATCTGGATAAATACTATATAGAATGGGAACACCTTATTCTGTTTTTTTAATACTTTATTAGTATTGTAACTGTTTTTATCGATGTAAAATCTTTTTCCGTGATGATATTGAATATGGCTACCAATATCTATAAATGGGTAATGTAGTGACGTCATCATGTAATATGTGCTGAACTATACAACAGATTCTAACCAGCCATACTGACAATTCTCAAATACAATTTACCGATGTGTTCGCGATGTCACATACATCTACTTATCTCAACTCTTCGATGCTACGCGGGCTTTAGTCATACATCGGGGAAACTCCTGATGTCCATTGGTAGTAATGTACATCCCGGAGACTCAGTATATCCCCGACGCATAATATCGTGAACACAACGGGACCTCACCCGATTAATCCCGATTTCATGACTTCCCCGAAGCTTCCCCTAGACCACGTAGAACCTATTCCCGATGCTCATAACTTTCCTTCGGGAGTACATCGCCGAGGCAAACTTATTCAGTTGGACATATGCTTTAAATAATGTTAGACAAAACATGTGCCGTTGCATAAAGATTAAGGTGTTACGCTTTAATCAAGCAAATACCATCATCATATGAAGTCGTATACTTGATATTAAAGACCGCTTTATTTGGTGCAATACGCAAGCAAGTCGAGTTGATCTGGAACTTAATCCGTGTATGTGGTTTGATTTGGTATGTTGCACGTATAGTCTCTTACAGCTAAGGTTAGTCCAGCCCTTATTAATGGTCTCTTTAATTAAAGTTAATTATGCTTTAAATTATTGAATTTTATCAAAGATTACGTTAAAATACATTCAGTTTGAATCATAGATCGACAATGATAGAGCTTGGTTTCCGAAACGTTTAAACAATATCACATTTTCAAAATTCCTTAGTGTTTATTTAGAGAATAATTTGTTCTGCGCAATGGTCTCACATGTATGAGTAGTAAAACTTGAATGCATGTTATTACCTGAAATTATATATCTTGCCCGGTTATCATATTGCTGGAATAACAGTCCTTTTAGTACCCATATACATTGACCATACTCTGGAAGCGGAGATTACGAGTACTTTAGCGAACGATAACTCTAACGTCGTGTAGGTGGATCGACCCCGACGTTTTCCGTCTTACCAGTATACTTCAAGGTGCACATAATCTGGTGCTAAGTTTGATATATCTATATCATAAAAGTTGCAAGTGTAATATACGCAAGTGTTTGAAACGAGCATTTAGTAGAACGTTAGTGGCATGCACTTGTGTAATTAATGATGCGAAAACATCACAAACGATCAAGTGCTATCTAGTTGACAGGCATATTACGGCTTATTGTTTTATACGGTACGACATTAATATTCGCGGGGTGTTTATTTTCGTTGCTTCGTTAATATAGGCGATCGCGAAATCCAATCCACACAACAAATCGACCGCCGAAATACGGAATAATGGGGGTGTCCTATATCATGCCTTCATACTCGAATTGAAGCTCCCAAAACAATGCCATTTTATCTGCAAAAATACGAAAGGTACTACTGGCGAAACATTAGGAATTTTCATGTAACGGTAAAAAAACTGCAAATGTTCTTGACAATAGCATAATGAATATCATTCGCATAGCAATACAAGTGCAACAAAACAGACGACTATTAGGCAGGAATTTATTAACACAACAGAAAGCACATACATACAGGCATTTAAATATGTGTTAAGCACCGTACAAAGTACATCGCAAATGCCGATGATTGCAGCGGAACGCTTGCATTCGTCACTGCCTCATAGACGCTTAATGATAACAACAAATTAACAAAACCAATCCACATAGTAAACATTGCCTAGTATTCTAAGCCGACATTTACTCGGAATTACCACATTGTACAATCGTATTAAGGTGCATTTATCATTCCCGAAGATGCCTGGAACATGTCCAATATTTTCATCTAGTTTGTTATAAGAAATCATGTACCCGTCAATAATATTAGCAACAAGTGTTTTTGGTGTTACGTATATTTGCATACAGCTTTTATATTTCTGCACTGCACTGTGCAAAACATATGTTTGCAAATACATTTTTGTAATAATTTTAAAACGCGAATGCGGTCCATAACTCGATCATTGAGCTGCTAGTATGACAGATAGTAATTCTGTCACATGGATACTACCCGCCACAATGTTACATTTTGGCTCAGTCAGCGCGTAAAAATATGTCAAAAAAGGTTTCGAAGAACCGTCAGTATTTTATTCTTTCACCTTGGACAATAGTAATTCGGTCTCATGGATTGTACCCGCCACAATGTAACAGTTTGGCTAAGTCAGCGCTTAAAAATATGTCAAAAAAAGTTTCAAAGAACCGTCAGTATTTTATTCTTTCACCGATTTTAGCGAGTCGTATTTGAGACTCAAGCCAAAAGTAAATACTACTAATGCTGCTGAACATGTTACAACAGAAAGTCAAAGTTTTTGTTCCATTTTTTTGCAGTTAAGTCGGTACCAGAGGTTATGACAAAAGAGTTTCCACAAAACGGAGCAATTTTGGCGTACTTATAAGCTTTGTAGTGGTAACAATTTTAGAATACACGCTCAGGTTTTATGCCACTTAGTGTTCTTGGACTAAAGTTGTCTGTATATGTCAATCTATCTGTCTATTGGTTGTGCCATATTCCATCCGATCAAAAGATAAGGAACGAGTTTGTCAAATGTCATTTTGAAAAATGCTTTTGAGTTTCTGACCTTTGCGCGCGAACTGTTTATCTTAGAATGGATCAACGTAATCGAAGGCTTGTTCATGTTGCATAAATGCTCTATATTACATTATGGCCAGTGTACCAGTGTCATGCTCGTTTTGATTTTAGTGGTATTTGTTAAAAAATGCGTTCCAATTTTTATCTCATGAATGACTTGTCATACGATCTACGAGCTAAATATACATGTACCTTGTGCCAAAGTTGCCATCATTTCAAATGCAATCTTAACGTTTTGTCATATAATCCGCACCTAAATATATGTTGTGCCAGTGTTCAAATACATTCCTTTGTTCAACACGTAAATCATAGAAATGTGCTGTTATACAATCGGATAAATAATTTTATTATTGATTTCGATAAATGGTTGACGGAACCTTTGAATAACAATACAATTGTTCCACAGAAAGTGTGTTGCTTATGGTAAAACATTCAAAGCCAAAGAGGTCAATAGTTACAATAAATATCAGTTACGCCAAGGTATAACAACCTTTTACGTACGGCATGGGTGTCAATAGTTATGGAAAGCATACATTTATGAAGTAATGCACAGAACCCTTACTTCTTAAAAGAAACAAACATGTTATCAAGTAATTAAAACATGTTGCTGAACTTGTGTACTGCACGGACAGCGGGATGGGAAAAAAAGAAATATATATGTAACTCTATCAGTTTGATTTTGGTGTAGGTGCATTTCAACAAATTTGTGGAGGTCACACTGTTTAGATTTTATCCTTATCAAGTCAATCTGAATATACGTTATTCTCAGTACAACTGCCCGACTTGACATAAGCAGCTATATTTCTTGATATCATTACTGAACGAAATGTTTCCTCGTTTCATGTAGGAAGTTCATTTGTCTTGTGTGAATTATTGTCATTGATTGTATATATACTACAAGAGGCATTTCAGTCGTTATAACTCACGTCCACTGTCATATCGGAAACGACTCAATTAAGCTGTGGATCTTCTCCGGAGTTACTTAGGACAAAACAATCCAAAGTACACCATACACGAACTTTTCATGTATCGAGTTTCCGCATCAAGCGTTCAGTTACACTTCTTGTTTTGTCTTGTACCACGAGGCTAATACGAATTACTAGTAATTGTAAGATTAACATTTAATTTGTTTTAGGGTGGTGATTCGTTTCAAATCCTGATATCTGTTTCTTATTATTTTGACATAAAATGTTTTCCTTTATTTTATCATTTTCTTTAAAAAGGTTATGAACTATTCCGCATGTTTTTGGACCAAAATTTTGTTTGATGTATTGAAAACTGTTTAAATAGAATATGATATTGGTTTTAAAGCAAATACATACTCATAGATAGAAAATAAAAGTGAATATATAACAGTACATGAAACAGTGCGTATTTCCGCACATACAAAAATTCAAGAATCATACATTTTTCTGCTCCTGTCATTTGTTAGAGTCTGACATGTTCTATATAATACGTTAGTTGAATATTATACAAGCATTCTATTTCCTGCTGTACGCGTCACAGGATGTAATAAAAAAGACGGATCAGAGATATTCTCGTCTGCTGAAGATAACTCATTGATATTGTAATGTGGCTGTCATATATCTAGACGCCGGATCATTGTTAGAAAAATAACACCATGCCAATAAGTGTCGCGGTGGTAATTGTTATAGAACTTATCATACAGAAGTAACGTATATTGAACCTACGTAATTATTGGATCAGGTTTCATAAGAACATTTGCCACGATTAAAATATCGTTTTATTGTCAGCAAGGTGTGAAAAGTTAACAGGTCTTGTCCCGGGATCATAAAAGAAACAAACATGTTATCAAGTAATTAAAACATGTTACTGAACTTGTGTACTACACGGACAGCGGGATGTGAAAAAAAGAAATATATATGTAACTCTATCAGTTTGATTTAGCTGTAGGTACATTTCAACAAATTTGTGGAGGTCACACTGTTTAGATTTTATCCACATCCATTCAATCTCAATATATGTTATTCTCAGAACAACTCTGCTTAACATAAGCAGCTATATTTCTTTGAATCAGTACAGTTACGGCATGTTTCCTTATTACGTGCTTGAAGTATTGTCATTGATTGTATATAGACTACTAGAGGCATTTCCGTCGTTAGAACTCATATCTACTGTTATACCGGAAACGACTCAATTAAGTTCTGGATCTTCTCCGGAGTTACTTAGAACAAAACAATCCTAAGAAACACCATAGACGAACGCTTCTTTACCGATATCCCGCAGTCATCGTTCAGTAACAATTCTTTTTTGTCTTGTAACACAAGTTGATATAAATTAGTTTTGAGATACACATTTACTTTGTTTTAGGGTAGGTAATTTATATCAAGGTGAGAAACTAGCATGCATCTAGTTCAGAATTGAATATAGCGATTCTGAATATAGTTCTATCTGTTAGTCGCTTGTTTTGATAGGCGACTGCTGTTCAGTATGCTTCAAAATTAAAAGACTGTCCAAGTATTTGTAGATGTATACTCCATACAGTACTGGAAAACAGTGCGTATTTCCGCACCTACAAGGAAATCAAGAATTGTGCATTGTTATAGTAACGTTACTGTTTTTTGTCAGAGTCTGACATGTTCTATATAATATGTCCACTTATTTGAAAGTTGAAAATTATACAAGCGTTCTATTTCCTGCTGTACGTGTCACAGGATGTAATAAAACAGACGGATCAGAGAAATTGTCGTCTGCTGTAGATAACTCATTGATATTGTAATGTGGCTATCATATATCTCGACGCCGCATCATTGTTAGAAAAATAACACAATGCCAATAAGTGTCACGGTGGTATTTTTTATAGATCATTTTACATTTATTGTTTGCGTTGAATATTCGTAATTATTCGATATGGTTTGACCATTAAATTTATCCCGCTATGGTACCACCAGTACGATCATCAAAAAATGAGGAGTTAATCTTCGTGCCTCGCAACACGACACAAAATATCATGTTGAACTTTTGTGAAATGTATTTTGTTTCGTAATAAATGATGTTCCGCATGTTATGAATATCGAGAGTATATCTATAAGCATTTCTTTGGACAATGGAGTAGGTCAATATTTATATTGAACACCGAAAAATCAACTTCCTGATGCTTTCGGATGCCAAAAGATTTGTAGGGAAAGGCTTGAACACGAAGCCTGAGATATGATAGTATGTGATCGATTCCCATCAAAGAAAACCACTTACAGTCATTCCCACTGAATAAAGTAAAACTAATTGGATCTAGAGAACTCCTTTATACAATGGGAACACCTTATTCTACTTCTTATACTATATTAATAATGTTACTTTTTCTATAGAGTGGTGTAATAAAAGCTTTTTGCGATTCTATTGAACAGTGGATACTTCTATAAATGGAAAGTGTTATGACGTCATTATACATGTATAATATGTGATGAAGTAAGCAACGATTCTTATTTCCAAGTACAATTTCGCTTTAGAAAGGATATTTTATGGATATACAGATGTAGTTATTATTTGTAGGCTTTCTCATTAATGCAATTATTTGTCCTGGATTCTATTATAGTCTATAACTATCCTAGTCTGGATTTCTTGCACCTTTCATTATGTGATAGGTAATCATGTACGGGAACCGGACTATAACCCTTCTTGGATAGATGTATACTAGTAAATAATGTCAATGCCTCAACGGGGAAATATGCAAAGGGTAATTTAATAATTCGTGGACCTTTGTTAAATTACTACATTTATAGATATGAAATTGAAATGGTAAAACGTTTGAGCTCTTTGACTATGATATATGCTAGATAAAATCAGTGTCATTATATTCAATATCAAATCAAAGATTAAGGGCGTAACACTATAAATAATTACCTGACAAATTCCATTATCATATGAAGTTATGGTATGATATTGAAGACAGTTGTATTTGGTGCGTGTAGACGAAAATAGAGAAAATAGAACGAACACATCTCATTTCTAATGCTATTCAACACGCGATGTCATCAAAGTCAAAATGAAAAGGAAAACTTGTACTGTAATTGAGACACGGACACGCATGAACGAACACATTCCATTAATTGCCGGTTGTGAGGGTGTATGTCACATATTGTCACATGCTGTCTAAGATGCGGGTCATAAACCACGAGAATCATGTATTTGTCCCATCAAACCTATGTATGTGGGTTGTTGTCAGATTTTCACAACTAGGAAAATATCTTACCATTATATGTGCTGGAAATTCGCAAGGTTTATTTAGTGTGTCGTTTTGTTCATTATCATAACAAAAATGCAAAAGTTCTGTTCTTGACAATAGCATAGTGAAAAACATTCCCCTAGCAATACAAATGCAACAAAACAGGCGACTTATAGGCAGGCATCTATTAATACAGCAAAATGCACGTGCAGACAAGTTTTTAAATATGTACTAAACATCGCACAAAGTACATCGCGAACGCTTGCGTTCGTCACTGTCTCATAGACGCTTAATGATAACAAATGAACAATACCAACCCGCGTAGTATTCTAAGCTGACGTATACTCGGAATTACCGCATTATACAATCGTATTAAGGTGCATTTATCATTCCCCAAAATGTCTGGAACATGTCCAATATTTTCATCTAGTTTGTTATAAGAACACATGTACCCGTCAATAATATTAGCAACAAGTGTTTTTGTTGTTACGTATATTTGCATACGGTTATTAATAGTTCCGCAATGTATTACAGCATATGTTTGTAAATAGAATTTTAGAACACAATGGGTGCAATCATTTTGCTACATATCATATTTTATTTATCTTGTTACTTTAAAATTGGACATTTTGAAGTCTTTCTGTGACACAGATAATACCAGATCACAATGCCACTGTCATACACCATCCTGAATATGATCTTATACTCCGTCATGCCCACTGACTCCATTCATAAAGTGTACATTATTTCGGTAAATGTACACTTTTGTGAGACATTTTCTCAGAAAATGATTGGTCTATTTCAGATTTGCATAACCACATACACAGTTAAATAAATGTCACTACTGATTGCCTGAAGACTAAAATTGTAAAAACATACAACGAGGGATAAACATGACTGTGCAACTGTAAACTAATCAAATTTGCAGCATTCGTTTTAATTAGTGTCTTCGCCTCGGACAATTTCTTGTTAGTCCTTACAAAACTATCCTATAACGTTTGTAAGAGGACACTTTTAATAAAAAACTAGTACTGTATCTATTACATATATCAACACACACTTATGACCATGAACAGTTATTGTAACAGTTTAGGTGTCATAATAATTATTGTATTATGTCACTTAGTGTTAGAGGACTATATATACTCCTACTTCTTTGCAGATGCGATGTCGGTACATCTGCATGTCCGTTGGTATTGTATCAGATGCGATGTCGCTCCATCTGCATGTCCGTTGGTATTGTATCAAATTGTATTTGATCAATACATAAGGAGAAAAATGTCAAATGTCATGATAGTGTTCTTAAGAGTACGGTTTCTGTACTTGCAAACAGTTAGACATATAATGATTCAACGTAGTAGAAATATTGGTCACGATGTATCGATGCTAGCTATTAAAGCTAAGGTCAGTGGATCAGCGCAACAATACACTCGTGTTGATTTTCAGTTTTTATTTATATTGATTCTAACTGACTACTCCACGAAAAACTTGCGTTATGAGCAGAAAACTTAAACTTGGTTTTCGTTATACAATCGGATGAATAGTTTCATTATTGGTAATATTATTTCTATAAATGCTTGAAGGAACCTTGAATAACAATGTAATTGCTTCGCAGAAAGTGTGTTGAATATGGAAAATCATTCAAAGGCAAATAGGTCAATGGTTATAATAAACATCAGTTTATCAAAGGGATGTTAGCATACTATTACATACGTCATGGACGTCAATAGTTATGATAAGTCCATTATGAATTATGGGGAATGGCCCTGTCATCTTAAAAGAAAACAATGATTTAAATTTAGCAATTACAATTATGTTGCTCAATGTGTGCACTACACGGATAATGTAAAAAGTATAACTATAATCTATATCAGTTTGAAGAGTTTGTAGAATTTAAAATATTAAGATTCTAGTCTATGCTCTCTAATGAAACTATGTTGACAGTATTTTCAGAAGAAACCTCTCTTGTTTGATTAACATGAGCTTACTATGTATATTACTAAGTATCATTACTGTACCGAATGTTTCTCCATTAAATGTAGGAAGTTAGTTTGTCTTGTGTGATATATTTCCATTGATTGTATATATACTAATAGAGGCATTTCCGTTGTTAGAACTCAGGTCCACTGCTGTACCGGAAACGACTCAATTAAGTATGGAATCTTCTCCTGAGCTAATAAGAGCAAAATTAAACAATTCAAAGAAACACTAGAAGGTTACCATTTCCGCATTTAGTGCCAATTAACATTTATTTCTTGTCTTCTACCACGAGGCTTGTTTGAAATAATTGTAAGATTAAAGTTTCATTTGTTTTAAACTAGGTGATAAGTTTCCAATCGTGATAACTGGTTTTTGTTTAAACACTTTTCCTTTCATTTCCTTTTTTTGTAAATGAGTGTTTTTGCATGTATTTGTACCAAAGCTATGTTAGGTGTTTTGAAAACTGCTTAGATAGAACATGCTATTGGGTCTCAAAGCAAATACAATATATTGTGTGCTGTTCAGGAAGACTATATGGCATGTATTATGCTGGGGTTGGCTTTTGCGCAAGTAAGGTGATAAAAGTAGCCACAGGATGGACTTGTGGCAGATGGATTGGACGTTCGATAGGTTAAAAATACGTCTGCCGTATGTGAATGGCATCATTTTACAAACATGTACCACCATAATTATAACAATAAATCTCAATTACTAAAAATAATGTTGAGTTATTGGAAGATTCAATGTCATGGGTGTATTTAAATATGAACTAATGTAGACTATATATACCGACTGTCGACAACTAACTCGCCATTGCTAACACAATAGCAAATCCCACATCGAAAGCTCAGCTGAGTAAAATAACACATCCACGTGTTTTATCAAAAAGATAACACCATTCGCTGTCTCGCTTTTGTAAACTGGAACATTTAAGCATGTTTTGTCATAACCTTATAATTAAGCTCAAGTGGTATTTTGATGAAAATACCAGTACTTTGTTTAGCTAATCATAATTGGTAAAAAGCGAAGGGCGATGTAATATGAACAGTGAGGTACTCAACACAAAAACATATACTGTTAAGAACAAACACTTCAAAGATATGTTTTTGAACACTAAATATATGTTCTTTTCCAAACATCTAGGGCATTGATTATTCAATTTGGTATAATATCATATATCAAGATTTTGAAATCACAATTTCTATATAACAAACTACATGCTTACATCGTGAGTATACACTCATGCATGTGTGGTTATAATTCAAAGGCGACACGCGACCTTGTTTGAAACTTGAAGGGTTAAATTTTTTTCAAAAACTAGTAAGTGAATTGCTGTTTTTATATTAACTAAAAGATGATATTAAATTCGATCGGGAAACTAGAATTCAGTGGAAACAACATGGGTCAGAGAATAGCAGAGAATAACAACAACACATAAAAATTAAAGATGAGTATGTTTAAATAATTTATATTAGTAGAGTAGCATCACATTGTCAGTCCCATGTGACAAGGTGAGCAACCAAAATGAAACTAATTAAAACTAATGACCTTCCACCATAGCCAGTTCAACATAACCGCAATACACACACTAGCATATAATATCATACTACACGGACAGACCATGATGACAAAGTATTGGATAAAGGACTCGCGTCTTCCCACCAATTCCTACCTTGCCCATTATTTAAACTAGGTCTAGTCGTAGTAGTGCCTCTTTAGGTCGCATAACGTTAGGTCACTGTCCTTAGTGATTTAAACTAGGTCATGCCCCGGGGTTGCTGTGCCTCATTTGGTCGCCGTATTGGCATGGGTTTGTGTGGGCATTGCTCAGGGTAGTTGTGTCGTAGTGTTTCTGATTTCTGTGCTCGGTGGTTAGGTTGAGTGCTACCTTCCCTGTCGGATTTTCTCATACCTTTTTTGTAATTAGAGGTCTTATACCAATTTAATATTGCCCACTACCTCAAAATTGAACTTACTCTACCGACAACTTATATAACACAAATTGTAAATGACAGTTTCCAACCATGAGTAGTTGCACTATTCCGATATTCTTCTTATTCTGAGAATTGACCAATACAGCTGTGACAAAGACCTGGTAATTGATTATCAATCTTATACTCGTAAAGGTCATGGTTAGCTATAATTACGGTGATAGAGGGAAAATGATACCTCAGGAACCAATTTATATATCTAGCTATCAATGTTTCAATGGTCTTACATAAATGAGAATGTGTCTTTGGTACTTAAGAATAGTGCAAGTTTCTTATAAAATAAAATGTAAGGATACATAATAGTTCGCACACAAATCGCTGATTTAGAATGAGAAGGTCGTAACTACAAAATTGATATTTTAAGAAAACATCCAAAAACTGTCTGAAAATTGTTCTCTACTTATGGTAAAACAAGCTGTTTCAACTTCAGTTTGGTAATTATGACAATTTCCGATTTTCATGAAAATAGGCTCGTAAGAAGCCCCTTATGATGTATGTTTCAAATATGCATTAGTCTTATAAGGTCGTGAGTAATAGTTACGACCTTCTCATTCTGAGCCAGCGAAATGTGATAGTTTTGTTTATGATTTTTTTAAAACCTTAACTCAAATATTTACGTTATACTAATGTGAACATTTGTCATGTGTAATCTATTATGTTTCTAGTCACTGCAATTCAATATACTCGTTTTAATGTTCGAATGCTAATGTGATCAATTGTCTTTCGAATGTCTGAATAATGCAAGTAGAAATAGCACCACGATAAGACGGCATTATGTATTTTATTTTCCCCGAGATTTATATATTTGTACAAAATCTGTATTTTTTATTTCTAATTTGTTCTGTTCACTGTATGATGATGTACCTATGTGTAATACCGTTGCATATTGTAAGGTTTTTGAATGAGGATTTTTAGACTACCACCAAACCAATAGATGGGGAAAATAAATACCCGTGTCCGCCCGAAAAAGTGAATATATATTCTAATTTCATACATAATGGAATGATTTGTCCATGATTTGTCATATGAACCTTTTTTACACTTATATGCATTCTGTATGCCAGAATAGTGTTTTTATATTTAGGTACAGTAAGACAGTGGAACACATTCAGAACACATAACTGGCTTAGAATGAGACGGTCGTATCTACAAAAACAAAATATTTAGAAAACGCTGGCTGAGATTTACTCATTAATTTTGGACAAATATGATTTACAACTTATTGTTTGTCAACCAACATGACATGTTCCGATATATATAAAAATATGCCCATAAGTAGCGCCTGATGATGAAGATTTCAAATATGTATCAGTCGTTTAAGGTCGTAAGAAGTAGTTCCAACTTTCCCTTCTAAGCCAGCGATATATATAAAGATGTCTTGTTATCGTTTTTGTCCATAATGTTTGCCCATTCCACGTAGGAACTAGGTTTGTCTTGTCTGAAATATTGTCACTGATGGTTAATAAACTACTAGCGGCAATTCCGTCGTTAGAACTCAGCTGCCGGAAACGACTCTATTAAGCTTTGGATCTTCTTTGTAATGTCTTAGAACAAAACATTTCAAAGAAACTCATGTTTCAGAGTTGTTTCCGTATCCAGCATTCATTTGTATTTCTTTCTTTTCTTGTACCACGTGACTGATAAAGTTAATTACTTGATTAACATTTATTTATTTTAGTTTGTTTCAAATCCTAGTATTTTCGTTTTTTTTGTGTTTCTACAAAGTTACGAGATATGTTCTATCTTTTATTATTTTGAAAATGAACTAACAATTTTCACTTATCTGAATGACATCAAAGTACGAACATGTAGAAACAGAATTATAACAATAACTCTCAATTACTAAACATTATGTAGAGGTATTGAAAGATTCAATCTCATGGGTGCATTTAATTGTGAACTAATGTAGACTGTATATAACGACTTCCGACAGCTAGCTCGCCATTGCCTGAACAATAACAAATCCCTCAGAGGCAGCAGATAAATATAATATGTTAATCGAAAGCTCAACTCAGTAAAATAACACATTCAGTCGCTTTATAAGAAAACAGAATAAAAAATAGCATCATTCGTTGTCTCGCTTTTGTACACTATAACATCTCAGCATAATATGGACTTAACCGAATTGTCAGAATGCCATGTTATTAAGCAAAAGTGGTTCTTTGGTAATTTATCATGTTGTTTGTCTAAAGCGACGGAGAATGAAACGTATGGTATATACATTTACGTTGCTACACGTTTTTACTTCTTGATGAATGCTTTGTAAAAGCCGAAACGTCGGTAGTAACAAAATAATGATATACATGTATCTTAACCTGCGTTGATCGTGTAGCTACATTTACACTTCGGTGTCTTTATTGATAGTTTATCTGCTTGATAAAAAGTTACAAATTTGGGTGTGGTGTGTTACTTTATATCTATATATACTGACCAATTCCGATGTTTCACAAGCGAATGTTAATGTTTGATGATATTGAAGGCCAGTAACTAAGAAATAGTATGTCTGCACAATGGTACTCAACACAAAAGCATACACTTTAAGAACAAACACTTCAAAGATATTGTTTGTGAAAACTAAAATTATTCTCTTTTCAAAAGAGCTATAGCATTTATTATTAGTATGATGACATATACCATGATTTAAAAATAACAATTTCTAGGTAAAAAAACTTCATCCTTACATATAATTATACATTCATGGGTTATTCTTATTTAAAGGTGATCACCCGACAACCAATTTGACCTTCTTGCTAATAATTTGAAACTGGATAAGGTTTTTCTGTTTTGTCAAATCAATGGATTGCCATAAATGTACTTAATATAAATGGGACATGAAAACCCGCACAGGGCAAAAACAAGTATACAGATATACATGTATAACAAGAAAAGGTGAAAACATTATGTCTATTTATAGAACAACACTTCAATGGCAGTCCAGAGTGACAAGTTTAACGATCAAAGTAAACAGGAAACATTAAAACTAATGACCTTCCACCATAGTATGATAGACATTACCGGGATAAAATAAAATCAAACAACAACAGCCTACACGGACAACCATTGTTGACAAAGTATTGAATAGAGGGCACTGTCTTGTACAAAACGTAACAAACGCCATTAGATTTCTTAAACTCTTTTAAATTACATGTACACCAATACATCAATACAGACAGCTGCTAACATAACTGTACGCTGTAAATACAAGTTTCCCACCAATATTAGTTGCAGTATCCATGTATACTTCTTATCCCGAATTGACCAATAAAGCTTAGAAAAAGACCCGGTAATTGATTATCAATATAATACTTAAAATGCCAGGGTTAACACTAATTACGGGGATAGAGGAGAAAATGATACCCTAGAAACCAATTTATTTGTCTTACTCTCATTGTGTTTATGGTCTTAAATTAATGTGAATGTTTCATTGATATTTCAGAACAGTACAGTACAATATATAATAGTTCGCATACTAATGTGATCGTTTTGTTTATGATCTTTCAGAACACTGTAACTCAATATATTAACGTTACACTAATGTGAACAAACGTCTTTTGTATTTAAGAATATCGCAATATCTACAGTGTATATATTTAATTTAGCACTATAATGTTATGTTTTGTCAATTATTTCTCCAATCACTACGATTTAATATACTCGTATCAACGATCGAATGCTAATGTGAACATAATTTCTGAATAATGCAAATAAAAAATAACATCTCGATAAGATGGCATTGTATGTATTTTAGCTGTCTATCTGTCACTCATTGACGAGAAAAGGGCCCGATTTTTTTTTAATTTCTCCGAGATTTATATTGTGGTACAATAATTGTATTTCTGTATTTCTTATTGGTTTTGTTCATTGTATAATTATGTACCTGATTTTCTGACACCCACCGAACCATTAGGCGGGAAAATAAATGGCTTACCTACGTGCCCCCCCCCCAAATCAATATGTATTTAAGTTCACACATATATGGGAATTTTCGTCCACGATTTGTCCTAAAACTGCAACGGTAATGTATGAGCGTTTCATCACTAATGCGTTTTTTGTATATCAGAATCGTGTCTGTATATTAAAGTATAGAAAGACACAGTGTATGTTTTCTTTCAGAAAAAAAACCTAGCACATATATCTTGGTATCGTTACTGTACATAATGTTTGCCCATTACATGTAAGAAGACAGTTTGTCTTTTGTGAAATGCCCTTGATGGTACATAGACTAATAGAGGCATTTCCGTCGTTAGAACTCAGGTCCAGTGTTATACCGGAAACGACTCAATAAAGCTTTGAATCTTCTCTGAAATTTCTTAGAACAAAACTCTTCAAAGAGATTGATGTTTCAGAGTTATATTTCCGCATCCAACAATCATTTGCATTTCAGTCTTGTCCTGTACCACAGGACAGATAATTTTTTTCAAAACTGCGAGATTAACATTTATTTATTTTAGTTTTGTTTCAAATTCTCATATTTCGTTTTTTTGTTTGTACATAGTTACGAGATAGTTCCTTTCTTTCCTTATTTTGGAAACAAACTATTTCTTTCATGTTTCAAAGCAATGTTCAATGTTTTGACATCTGACATTAGTTTTCTCTTGTTTCTATAGAACAGGATGGTGATGTTTGAAGTAAATATGAATGTCATGTGTTGGGTTAGTGGGCTGGAGGATTGGCACTGTTGGTGGTGGTAGCAGGGTGGTGGATGAAATGATCAGATACGAGGACAATGTACTATTATAGCATCTATGGTGTTTTATACATATGCACCATTTATAAAATATACATACATACCATTTTCTCTTCTCGGAATGACATCACCTATACAAAAACATGTACACACATAATTATAACAATAACTCTCAATTACTACTAAAATAAATGTACAGTTATTGAAAGATACAATCTCATGGGTGTATTTAATTGTGAACTAATGTAGACCATATATCCCGAAAGCTAACACGCCATTGCTTGAACAAAAACAAATCCCTAAGGGTCAACCGGATAAATAAAATATATCGCCTCAAGCTCAACTGTGTAAAGCAACACATTCATGCGTTTTATCAGATAACATATAACAATACGAACATTTGCTGTCTCGCTTTTGTACACTAAAACATTTTAGCATAGTATTCTAACCGAATTGTCAGAATTCCAAGTTATTAAGCAGAAGTGGTCCTTTGTTGATCCAATACGGCGTTTGTCTAACTAATCATGACTAGTAAAAAGACGGCGGCGTATGAAACGACTGACATACACGATTTTACCATATCCCTGATGAAAAATTACAAATTTGGGTGTCGAGATATGACTTTACATATCAATGTTAATGCGACATTTCCGATGTTTACAAAGCGTTCTAACATTTTTGAAAAAGGTTACTTCATGGGTATATACAAAAACTGTAACTAAGAAATGTTTTATGTACGATGAGGTACTTAATACAAAAGCATACATATTAAGAACACTTCAGTGATATGTTTTAGTTTCTTTTCCCAATATCTAGATCATTCATTATTGGTATGACGTCATATATTAAGATTTTGAAATCACGATTCCGAGGTGAAAAAAACTACATGGATACATAAAATTATACACTAATGTGTAGTTCTAATTTAAAGGCGATCACTCGATGGCTATATTGACCTTCTTGCTAATAGTTTGAGATTTGTAGGCATTTCCGTTGTTTCGACAAATCGGTCAATTGCTGTTTTTCAACTAATTAAAATATAGTGATGAAATGGATCGGGAAACCAGCATTCAGCAGAAACAACAAGGGTCAGAGAAGCATAACAACAATATAACAAGAAAATATAAATAAATGTACCTGTTTTATATTAATAAAAGCAACATCTCAAAGACAATCCAGAGTGACAAAGTTAACTATCAAGATTAACAGGAAACATTGAAACTAATGGCATTCCGTCTTAGTCAGTTAAACATAACCGGAAGTAAACAAATTAACATACAAAAAAACAGACTACACGGACAATCCATGTTGACAAAGTACTAAATAGAAGGTCATGTCTTGGGAAAAAATTAGAGGTCTTAAACTCATTTAAAGTGCATCAAACCTTTAATTTGCACTTTCAATACAGACAACTTACATATCTCAACGCTGTAAATTTCCCACAACTATTATTAACACTCTTCCGGTATTCTTCTTATTCTGAGAATTGACCAATACAGCTTTGACAAAGACCTGGTAATTGATTATCAATCTAATACTTGTAAAGGTCAGGTTTGGCACTAATTATAGGGGTAAAGAACACAATGACACCCTAAGAACCAATTTATTTGTCTAACTATCATTGTATTTACGGTCTTAAATTAATGTTAACTTGTCTTTGATATTTCAGAATAGTGCAAGTGCAAGTATCTTATATAAGGATACACACGAGTATGTTAGTTTGCACAGAGATGTGAATGTTTTGTCTACATGTATTATTTTTAGAATGCTGCATTTCACCGTGTTAAAATATGAACATTAATCTTGTGTATTCAGAATAGTACAAGACTATTATTGTCTATTATTTTTCAGATTATAACAACTGCTAATATAAGTGTCTTATCTATCGTTAATTATCAGTTGTTAATTTATTGTTTATGTCGATGATATCTTCAGATCATATCAACTGAAAAGATGTTAACGTATCATAACTATAATTTGAACATTTGTCTTTGATATATTTAGATTAGTGCAATTGTACAGTTATTAAAGTTATAACTATAATGTGAACATACGATTTTGATATATTTCAGAATAGTGCGCTTGTACAGTTAGGTATTTGGTTTGGCGAGGGTTAATGTTGAGGGCCAAGTTAAGTCCGGTATGTCACAGACTCGCTATGCTTCTTATTCTGACTTGACCAATCCAGCTCTGAAAAATGCCATCAACCAGAACTGTCTTTCCACCATACACCTTGCAACCCTTGGTAAGTTACTTCTAAAAGTTGCAATTTCATTAAAATCCGACCTATATAAATACGCTCCAATACTTGACGCTGATATAGGATCTGACCAAGTTCCGTATGGGGTCATGTCGATGTGAACATCATCCAATCAGATCGCTTCTTTCACAAATATGAAAGTGCAGATAATATCTCTGCTGTACGACATAGTTTACAGTGAGATGGTTTAAATAAAGAGTTTATAATAGACGGACGTTAACTAACTGCGTTAGGAAAGGGAGCAAATTTAAGGATACGAATTTAATGAGATTGTATCATTTGTATACTAGTTCGTGTGTGTATTGTTGTATTACAGTATTATTACTATCCACGAGTGAATATTTTTGTTTACATTGTGCAAAAGTTGTTAAACGACTACCACTTGTCTCGAGTATCTTGTATTTCCATTATTCAAACAATGATCAACCTGGACAATTAAAAGTTCAGTGAAAAAAATAATTCTTGGTGATGGCGACCAGGATTTTAAAATGAGTCTAAAATTCATGAATACATGTAATAATGTATAGTAATACATTATCCGATATATACGAGTGTACTTATACTGTAAGTATCTCGCCCAGAAATACTACCCAATAGTTATGTTTATTTTGTTCAAATATAAGAATTTACACTAAGTTGTCCACTAAAGTACATTGCTTTCAAATGCCATGAAGTGTTACACTGTAAACCAACGAAATTGACGGCAATTATTACATTTATCCTAGTCAGCATATTCTAGGTGATCTCCCAAGAGATGAATCAATATACTGGTTGCATTATTAAATCATTTCCTAATCTTATAAAGAAACATCAAACGGTGGAAAATGTTTGAAGCTTGATCTCTTTCTAGACATACTAAAACTCATAACGAATGAAATGGTTATCTGTTTCCATCGGAATTAGTCGATACCAATTTCGTTCAATAAACCAATTTGTCATAAAAATGAATTCGAAAGTAATAATTGTCGGGAACTACTGAAATGTATCATTGTCTTAAAGGTAAGCACAGTTGTTTTGCAGAAGTAAATTATTTATTCTACTTTTATTGTGCATATGTGTATGTATAACCGTTAAGTTGTCGCAGGTGGTTCCGTTTAGTTGATGTTAGGTTTCGTATTTATAACCGCCAGTGGTGAACGAACATGTCAGTAACAATGCATACAACCCATCCATTCTTCGAACAAATGCTGTTTGGATGGACGAAAAGCGCTCTACCAACGAAGCAAAGTGGCCAACGTAATTATAAGTTATAAAAGACTTTTTAACTTTGTAAATTGCTAGATGTTAGAATTAAAATATCCATTCGTATGACTTAATTTCGCAGACACTTTAACAAGGTAAAATAAAGTTTAGCAACCTTGATAGAGATACGTTAATGACACGATAAGTGGTGGTTATTTATAAAATATGATTATACTGGTTAAGCCAATCAAAGTCGTCCGAACTTGCATTATTTGATACTAGGCAGGATATGTGACTTAGAATGATCAACATTTTGTGTGTTTATAATTATCTATCTTGTATAGGATTGTCAGTAGTCTTTAGCACTTGTTAAACATAGTCGTATAATTTTTCAAGCGTATACGATCTTTCAAACGGATAATAACAAACCTGGCAGGAATGGCATCACCCAACAGAAACAGCAGAGCACACAACATGGAAAACATGGAATACACAAACAAGAAAGCTCACACATCGTTGGCGCTTATACTTAGCAGATGTTTTGGTGAGATTGAAATATTATACAATCATAGAAGATTTATTTCATGAACAACAAATAATAAAGTATGAACTAGGAAATGCCTACCTGGTAGGGGATTGTAAAATGGATAAAACGACATTATTTCGCTAATTGACCAGTAGATTATGACTAATTCTGTCATATCGGACGCCTTTAGCTACCATATATAATCGAGAATTCTTCCCTTGGTTGTCATATGCAGTATTAACAGCTAATATATTTCCCCAAATTGGTGCGAAATTGACGTATATTCGTAACCCCTAAGGGATTGGTATTTATGTTAAGATCCAACACGAGCCTGAGAACTAAGTGCTCAAGCTGTTAATGTTGTACGAACTTCCTGATTTAAGACCATAATTACATTGGTAGGAGAATGGATAATCAATCAATCTGATGTAATTATATGTTTCATTCATCAAATCACCAAACTTATTGTCGTTTTTCTTTCTGTCACTTAATGACTTAATGTTATAACACGGTCATGTTGACCTTACTCCAGTGCAAAAAGGTTACCACCATTTCAGACATTATATTAACGACCTAACGTGATCGTGTCATGACCTTTCTACACATATGAGGACAAAAGAAGTTTTTATAAAATCGCCATCCATGTCATTATTTGTTTGTGTGACTATTGTTTGTACGACGTTTCAAAGATAACCAAATGCAACTTATACTACAGAAAATGAAGGGCGTAACGCCTTTGTATGTATATCTCATCAGTGTGACTATGTTTACGAATAGCAAAGGTAATCATAATTTCAGGAATTTTACGCCCATTTTATGGAGCATGCTAGTAGTAATAAGAGTAAGTTCAAATAGCTCATGAGAAATGGTTCTCTGGTAGTCTACAACAATCTCCTAGGTACAAGCGCAGTTGGTAGGGTGCTAGCCCGTTACCCTGACGACAGGATTGGTACGATTTCTATATCGTTTATGCTATCTTGATGCATCTATATAATCTATCGTTTTCACGTGACCTTAGTTAAGCTCTCCCCATGTGACGGAAAATTCAGCTGCTTGCGGAATAGTAAATTGGTAATTGTTAATAATGACTTCCAGGAAAACTGTCCACTGTCTGACAAACTGTTAAAAACGGCGTGAAACCCTATCAAATAATAAATAAATCATCGAGCGCTACCAGGAAGACTAATGTTATCTAACTTGCCTTAATATTTCTATTGAAAATCGGCACCTCGCCCCACGATCATGCGCAATTAGGGTTTGTCGTAGTGGCACTTCCTCTGATAAAATTCCTATATCCTCTTAGGTCAGCAGGGGAAATTCCTGCGAAAACATTAATTTGGAGCATTGTCTTAAACGGAGAAAAACATTGATTTTTAGCCGAGTTCAGTTCAAACTAATTACGGGGACTTGTCATATTGTGGCACGAATACGCCGAAGCGAGCTTCATTAACTCATGTATTACAATCGTTCGACATCAAGGACACTGATAATAAAGGTTTTGTTTCCAAGTTAACGATTTTTACATTCGGTTTGTTTTTGGAATGACCTAGCGGAACCTTCGAGACAGAAGGCCAATAATGTTGTACTTTTTTAATAAACTGGGAACATTGGTTGGTAAGTGATAATGCACTGCACTGCAAAAAGTCTATGAAATTTCAGTTCTGCTCTATAGGTGGTAAAATACTGAATCGTAAGATAATTAACTTGTTAAGTACTACCATTAGGTGTTGAAAAGGTTAAATGTACTACTTCAATCTCTGTAACTACATGTATTCTACTGTGTTTTACATTTATTTTCCTTCCACTCTAGCTCTTACTATAACTGACGGGACCGAAACTATAATATGTGTTGCCTATGTACCAAATATGTGAGTGTCCATTAAGTTAGATTGATTCTTGTATACTGAAGCTGTCTGACTGACATATCATACACTTCAATTAAGTCACACAATTTCTCTCAGTTGCTCTTATATAGTGTTTCATGGATTTTGTATGCGACATTCTACTGTTTGTATTTCTCCATAAAGCACCTTACTGGCAAATGAATAATTCGTCTAAATGTTTTTGTAACCTATAGAGTGACAGATATAATTGTATTCCATGGATTAATTTGAAGCTTTGTGCCGAGAAACGGGCATGAACTTTCATTCGCAGAAGGAAGCTTACATTGCAGCTTGATATTCGTAGTTGTAACTTTATCATTCAGACATCAATTTTATGGCATTTTTAATTTAAGTGCATGTCCTACCGACTGTATTGTAATATTTGAATACATATGTGGACAGTTAAAGCATCCAATACCAGCAGTACGTGCACTTTTACCAAGTTATAACAACACTAGGTTACCTGTTACATTTCCCACAGTCTCGGGGACCACTGGGACATTATTGAAGATCCCCATGCCAGTTTCCACCACACGTTCTGGTTCTCTGTTTCCCTTAGACATTCGCTGAGAGACAACCGGTCTACTCAGACAGTCATGTTGTCACGAGCTTGTTGTCTTTTGTCGGTCTCTTCTTTTACTTCCATTCACTGTAAATACATTGTTGTCTCCTGATCTTCAGCAGGGGCGAACGTCACAACCATTCTAGTCCCAAGTTCACCAAAAGTATTAGTGTTCAGGATGATCAGGATCAAGATCGAATATATATCCTTTAAACTTCAGTAGATATGTTAAGGTATAGTTTGATTTTTATACATGCGGGTATACAATGTATACTGACACATCCGTCAATTTCAAAGACATTAAAGTAATATTTCATTGTCAGTATTAAAAATACTAACAATACAAGACTTGATCCTGGTTTTAAAAAGCGATCCTCGAGGATCAGTTTCAGTCTGAAATGAAAAGTTCACTTTTGTAACAGACAAATGATGTTCTGAATATTTCGAACATGTTAAATTGAAATAAAGGCTATGAATTGTAATTGTCAAAAGTTACCAAAAACATTTCAAATAATAGGAAATACAGTGAAGTTCCGCTAATAAGACCAGTCAAAAAGGTGGTCTTAATAGCGAATCGGTCTTATAAGCGGACCTTTTTCGCTCTAATTTTTATACTTTGGGACCTTAAACTGGCAAAAATCTGCATGATTTGCAAATTATCAAAGTGCTTTTATTAGGAGAACTTTACTGTAGGTCAATGGATCCTTTGTGAACTTAGGACCTGGGGACAATGTAACAGTGTTTTTTATAATACTAGAATACATTGTCATGCCTAAGTAATTGTTCATTTTCCGGACCAATGATTCATGTAGAAAGTTGGAAGCGAATAAACGGATTTCAATTTGTAATTAACTTAATCTCATATAAAGAATGATTGATATGGATTTTATAATTGGATCAGTCTATTTTAGTCGATGCTTAGATAACTTTAATGTGATGGTTTCTTGTTAATTGGTTAATAACTGTTATTTTCCACCTAAATTGCTGCTAATATTTGCTGCTAATAGCTTGAATATTGTATCCCATTGTCTGGGCGTTTATTGGAAAGCCTTTCCCTACCGTTAGATTGCTAATGTTTTTCGACAATAAATTGGTTTTCCGAGACAGTTAGGAGCAGTTTGGTATCGTATTTAGCTAAAGATGACGTCATCGAATCCTGTATAAAGTAGTATTGGGACGTCTCAAATAGCACAGAAAATACGTCCTCTCTCTATTTATTGCTCTTTAATTCCCTTGCAAATGTTACATTAAGATGAAAACATCCAATTCCTGTTTTTACTATCCGCACTTTTATTTATATTTATTCTCCTCCGGTAACATTCACTTTTCTTTCTCATTTAAGTCTACGATTTGTAGACAAATATATATATGTTATGTACCGTTTTATCAAGCATCTATATGGTCAAATGTGCTAAGCCTTGTATAACCCAATATCGCCTTTATTATCAATATACTTTATTTTATTTTTATGCAACCTTCAACCTAGTGCAGCATAGTCAATGTAACGAATACTCCTTTATGATTATTCGTAACCTTACCCTTGTCCCTTTTAAATTATTTTGTTATGTCATATTCTTGTTAAAGAAAGCACGACATTTTCCAGACAAACTTAAAAATACAGGAAAGGCAGCGCTAGAAAACAACACTAGCACTTAAACTACAAAGAGGAACAATATAGATTTGCTAGTTCTGCATAAAAATAATCCCGATGCTATGACGTATTATGAGGGTTTGTTGGTTTTTGATTGACTTTTGAAGTTTAATTTGTATGATTGTTGAAGGTTTTGAGGTTAAATCAGATCGAGTCTGGTTCCCTGTCCTAAATCTTACAGTTGTTTAGGTCAGGCAGCAACCAATAATCGATAACTACGGTGGTCAAATCAAAATGGCGGACGTACGTTAGTTTATATAGGCAATTTTAGAATATCCCCCTAAAGTGTATGTTATGTATGTGGCATTTTGATGTGACTTTGCATAGTAATAGAAAAAATAATGGTCTTTGCAATGATAGAAGTTTATTTTCCTACAACAGCACTAATATCTACAAAATAACGGTTATAAATCGATTGAAATATTTGTGTAGCAGGGTTTTAATAGTCCATTAATTTGTAAATTTTCAACTGACCAAGTTAGCACAATCGGTAGAGCCTCTGACTTGTAATCAAGGGATCTCTGGTTCCATCCCTGTACAGGCCAGTTATTGTTTTCCTTTTTTAATATTTTTCTTAATTTGTGTAATACAAAAACTTTATATTCTTATCATGTTCCTTATTTAAGTATAAACTAATAGCGAATAACGTTACATATAAAAAATAATAATAAAAAAATTAATGACAATACTGGTATCGAACCTCCAACATCAATGTTGCTGGTTTGACGCTTTACCAACTGAGCTAACTGGGCATTTGATATCAGCTGCGATTTATATACACTCTATACACACTGGTACAGAAAATTTCTTAATTTACTTTGCGTTTTTTTTGTACATATCAGTTGTGTCATTTTAATGAAACATGTTTAATTGAAAAGAACACACATTTTACCATTAATATACAAAATCTCATCGATATGACACATACATAACACATATTTTTGGGGGATATTCTAAAATTCCCTATATAAGCTAATGTTTAACCGCCATCTTGTTTTACACATTGAAGCGACCATATTTGTTACATTACGCCGGACCTATACTGCAATGTAATGAAAGATTTAGGTACCGGGAACCAGACTAAAATCGGATCTTACATCATTTGATATTTTCGAAATGTTGAAATTTCGAAACCAGGGGAATTCAAATGTTGAACTACAACCATTTGAGCATTCTATAGAAATACCGTTATATCAAATGCACAAAAAGAACAATCGAAAATGAAACGTACAAAGCACATGCAACATGTACAACTACAAAGTTACGACAACCGACTAAGACAGCCTGTATAATCGGACAGTCAAAAACCAACCAGACCAACAGCCCGCAGCCAAGAACATAGTGACAACCACTCATAACCAGCCCAAACACAAAGGCAAAACACTACAGAAATGATATGTATGCCATTTGGAATAAAATGGTATGTTGTCTTAGCAGAATTGCCCTTTACAGTCAGGGAAACAGAAAAGCAACATATTTAATATTTCAACGAGGCAATTAAAAACAAGTATCAACATATCATCAGGCTGAAGGTAAAGCATATTCTTAGTATCTACATATTGTCCGGTCATTACATAATGATATTCTCTGCATCCCGAAATACTTATAATATCGCATGAATCAATGAGCATTGTCAGATTGGCTGAGCGTTCTACTGTTGTACATAACTCGAAATAATGTTAAACATCTATTTTATTTCTATTTGTGTTTTGGTCAAATGTTGAGGTTCATATGTCCATTTGTAGCATAGTGTGTCATTATACAGTTGATATGAACAAACATTAAGATTAGACGTATATACCGATCCCTCAATCCTTAAAAGTGGAAATATATTGATGAAATTCAATTCTATTTTCGTACGCAAAATGCATAGAACCCCTGGTGGAGACATTCTACTTTAGTTCAAGCCAGTATATTTTGAGACGTGCTATATTTAGACATAGTTGTGTCCGGTATCGTTTGTATATACGTCATACTGACATTACGAGTCTACAAATAGTGCGTGTTTTTTCTTTAAAGCGTGCAGTTTATCAAATTACGATAGACTGAAATGTGGTTTGAAGCGACAATAGAACATCTCCGTGGGCAGATAGCATCAGAACGATGTGTCACTAGAATAATTGGAGGGTTTTTCTCATCAGTACTGTTCAACAACAAGCATAGCCTTTATGAATGAATGAAACATAAATTTTGTTTTCTAACAATGAGAACAGTGATGAATAACTATCATGTTACACAAGGCGAAAAGTTTCAATACACTTGTTTTTAAAATGTTATAAGAACACCAACATCATGAACATGTAATGTGTATATCTTTTTTATTATACATGATATCGTGTTCAGTTTTGCATGTCTCCATGTAAGTAGTATAGCAGCAATATCCGATAATTCGATAATTGTAATTTGCCCACTGCTTACAGTGAACCGTGAATTTTCAAATTATGCAAAATGCATGTGCAAGACAAATGTATTTCGCACGAAATCTCAAAATGTTACATAAACATTGTCCATCAATACCCACACCAAGAAACACAAAACCGAAAGAATTACGATAACAGAAAGTACAAGCAGAGAGGTTTCTGAAACATACACGTCTAATGACAGTAAAATGTCTGGTTTAGTTGATGTCACCACGACCTTGAAATATGACCTGTTGACCTCAAAATTAGTATGAGCCTATATCTGATAATAAGCAACATCTCTGTAACGTTTTACGATCTCAGATCCTATATTTCTTATGTTGTAGACCAGTGATGGTTGTGAATTCAAAGGTTATTGTTTGACCTTTGATCCAAATGACCTTCACATTAAGTGGGGCGGCCTGTAGAGGATGAATAATCTCCACTGAAATATTTAGAATGCTAGGTCCACCCGTTCTGGAGTTATTGTTGGAAAAAAATCGGCATGTCGACCCACCGATCGGCAAGCATGCGTTGTACATAACAACCCATATATACCAGACATAACACATAATAATTACAACTTTTAAGATGTTTAAACATAATATGTCATGAAGTTAACATATAACAGTTCTAAATGTTGTCATTTTTCAAGCTAGACAAACTTAACACGCACTATTTAGCATTTGAACACACCGCTATGTACTGTGTTGGTGTGCTTAACATTTAATGAGTGTATGATACATTCTTTTTGTTCAAACTAGATACATCAGCCATGTTTATTTAGATCATTTCCTCATGAAGCGTTGTTTAGTATGTAACAAATGGTGATAGTATATATCGTTTACTTCTTGATATTAGATGTTCCCCTGAACAATATTTAATTATGATCACACAGATAATTTCAGGTATTAAAAAACAAAACATTACTCTAAAGTTAATTCATTTAATTGGAGCACGAGTAGGCGCTGGAGTTTTTGTCACGATTTGTCAAATTCAGATTCAAGTATAACAATGCATAAAGTAGTTGCCAAGAAGCAGCAATTTTGTGTAGACAGCACATATCCTATACGACTATTACATTAGATAACTTTAACTAAATAAAGCGGGAAGTTATGAGATAATAATTTCCAAGTCTGTCAGCGTTTATGGATAACCCACACAAATGGTGCGAATTTAGCAGTCAGTGTGCAAACTCTGGGAAGTAAAATATTGTTTTATGTTCTACATAACTGATTGTTGAACGATTATTGTATGCATATCGGAAAAAAAGATCTACATGTACACTAAACAGAGAAATAACAAATATGGCACGACTGTATAGCGACATTATACCAAAAGAACAGTTAATGTCAATGTTTGAAAGCATTGTTTAGCCATTCCTACAAGGAAGAACAGGATGCATTTGAAATAATACGGCATTATACTCTATACACATACCTAGCTTACCATAAGCATTCAGCGTGTTTGTCGATGCTATACACCGGGCATGTTATAAAACCAATGATTCGAAAAAGGCAAGAGCATGGCACTGGAATATTTGTATCGCACAAACTGTGTTTCTCTTCCCTCGAAGTCGGAGAGCATTGGTCAAAATACAGGAATAACACCGAATAGCCACGTGCTAAGACTTTATAACTCGATTAAACGTCAGCATACAAAACTGTATAACTAACACTAGTAATGAGCCATTATTTGCCTCGGTACAATCAGTATAAATACTTGTGTAGGCCTAACTGTATATTTCCATATCAATGAACGAACATCAACGGATGTTGTGTACAATAAATTACAATTAACCCATCTCACAATATTGGCTAGCTGTGAAAACAGATCATTGATTTCTTCACTTTTACTTTATAGCCAGCAACGTGAACTAAAGCTCGATTTTTTCAGAGAGTGTGTAGTTACAGATTGTTAGATAGAGTCAATGATCTTGTCGTTTTTACGTCATGATGTGCCATGAAGCTTATTTCACATTGCCAAAAACGATTTTGCCTAACATGCGGGTTGACAAGTTGACAAGACAAGTTCTACTCGTAAGTTCTTGGGATTTCATGGTCTTAACATCAGACAAAAGCTTCAGCTGGTTGCAGTGGTACAATGAAAGAATTAGTTACTTCCATGAAAACGGTTGGAACTGCATTAAACCACTCGAGCGCTACTAGGAGTAACTATCCTGCGAAATTAGAGGCTATAGTAATAATGATAATAATCGCCCTGTAGTGGCAGTTATCTGATATTCCTATATCCTCTTAGGTCAACAGTGAAAATTTATGCGAAAATATGAAACGTGTTTCAAAAAGTCCTGTATTACAATCATTGAACATCAAGGACCCCGATGTCATAGGTTCTGGTTATACGTTACAATCGTACAATTATAGCCATATAGCGGACAGTTAGTAAAAACGTTTGAATGTTGGTAATGAATTAGAGACAGTGGTAAAAATATTATAGGGTGCTGTATCACATGAAGGGATGTTACTCGTTCGATTCCATTGCCTGTAATCTAAATCTGATAGTGTTCATTAAGCTAGATTGATTCCTGTATAGTGAAGCTGTCTGACTGACATATCATACATTACACTTAATTCACACAGTCACTTTCTGTCAGTTGAAACTTTATCGTCAAAAAATCAATTTACTAAGTTTTAAATATATCATTTCCTTACGATCCCTACAGTACCGGCCTCTTGAATTTAGTGCGGTGTATGTCAGGCAAGAACGTATACTTAGATTTTACTAAAGTATAGTTCAGAGTATACGTTTTTGCCTTGACATAAAAACACACCGAGAACCTGTCCTGAAAAAAGCGAAGTCGGGGCGAACGTTCACTCAACCCTGTGATGGAGTCAAAAGGCATATCTGCTCGAGCAATGAGGACAGTATGTAACAATCGTTATTCGATGCCGCCAGGAGGCGGCATCGAGTATGAAAGGGTGCAACCAGATGTCCCAGGAGGATACAAGATTTGATTGGTTATAACGCTGTTGGACTCGCCCGTCAGGGGTAAAATAGGATGATAAATATTATAGCAAAATTTTATATAAAAATATTTTTAATATTTTTATCATAAGATGTATGTAAAATGATTATACACTCATTTATTTCCGGCTTATAATTTTTTTTATTCGACTTTTATAAAAACAGTTTATCTCATACCTTAAAATTGAATGACTACCATAGTCTGGATTACCTCCCCTATATCACTACGTTAAATAGGTCAGGCTGACGTAAATAATGGCGGCTGCCAGCGCCCGGTTATTTACAGTGCAATCTCGTCAATTTTGTGAGCAAGTGGTCGAAACCTGGCGAATTAGTATGATTTGATACACTGATTGCGAAGGTAATTTTGATTTTCGGTGATCACATCGTTAAAGAGCCGAAATGGAACCATGAAAAAAGTGACCGTAATTTCGGACAATATCGAGTTCCATTGATATTTCGGATACGTATTATTGACATGATCTAAATGACTGAGCTACGTGTTTCTATGTATTTATCATTATATATTAAGAACATTTCTATAATTAATTAGATCTTAGACTTTCAAGTTTGTCACATGTATCTGAATACGCTAAATAATTTAGACTTGTCACAGACATATATACATATTCTATCAGCTATGGACTGGTGTACTTTTAAGTTTACTACACGCTTATTCATTATCATATAAATTCAACATGGAATTTGCACACATGTTGTGATTAAAGTCCATACACTAGTCAAACCAGCAGAACTGAATACCTGCCAGTATCTGATAGGAGCTATTAAAGTCAGATATTCAAAATAAGCTCATAGAAGATAGTCCCTCGTCTAGTACTTGTAATAAAGTGCAATATTTAAACATCATGAAATAATAGAATGATACCAGTCAATGTTATGCCCGCCAGGGGGGGGGGCAGTGGAAATTAGACAAACAAACATTTCCAACAGGTGGGAATTTGACAACCTTTTAGACTCTGAGTCCAAGAATAGACTTTAGTCCGGTTGCAAGACCCGGGAAATACTACGTAATCACATGTCCCGACCCTGGGGATTTAGTTAGTAAACATTATCTCCAGGGTGGGGATTTAGACATAAAAATGTCTTTTTCCTCCTGGGTGATGCACCGTCCCTGGGTGGGCAAAATATTGACTGGTCCATTATATAGATATGATTTTCTGTCGTCTATGTGATATATTTCGGCAACTCTTAGAAACACATCAATGAATCGACATACCTTACTTAGTGTATTGAATATGAATACCATGTGAAATAATTCAGTTAGTAGGACAGAAATGTTGAATGTCAATGATACACTCATTATTCAATATGCAGTATATTATGATACAGTCTCTATGTCCTGATGACAGTATTTTTGTCACATGTGTCTAGCTCGATGAACCAGCTCTGGTAGTAAGTACAATACTGGGACCGGTTTAGTCATGATACACATTTGCTTGCTGTCATGAACGACAAATATTCTATGTTTATCTTAATTTCATGCATTTTAATTTGTAGATCTATTCAAACACCATTGATGAAATCTCGAAAACTGCATTATAGAAGTTCTCCCATACAAGAGGAACATTCACTAAAGGTGGAATTCATATTGGTTTCTACAAACTTCCAGTTGAACGGAAACAAAATGGTGACATTAGCATAAAAGAAGCATTGAGGTAATCACTAAAATTATTGAATATAAGAGAATATAGTTTTGTACAATATATACCTGCTGAGTGAATAAATCACTGTTTTAGAATGCCATGCAGGACTTATTTAACACAAAGGCCTAATATGAATAAGAATACACAGTGGCTTGTACCAACAACTCACATTTCAATTGACTACGCTACAGATATAACATTCAATGTGTATGATCAATTATATATTTTTACATGGACCGTATATACTTCCTGTTTTTCTGATAACAGCTAGGGTAACAAATAGATGAAATTTCAGATCATAAAGTAAGAACCATCTTTCGGGTATCATTCATGTAAATTATGCGACTGCAATAATAAACAGTTAAAGTCAATAACCAGCATGGAAATGGTGTACATGTTCAGAATAGTATTTTGCTGTATATAAAACATCAGAGGTATTCTGAGGTACAAAATATGTGTTAAAGGTGTTAATGTTAATTCTATTTCAGATTCACTGACTCTTATCTAATGACCTTGAACAGAGAAGAGGAAAACTTCAGGAATGGTCTTCAGGCGACTTATCACCATCAAAGTATGCGCAAAAGAAGAGCGCCTGAAACATGATTTACTAAAATATGACAATTTTTGTTGAGCATTATGTTAAAATTAAGGTTGTTTCCGTATTTTAGAAATCATTGTACCAGTATGTATAAGGAAATACCACAGTGCATACAGTTTCTATCTCTTATCCGGATACTAGACCTACATATTTAAAATCTATGGAGTTAAGGGTTAAAGGGAATTTTTTATACTATGTATAATACCGGAGCTTGTGTGATCAGGACAGCCTCTAAGATAAAAGCTGCACACCTCAATTAAAAACATTGATTGAACCCCATTTTTTGTGAGCTGGATTGTCCAGATTTAATAATTGTTGTAGTTTTGTAATTACAGTTAAGTACAGTAACTGTCTGATAATGAATACTGAACTTCGAAGAATTATTGTCATATATTTTGTATTCATTTAAAGTCCTTGTTTTCAGGCAAATGTGTCTTTATTTACTTTTTCGCAGATTTGTTAAAATTGTGATACTTCTGATCTCATTATTTTTTTTAAGTATGTTAGTTCAGGTAAAACATCATTTCTGAATGGTTTGTTATAATAGGGGCCCAATTCACCTAACTAGTATACCTAGATTATACTCTAAGAAGCATGCTAACTTAACGTTCCACTAGCAACTTTTCCACATGTGGAAGACAATTAACACTATTGTCAAAATTTGATGTATGTGTATGACAAGCCACAGCTTAGATCACTGGTATACAAATTCAGAACACCAACCACTGCACAATGGCTCTAACGTATTTAGTTACATTTGTACTAGCCTGAAATTCTTTATATTGAACTGTTGTTTTTTCATCTTTGGTGTGTACTTAAGTAATCAGAATTTTGTCAGAAACATTGGAGCTGTGCTCAACTGTTGATTTGAAGTTAAGTTTTGCAGTCTAGTATTTGGTAGATATTCTAAACTTCACTATAGCTATTGATGAATCAATGTTATCTTTGACTTGTGTTTGTTTGTATGCATCAGTTTGACCATGTATCAATAATATGTTGAGTTGGCAATTTTCGTTATTTTTCTTTATTCATTCTCTTACCAATTGGGTTCTAGCTAACCCTACACAGCCCTAACTGATGAGGAACTTTTTGTCGGTTGTTATAAAGCATCATAGAAGAAAACTTATGGTTTATAGATTTACCAATTTATTTATCATTGATAATGAAACAATTTTTTTTCGCATTTACATTTATCCCTCTTGAAATCTCATGTTTGGTGTTATTATCTCCACAAGGGTATGAGAGAAGAGTCTTTTACATAGTTCTCAAGAATAATAAGAAGTCAGAAGAGCTACATTCTGATGTTTTGTTGCACATATGTTTTACTTGGGTCAAATTTCTTAAGTTTTTCACCATGATGCTTTATAAATACCAGTCTCTGAGCGTCAGTCACATGTAGTAACAAAACTTGTGTATGCTCCATGGCAGCCCAATTATGAATTGCAAAAAATTGTAAAGGTCACAGTGACCTTGACCAACTGGCCTCAAAATCAATAGGGGTCTTCTACTGGTGCTGATCAACATCCATGTAAAATTTGAAGATCCTAAGACAAATCATTCTTGAGTTATTGAACGGAAACCATATGGCCTAAAACATGCTAAAGGTCAAAATCAATGGGGTCATCTACTGTTGCTGACCAACATCCATGCAAAGATGGAAGGCCATAGCATTCTTGAGTTATTGAACTGAAACCATATGGTCTATTGACACACCAACCAACTAACATGAGCAAAGCAATATACAACCTCATTGATGAGGGGCATAACAATAACTCCTTGTCCCATAGGAGGAGCACACCAACCTGCCTATGTGGTGTCATGAAATATGCATATTCTCTTCACATGGAATAAATCAACAGAAATTGTTACAATAAAGACAAAGTTTTATTCTGTTATAAATTCATATCTATTAAAACATCAAGTGCACATAAATAAATGTACAAATCTCCACCTTGGGGTGAGGGATTCTCTGCTTCAATATACTTTGAAAGTACCCTGTGTCGTAGTAAATACCAGGTTGAAGGAAATACTGTAAAAGCATTTTTCTTTGTGGTTGAATGTCCATTTATTGTATGGTTTTGTTACTTCATGAAATTTAATGCCTACATTAAGTTTACCTAAAAATATTTGTATATAATACATACATTTGTGTATGTTGATCTTGTTCTGGGGGCAATTATGTTGATAAAAGCTCTGAATGTGTCATCCGACGACGCAAGGTAGAGTGACAGTTCATGCGCTCTGTACTATAAGTCATTGAAAGAAGATGTATACTTAATTTGAATTCATTTAAACTTGGAATGAAAACGTTTTGCTGTGGACGAGAAATGTCTAACAAAATCAACCAAAGGGAAATAATCCAAAAATTGACATTTGAACTTGAAATATTAAACGGTTCTTGTGCACTGCACTCCTAATCACTGCAATATAAACATGTATACTAATTTTGAAGTTAACATGGCAAAGTTATGCAATGGACCAGAATATACTGTAATAAAACCAATCAAAGGTAAGTAATTAAAAACATTGCAGTTAAAATGACAAAGTTATGCAGCAAATGCTAAAGACGAAAATAACACAAATAAGCCGCCTGGTCAGGCGACACAAAACTATGTTCATTGACCCAAAAATATTGAATTAAGATAATTGTCTTTCAATATTTGACCCAAAATACAAATTAAGATAACGGTATTCCAATATTTGAATCCGTAAATTAAGAAACTGCAAAATTATCATTTTGCCACATTCAACAAAACTTAATACCTGTATAAATATCTGATTTTACAGTACCCCTGATACAGACTGAGAAATAGGGTAGGGCATAACAGCAAAACATTGAAGATTGTGTGTTAGTAGCAGCACATAATAGATTATAGATTTAAGGCACATTCACTGATTTTTTCCATTTCAACATCCAGCTCCAATTCTGGTGGCTATGGTAATGTTTTTTTTTCAAATTGACAAAGTCAAATGAGTCAGCGTTGTGAGATATACACAGTCATATAGTCACATTGATTTATTTCATAATCTTTGACTGGTTATTGTGGAACAGGCTCTTTAAGGATGGAAATATTTTCTACACCATGATCTTCTTATAAATGATTGGTAAACGTCAAAATGCATTCCTCTGAAGTATTGGTATAACCTGAAATAGTGTATGTAGTGTATATTATTTTCTAATACATTAATAAGATATTGTTATACATTATCAATTATATACAATACCAATCAGTCTTCCATAATGTCTTGGAGATCAATATTCCTGAACTGAGCAAAAAAAACAATTATATACCTGTTTGTTCTAGACTTGTTAATGATACTGGATCGAACAGGTATTAAATGCATTGTGCGTTTGTTTAATAAATACGCTCCGTACAACGATTAATATAGAATCGTGGTAGAGAATGTACGGATTTCAAATTGTAATTAACGTATTTTCATATATTAAATTATGAAGTATATGGATTTTATAATTTGATCGGTCTATTTTGGTCGACGTTTAAATAACTTTAATGTTCTGGTTACTTGTTAATTGATTGATAACTGTTATTTCTTTCCCTAAATTGCTGCTTATATTTGCTGCTAATAGCTTAAATATTTATCCCATTGTCTGGGCGTTTATTGGATAGTTTTTCCCTACTGTTAGATTGCTAATGTTTTTCTACAATAAATTGGTTTTGGAGACAGTTTGGAGCAGTTTGGTATCGTATTTAGCTAAAGATGACGTAAGAAAGTTCTGTATAAGGTAGTATTGTGATGTCTCAAATAGGAGAGAAAATACGTTCTCTCTCTATTTATTGCCAATGTTACATTTAGATGAAAACAGCCAATCCCTTTTCTTTACTACCCGCACTTTTATTTATTCTCCTCCGGTAATATTCACTTTTCTTTCTCGCTTTTGTGTTATTGTCTACGACTTCCTAGTACCACTTGAAAACGTATCTTGCATGACAAATCGTCATCTGAACCGAAGACAATATCATGTATGTACCGTTTTATCAAGCACCTCTATGGTCCTTACCATACATGTAGGTGCTTGTTTAACATTAGTTCATCTTAGTTTTCAATATAATACTTAATTTTATATCAAATCAAAGCATCTGAAACCAATAATGTGATAATTCAATACCTTTTCCGAAAGTTCTTTTTTTTAATTATTTACTTCATCTGGACTGAAATGGTATGTAGTCTTAGCACAATGAGCTTTCACATAGCAGCGGCATGGCCATAAAATTACAATATATTTAATTACGTAACTAAATTTGAAAGGCAATGATCAGCCATCTCCAAAGCCTTACGGTTTTGCATATTCATAGAGTTTACATAAATTATTGTCCTGTCATCCCACAATGCTGTTGGAAGTATGATGGCTATTTATTACTTACGCCCAGAAATGCAACCATTGAACAACCATTAAGTTTAAACGTATATACTGATACTATATTCCTTTATACACATATACATGTAGATATATTCTATTTTTGAAGCAAAATTAGTAGAAGCACTATATTTTGAGACATGCTATATTTAGACATAGTTGTGTCCGGTATCGTTTGTATAGACGTCATACTGACGTTAAGAGTCTACAAATAGTTTGCGGTTTTTGTTTAAAACGTGCAGTTTATCAAATTACGGTAGACTGAAATGTGGTTTGAAACGGTAATAGAACATCTCCGTGGGTAGAACGATGTGTCACTAGAATCATCGGAGGGTTTTTCTCATCAGCACTGTTCAACAACAAGTATAGCCTTTATGAATGAATGGAACGTTAAACCAATCTTTGTTGACAGTGTTGAATAACCATCATGTTACACAAGATATATTTAGTATGACCAACGAAATTTGATGAGGCGATGAGTTTTAATATAATACGTACGTTTTGTTCAAACCAGATACACCAGCCACATGTATGCCATTTCTCATGAAGCGTTGTTTTGTATCTTACAAATGGTACAGGATTATACCTTTGTAATATGGTGGATATATAATCGTTTTAGTAGATATAATCATATATCGTTTGATCTAATTACTTCTTGATATTAGATGTTTCCCTGAACAATATTTAATTATGAACACACATCAGATAATTTCAGGTCTTGAAAATCAAAACACTAACCTAGATTAATTCATTCTATGGGAACACAAGATGGCGCTAGGGTTGGACAAGATTTGTCAAATTCTTTGTGCATATTCAAATATTACAATGTATAAAGTAGTTGCCAAGAAGTAGCAATCCTTTACGACTATACATAAGATTAATTCAACTAAATACATCGGAGGTAATAATTTCCAAGTATGTCAGCTTTTAATGGACAACCCCTACAAATAGTGTGATTTTAGCACAGTCAGAGTGCAAATCCTGGGAAGTAAAATATTTTTACCATTATAACATTGCATTCACTATTGTATACAGTAACAAGTTCTAAACTGGAAACCAAATTAGGTAGTACGCAACGGAACACGCAACGTTTATCATCAGCATTAATATAACTAACACCAGTTATCAGCCATTAGTTCCCTTGGTATAATCAATATCAATACTTGAGTTGAAATAACTATACTAGTATAATATTATATAGAGGATCTAACATGAGTGACTTTTCATATTAAATTTATTAAACGAGTTGGATAAAAGTGATAAATTACGAGGCTCTGCCGAGTATTTTATTACTTTTATCCAACGAGTTTGATAAATTTAATATGGATAGACACGAATGTAAGATTCTTTTTATCACATAAACAAAATAAGCCATTTAAATTTAAAAACTAAAAATAGTAGACCCGCTTCCCCTTAAGAGAGAAGAATATTGGGGTGAGTAATTCGGTTAAGAACAAATGAGCTTCTAAACATAGTGCAACACAGTGACTGTATTTCAATTACATTTAATTTAATGTTGAAAACGAAAATGAGCCTAGACGGGTAAATTTAAACGGTAATAACGTCACGGACCTTTTTAGTAGGCCCTATCCAGTCTTAAAATTAGTTAGGTAAGGGGAACATACTCGTACTAAAAACGGGAAACGTCACGTACATTGTGACGTCATGTTTATGTTTTGGCGTCATCACTACTTCGAATATCCGGGATGAGATGGATGAATTTTAAAGAGATGCGATTTTGAAACTCAAAATGCATTAAAATTTTGCAGGAAGTGTTAGCCTATGCTTTGTTCAATAAATAAATGTAGGTTTGTGTTTATTTATTATATTTGAATTGAAATGCCTGTGTAAATTCTCGTTGATTTTCTGATTCGCACTGTCCATCGATCTGACCTCTACCGCTGACGAAAAAATCGCGGTCGGCCATGTTTGTTTATTGTTTTGACAGCGCGTATGAATACATAAAAATAGTGATTAACCCGCCCTCATTTGCATAGTTATGATTAATTATTCAGTAGTGT